>VWZT01011586.1:825142-940000 GCA_013397055.1 Pachycephala philippinensis | reverse complement strand
CACGAAAAGAACTACGCAGACATCGGTCAAGACGGAAGCAGAAAGAGCCGGGGCTAAGACCCCGAATTTTATTTATATATGTTCTTAGAAATTACCGCGGATTGGAGGGAGAAATTAACACCCCTCAATCACACTGGTCAAAGGAAAAATCTATAAAATGTCTCCGCCTAGGAGAAATGGAATGCAAACAATGAAGCAGGGTTAGCAAAGCGTGGCTATGTTTACAGAAAGCCCGTGAGAAACTCTTACAGAAAATGAAAACATCGAGGAACCGCAAAACTCAGGGCAACATTCAAGTGCAAAGAAGACTTTAGAAGCCTTCATCAAAGACCCCCGAAGACCCCCGAATTGGGGAGGTGCATGTACAGTGCAAAGAATTATCTCATAACCATGAGATCATGCTATGTAAATTAGTTCTGGCGCGTATGTGATGATGCTGTAATGACATAGCAACCTTTAGCAAAGTTTTACTGTATAAATATGCCACAGCACTTGACAAGGGCAGGTGAGTTAGGAGGAGAAATCCCCCTCACCACCAGCGCTGCAATAAACAAATACCTGCTCTATGGACATCGGTCTATGGGGATTTATTTCCAGCCTATCTTTCTGGCATCATACTTACTGCCATGGGGATGTTCCAGGCCATGTAAACGTGTGACTTGAAGTCGTCCATCCAGACCTCGGCGGCGCGCAGGGCGTTGCGCTTTGCATAGTAGTCGATGTCGTTGTTGTAGGGCTTCTTGGTGCGCTCGATGTGCGCCACGCGGGAGCAGGGCAGCACCTCCATGCTCCCCCCGCACTGCCACACCTGCCAGAGGCACAGAAAACAACCACATGGCTTTTGTTCCCCTTTTGAGGCAATACAAGTGCTTCTTTTCAGATTGATGCCTTAGGTTTTAACGTTTATATGTTTCAAATTCTGTATTCCCAGTGTGTCACTCTGCAGTGTCCTGTAGCCTGTGAGCTGCTGCTCTCTCATGCTGAGACAGACAGAACAAAGCCTCTCCAGGCTGCTCTCCAAGGACACCCAGCCCGGCCTAGGCCCAAAATGTGTAACCCAGCATCTTGAGAAGGGGGGCAAGCTGAGGGGAAATTCCATCATTAGCTAAAGTTTAATTGGTGAAATTGGGTTGAGATGCAAATGGACCAAAGCTATAAAAGTGTGAAGAACTCGTGACTCGGGGTCCATCTTGGGTGCAGCCTTTGGCCTGCCCAGGGTGTGCCTCTGAAGGCCTTTCAAATAAATATCCACCTTTATTCCCTTACTCCTGTCCAGTCTCTGTTTCTAGGTTGGCCTCCTTAGGCATCAAGGTGCTGTGTGTAGAGTGTTTGCTATTTGGAGGTGAGGGCTATTGAACAGCTCAAAAGGATCACCCAATTTACCTCTCACTGCACACTGCAGGTGAGTCCGAGAGGAATGCAGATGGCTGCGTTAGGTACATAAGTTTAGAAGCCATAAAGAGACAAGTCCTTCACCACAATATCCCTGTTCTTGGGACCATTAGGCACAGAACAAATTGTAAGGTGGCAACCTCTGCCCTGGATGCTGTTTTAACCTAGTCTTTGTTACCGGAACTTCAACAAAAATCAGCTCTATCATCTGGCTGTGTTTGACACATGAATAGGGTACTGGAGAGGGCTCCAAGGTCACCCCAGAGCCTTCTCTTCTCCAGGCTAAACATCCCCAACTCTCTCAGACTGTCTCCAGAGGAGAGGTGCTCCAGACCTCTCATCATCTTATCTCTCTGCCCCTGAGCTGATGAAGAGGGATGAAAGGGGCTGAGTGGAGGCTGTATCACCCAGCCTGCCCAGACACCACTGCACCCACACTGTGCAATTTTCCCCCTGTTGGTTGTTTGCTGTCTGAATTCCACGGCAGGGCACAAGGAGGACTTGTCTCTTTGCATCAGTGAGATCTGGAGTGATACAGTGAGTGAGGCTTATGGATTCAGCTCCCTCAGGTCTGCACCTAGTAGTAGAGTCAAGCTGACGTAAATAAAAGATACTAAAATATAAACAATAATTCAGTACTTTCCAAGGTTGCCTTTTACTGAGAATAAAAGCACATTTCCATAGAAGATGTATTCCAGAATTATACTGGGGCAGTTCTCCACCTAACCTGCCTTCTCAAGGACAAAGATAAAGTGCTTGGGAAGTGGAAAATAAAATCTCCTCTGCTCTGGCTTTTTTTAAACACTTTGTTAGGTAATATTTACTTGCTGCTTTCCAAACAGTTCTGTAGTAAATCACTGGCCACTGGAATTTACATTTGATAAATGGAATATACTGAAAAACACACTGCTCATAAATTTGGACTGACAGGTGCTGAGGGTTTCCCATGCAAAGGGGAAGTGCTAAAGAAAAAAAAAAAAAAGGAAGGAATTAATTGATTTTCACGATCAGAAGGAGAAATGAGCAGTACATTTTAGTATACTGCTATTTGCCCAACCCAGCCTGGAAGTCAGCTGTTTAATGCACAGCACATTTTTCTTTCTATTGATATGCCTAATGACCTTGTAACTCTTATTTATATATTTTGGTACCAAGGGCAAGTACATTATCTGAGTGACAGATTTATTTCCTTCAAATGCCAGTGCACGCACAAACCTGAAAAGGAAAAGGTATTAAACTGCAACATTAAAGAAAACAGTTTAGCTCATCTGTAAATTCAACACAAACAGTTATTTATCAGTGATAAATTCTCCCCAGATGAAATCCACAGGGAACACAGACACCTGGCTTTGAAGGAAACACAACAAAAAAGGCAGCAGCAGCCTCAGGCCAGGTCACTCTCACCCTGTGTGACCCTGGTGCTCAGCTCCCAGCGTGGGTCTGGCTGTGGTGAGACTGCCCCATCCATAATCCCTTGGACTGCTTTCCACTGACATTCAGCCACTTCTTCCCTTTCCCCTCAGCCCCATTTTGCTCTTTCAAGAGGCAACATCTGCTGAAGATGTGGAAGGAAGGAAGGGGACAGCCAGGAAATACTCAAGGAAATTTTTCTTCCTTACAAGATGTTAAAATTTACCCCAGACGACTTGTTTTTTTCTGGGAATATGTCACTTTTACCACCAGCAGGGGATGTTTCCCTGGATAAGGATGGGATTTCCAATCCCAGAGAAAGAGAACTGGATGTAGAGCACAGGGGGCAAGGAGTCAGATAGTTGTGTATCACCAGATGAACATCACGGTGCCACCATTTCTCCACATCCCAGACAAATGTCACAGCTGCTCTGCTGTGGGTCATTTCTTCCCAGGCCAGACAAGGTTTCTGTTTTACTTCATGAAGATTAGTTGCTGTTCAGTGGAACACAGACACGACTCAGTATCCCCACATCCTTTCAGCACATGGCTAAGAACAGAGTGAAGATCTTGCCTCCTTCCCTTCCAATAATTACTTAAACTTCCACTAAATGGAAGAGTTTCTGTAGCATAATCAAATACGTGCATCCAAAAGTGGGCAAGATCCCAGCAGTTAAGAGCCATCATGTGAGATTTGGATGAATACTTGAGACTTGGGCTCGCAGGAGGATGGGAGGTTCAGCAGCACCTTCTCCCCTCTGGACTCAGAGTTGAAAGGCATCTGTGATGCAGCAAACCATTGCCTGTCTGCTTCTAACAAAGGGTGAAAGAATGAGTTTTATTGTATGAGTCAGGTAAGAGAGGTGAGTCAGTGGCTGATCCTGAAACTGGTGGATTCCCCTCCTCTTTTCATTCTCAAAACTGTACTTAATGACCCATTTTAACAGTAGCAGACAACACATTTCTTTCCACATCAAACTATGAAATTATGCCAGGAAAATAATTACATGCCTCTCTAAAGCATTTATCAAGCAGGATCCTTAAAGTACCTTACTGGGGGAAGCAAACTATTTCCTACTGTGAGCACAAAATGTTGCCCAAGGCCCTCCAAAGAGACACATTTCAGGCAATCAGAGAAAACTGACTTCCATATCTATGGCTTATCTTCTGGGATAACAACACATTTCCAGCCCAAGTTATTCCTCTGCCAACACTAAATGTGTGTCTCAAGGTTCATTTACTGAGAAGGTGGAAGTGTTCCAATCTCTGAGCTGCTCCCCACAAGGGTGCACATCACTGAAAATCCCTCTCTGCCTTCTTTTCCCCCGCGGAGACACAAATCCCTTGGAGAAAATTTTTTTTTTTTTTGGCTTCACAGCATGAACTCATCAAATCTGTTCTGTGGGGCAACAGCCCAGGCTCCATGGAGGGCCAGGAGCAGCAGCAAAGCAAAGTGTTCTCTCCTTGACTTGGTGAAGCCGAGCAGCCCAGGGACTCAGCTCTGCCTCTCTGAGCATCACACTGTGCAACGTTTTAAGACATGATCAAGTAATTCCAAGAGACACTCAATTTATTTGCTAATTGCAGCTAATTTCTAATTTCAGCACTGCTCTTTAGGCTGCTATAAACAAAATTGATAGCAATTTAAATGTTACCATAGCCGTGTTACCTTAGCATTTTTACTGCTAATTATCTCAATCAACTTTTCTATAAACAGACATATTAAGTATTGAGGAGAACAAGTACCCACATCAGGAGTAAATTACAAACTGAGTGATAATGTTTGTGGCTTGCACTATAATGATTTACTGACACTAATTATTAGCTATTCCTGCACACCTGAGGTGTGGCTGTCCTACAGGGAAGTGTTTATTTATGCAGCAGCCAGCTGGACATCACATTTTATGCATCAGAGAAAATCTGAAAATAGGCTGTGTCTTGTCTGCCATGGCCTCAACTGTGCATCAGCAAAGTTCTCTGCAGACAGGTTGGGTACATTATTTAGAAAGTGCCAAGCTTTAATTCTTCTCAAACAGGAACAAATTTTCTGAGGAAATGCATTTTCCTACATGTACTTCTGCTGAAGGTCGAAACAACCATCTTTACCAAGGTTTAAAACAAAATAAAGTTAAAAGGAGTTAAACAAAGCTGGCCACCACTGAGTAGGAAGCAGAGCTGGCCAGGCTGCTGGGCCAATCAATTCCTAAATCCTGGCACTATACATAGAGAGAACATTGCTGATGTGGTCTCCTGCTCTGCAGGTGAGACCTGTTTCCAACAGCATCATGTCCTACAGAGGGAATGTCAGAGCTCAGAAATATCCTGGGATTTAATATTTGCCATTTTTAGTATTTTTAATAGTATTCCTGAGATTTAATATTTGCCATTGGCAAGAGAGGGCTGCAGCTCCCAAGAGGCTCTCACTGACCATAGGGAGGGCTCTTCCCTCTCCATGGACTTGGTGCTCTGTAAATTGAATATCACATTATCCTGTACACGGAAGTGACTGCACAGAGTTATTTAATTAGGTACAGATGATCTCACTAAAAGCAAAATCAATAGGTGAAAATAAAAATGGCATCACAGTATGAAGAAAAAGCTGGGGAGACACTTTTAACTTTGAAAACTTAGACTGGAAGTAAAGATTGTGATCCTTAACAACTTTGTACCTTGCTGTGAATTTTGCAGTTTAAACACCCTGGTGCTCAGTGAGAGAGAAAAAGAAAAGCCTTAGAGTCTCTGTTACAACTATTTTTTCCATCAAATACACCTTTGATTTAAGCAGCTGGAGAGATGAGCTATCCCAGAACATGTAATAGTGGAAAGGACACTTCAGTGTGTGTGGGATTTGCTTCCAAATAATCCCTCTTTGCTAACACTTTCATACCCTCTTCACAGACACACCAGCTCCACCCATTCCTCTCAACACCACAAGTTTATAGATGACAAATCAACTCCAGTGGAGAGGGACCCAGGCATTTGCAACGTGTTGGTCTCCATCTCTTTTAAAACCTGCTGACTTTCCCAGTAGAGCTGAGGTTAGTCCAGCTTCTCTAATAATATAGAACACTGAGCAATTGATGAAATTTTCAGTACCCTGAGGCTCTGGGCCCATTTTTCATAGTTAGCAATCTCTCTGGAGGTGTTGTAGCAGCTTTGTGCTTTATCTCCTTCCAAGAACTGGTGGACATTTCAGTGAGAGGAATAATCACAGTCTGCATCTTCCAGCAGCAAGAAAATGGAAGGAACCAGCTTCAAAACCCACATGTGGCAGCAGGGTCCAGCAGGGTCCCTCATTTCTGGTGTACCCAGGCTGGCACTTGTGCCACGGCCCTGCCAGAGCAGCACCTCAGATGTGGATGTTCAGCACATCCTGAAACAAAACCCCCGTGCTGGAACAGGGCTCTGATGTTTTATGGAGCAGTTCTGAACTCCACCCGAGCAGCACTTCACACAAGTAGCCTTCAGATTTCAAACTTTCCTTTCTGAGCAAAGGCAGCAGAAGAGATGGAGGAGTTTTTAAAGCAGCTCAGATATCCTTGTTTTACAATATTCCAGCGTGGGAATTCTTAAAAGTCAAGGATCTCAGGTTTTCTTTGATTTTCAAGGCAAAGCCTACCAGAAACGGATGTCTTCTAGACTGCCTACACACACCTACAGCAGGATTGGAAAAGATTTTTCTATGATGAAAGAATTTCCACGTTTCAGAAATTTTGTTGACCTAAATTTTCAAGAATAACATCAATTTTAAATGTTTCCATTGGTTGAAACACAAGCTCTTTGTTACCTCCACCTGTGTTTCCCACAAAGGTTTTTCTGAAACTGAGTAACTGATAATTTTCAGACTATCTTGGTGTTACAAGCTTTTTTAATGTAAGATTATATTTATAGATTTCAAGGTGAAAGGTCAGTTTAAACTGAAAACACAAACCTTTGTTGCAAAAATAGAACAACGCAATCTTTTGACAACATTAAAACCAGATATTTGTTCCCATTTAGAAATTTTGCCAAAGTGCAGAGGGTTCGAAAGAACTATTTTTTGTTTAATTTATCAGCTGGATCTGACAGAAGGATCAAATTGTGGTTCCTTGAAGTGACAAAAGTCTGATTTCTGACGGAAGCTGCAATACCTGAAGGGCGGGAGGACACGTAGTAAATTCACAGCAGCAGGCACCACTGAGCCCTCTTCAGCCCCTTTAACACCCCGGTGTAAAATAAAATACACGTGCACTGCAGGTACAGGAGAATTCCTGCTCTGGTGAAGTCAAACAGAAAGGGAATTCTTAATCCTTAAAAACCTGCACAGGAAGAGGATGCTGTAGTTTCAGTCTCTCTCTCCACTCAGCCATGAACCAACAAGGTCTAAATCAGAAGTGATTCCTCAAAGTATATTTGAAAGATGACAATAAAATCCTTTCCCATCTGAAACATGGGAGCTCTGCACTTATCCTCCAGCCCTTAAGAGATGTGCCAACTCCTCCAGTGCCCACACTAGAAACAAAAAATTAACATGAATATAGCACACTTAGTGTTCTTGCATCTCTGATATTGACAATTTATGTAGTTCACTGAAAACTGATTTTTCAAAGTAATTTATAGCCTGACATTTTCTTGTTTTCTAATGGAGTTTTATGGATATTTTCTCTTACATATTCTCAGAGCTGCCTAGAGAGTCATATTTAATCAGCTGTGCTAGATAAAGTGCTTTCTCTCTGTTTTTCACTTCACATAGGAAGCTGTTAGAGACTGGGGAGCTGTCATAATCAAACACATCATATGGAAAAATTAATCACATGGTCTCGTTTTGTTCATCAACTGCATTTTTATCCTCATCTTTAAAGGCAGCCATAATTATGGTTTAAAAAAGTCCCAACTGTCATTTCTCAAAATAGCCTGTGCTATTTAATGGTGCATTTATAGAGCAAAAATCTTTCCACGCTGGGACAAACCAGCTCACATCAGAGAGACTTTCAGCTGCCAAAAAGAGACTGGAAAAAGGGAAGAAATCACATCTCAAGATCCACAGATCTGTTTTGTCAGAGGTTTCAGGATAAACTTCTGACCTGTGCTTTCAAATTACAGGACCCAGAAGGGTCCTTGGCCGACTGATCCCGACATTTCCTCGGTGACAATCCTTCCTTTCTGCTCCCAACTCCTGCTCAGAGCAGTTTGCAGATAATCTGCTCCCAGCAGATGCACAGGGAGGCACAAAACCTCAAACCCAAAAGCTAATTCTGTCATTAGGAGTCTTCTTATCCTAAGTGTGTCAATACCATCCCTCACTCCTGCTGCCCTGGAAGGCTGGGAACGCAAAGCAGTGCTTTTGGACTAAGGATTTTGGAGGGCTGAATTTCACCTAGGGCTCTCCTCATGTTTTTTTCCTGGCTCAAACAGCAAGAAGTTAATATGAAGAGAGCAGCAGAGATAGGGAGGATAGAGTAGATGTGGCCATACAAATCTTCAGGATATGTTTGGCTCTAGTATTATTGCTTTATGATTATTATTTTAATCAATATTCCAACTGTCCCAGTGAGGAATACTTGGAAGTTGCTGCTTTTCCCAGAACTATTACAACAGAGTTCAAGGGTGTGCTGCAAGATCCTTCTGCAGAGTCACTTAATGGGAATTTCATGGCAGACTCAAAATGATACCTTTCCTTCATAGAAAAGTAAAACAATTTTTTCATAGGTACTTGACTAGCCTTCAAAATTTGTTAGAATTTAGCTTTTTTTTTTTTAATACTTTGCTAGTTTGACCTCTTAGCTTTGATCCCTTGGGGTGTTCTGGTATTTACAGATGAATTGCTTTCAGAAAAGAAAAAGGCAATGGAACAATAACATTCCTGCAATGAGACACTCAACACATGCATGTTTTATATTCATCTGGTGGCTCTTCAGTAGCAAATTTAGAGGCTGTCCTTCACATGTTTCTTAGAGGTTACGCAGAACCTCAAGCCAGTTAAGATCTCAGATGTGACAACAGCGAGAAGATAAAACCCTTCTGTTAACCCTCTTACAGAAGGAAATAGATAAGCATGAAGAAATTGAAACATGTTCTGGAGAAACTCACACTCAGCAACTGCTATCTTGCTGTAAAGATAAACTTTGTGTGTAAAGAACTAGGGCTGATAAATTAATAGACTGGCTGCTATGCAAGGGAGGAGACAGGATTTTAAATTATATTAAAAATGCCCCATATGCTTTAACCACTAATCTGATCTCCATAAAACCATATTTTGCACAACTTTTACAAAGGGTAATGCACCTTTGAAAAAACCACGTCTGGGGAAGAAGCTGATGATTTGATGTGTGAAGCAGATCTCCCTTCTGCATGGAAAATTCCAGACTCTGAAATGTCCTGCTGATGGGGGATGGAAATTGCAAAAACCCTTCAGAGCAAGAAGAGCAGCCTGACCCTGCACAGGCAGGATACCCTGTGCCACACTGCTGGGCTTTACACACAGACTTCAAATGGCAAAGAATAAAATATCCTAAGCTCCAGAAGGTGGTGGTGGTTCAGGAATTCTCGTTTCCCACCAGGGGAGTTCAGTCAGTGCAGGGATGCAGGACAAATCCCCCTTACTCCATCCTCCCTGACATCACTGCTCAGGGAGGGCAGCAGGGTCTGACGGGCGAGGAAGCACTGAGCAATGGGAGAAGGGAAAAAGGACAGCCTAAAAGCAAGGTTTTAATTTTCAAAGGCTTGTTTTTCTTAGCAAATTAATGAATGTTGGCACCTCAAAATGCTCCAGGAGATGTTAACAGCTCCTATCACGTAAATGACAGGCACAGGGAGGAGACTGCTTTGAGGCAAACCCTCAAACTTCATAGACCAGAGATAACAACTCTATTTTCTCTGAATGCTCCTCAAGTCTGAAAGAGGCTGCAGATTTCTTCTGGTTTAATACCATACATGTTGTGTTTTGCAAGCACAAATAATTTTTCCTCTCTAAAGTAAATGAAATTTGGTATCTCTAACGTAGTTTGCTAATTGTGCCAGGCAGATGCTTCTCATAACATATTCTTTAAGAATGAGTTTGATGAGAATAATTTTCTGCTTTCTTACAAATTTACTCAACTTTTTCCCGAACCAATAGAATCACTGTCAGTCATTTCTGTAAATGTGTCAGCACAGATACTGTTTGTGCCGTAACTGTTAAAATTCAACAAATTGGCCTTGGAAAAATACAATCTGTATGGGATATGTGAAACAGCATTAAAGACCAGCCCGTTATTCTTGTTCCTCACATCTCCTTCATGTGATTACTTTAGGTTGTTTCTCCTCACTTATCCCAATGGACCAGAGAGAAAATCTCCCTCTAAATTCAAACCCCAGCAAGGGATAAAGTCTTATGTACACTAAGCTTACAGGAGAAAATCTGCAGCTGAGCTCCTGCAACATTTAAGTTCTTAGGAAAATACCCCTTTTGCCAGACAGAGCTTTATTAACCTGCACCAAAGCACCAGGCAATGCTGCCTGATCAGCTCAGCAGCTGCTTCTGCTTCAGTCCAGTCCACAGAAAATGCTTAAAAGAGGCTCAAGATCAGATCAGCTGAGCATGGCAGCAATCTCCAAACCACATTTAATCTTGTCAGGTGCCGGGGGCAGATCAGCAGGAATACCTTAGGTCAGAGTAGGGATGCCTTGCTGGACATACAGGTGCTCACATGACCACAGAAATCTCTTGAAAAGCACAAAACTAACCCTCCAATAGCTTCTCCCTTCAATTGTTACCTAAGCTAAGCCAGGGTGGAAGTAAAAAGTAAAACTTGTTCAACTTTTTTTCCCCCCAAAGTGAGTTCTCAGCTTTCTTGTGCAATACCAGCAGTTCACACTTTCAGCCTTTTGCTAATGAAGTAATACTTACTGTGTGCTCAGCCTTCAGGAAGATGGCTGAAAAATGATAAAATGCTTCCTGACATTTTAGCTGAGACCACAGGGAGGAAGAATAAAGAGCGGAATTTATTGATGCTTCAATTAGAATAAAGTCTTTCTTGAATAAGAAAATATTGAAACAGACTGACTAATGAAGTGATCACAAAGGGTCTTTTCAAAGGACCCTAAGTGGAGTCATCCTCATTTGTTTTCTCCTTCCACAGCAGACCCTTAAATGATCTTTGCATATTGTCTACACTAAATCCTGCAGGGTTGCTATTTCATTTTAAAGAAAAAAGCTTTTAGGCTGCAAGGGATTCATTCAGTGAGAGCTATTATGCTTATTGTGGCTGTGCTGCAGAGCCAAGGGATTTACTATATGCTCATTAGATCCTGCTTTGTTCCAAAACAATCTTTTACGATGCAAATTTCAGCATGCTGATCTACTTAGAATAACATTTTCCAAAAGAAAAGANAAAAAAAAAAAAAAAAAAAAAAAAAGGCTATTAAAGTAAAAGCTTCTTCCAAAGCAGGAACACTACAAACTCAGATTAATTACTAATATTTTAGCCTGTGAAAACATCTGGTGTCTCAGCTTAAATTCAGCTTTGAACACGGTTACAAGAAGTCCCAAGAAGTCGGTGTTGGGGCACAAAGCAGTACCAGGGGTGGGCACACACAGCTCAGAGGCCACTGAAGCCATCAGAGATGAGGCACATTTGTCACTTGGCTGCTTGGTGGCTGAAGAACCATGGTTTGATTTGTCCAAACCACGGCACCTGAGGCATCCAGGCAGCAAAGGAGCCTCACCAGCAGAGATGTTCACTCACCAGGACCCCCAAGGAAGACACACACGATGAGAGGTGTGAATTCTCCACAGCCCTGCTCCATAACAATCCCCAGGGCAGTGCTGACAGAAAAAAAAAGGGAAATAAAGCAAGGCAAAAACGGGAAAAATGGCAGAAGTGAGGAAAACCACTGTCCTCGTGCTGGATGTTTGGCACTCAGGGTGCTGTGGCTGCTTCCATCTCTTGTTACCTCTTTAAACCCTCAGCTGGCAGCTGTGACCTGCAGACACACTGAGGATGAGGGGGGCCCTCCTGTTTTTCCAAGCATTAATTCCACCTTGCTCCTCCTGTGTGACCTTCCCCAGGGAGCCGTTGTACCAACGCAGAACACTGAATATTATCATCCGGGAGATCTCCCTGATAGCTCACCCTTAATAGTTCTATAAATCTTGCTAAGTCTTGGTGCTTTAAGTGTACAGCAGAGATAATCCTGCTGTAAGGAACAGTAGGAACTCATCCCTCATGCACAGAGCCCAGCCAGGCTGGTGACACCACAGAAAAGCATTTTCTCCTGTGCCCTGAACAGCAAAACTCACACTGGAGCTGGAATTCACACTGAAAACTGATCTCTGGGAGGATAATTAATAAATTATCTGAGGTGAGCAATAGCAAAAAGATCGGTTTGCCAGTAGAAGTGCTAACAAATCGTTGTGGGAATTCCAGGCAGCCCTTTCCACACGTCCCAGGAAAGGAACGTGCCCGTTCTAAAGCAGATCAGCAAACGAAACATGCAATTTATCCTTAAAAAACTCACAAATCATCACCTGCTTATAATGGACAAGTTCAGCTGGAGCACCTGCTCACTAAAACAACACATGATTACTGAATTCAGCTGATGTCCTGTTTCACACAGTAAGTGCCAAATCCTTAATAACCATAAGATGCAGATGTGTGTGAGCATGGCTTTCACAGGGAATGCTTATTTACCTGGGATGACAAACCTGTGATTAATATTCCCCTCCCAGGGCTATGGGAAGGTGCCAAAGGGGGGCAATGCCCATAAACGACTGGAAAAGGATATTTGAAACACATCTGAAGCTTGAAAAATGCCTCTGCCTCCACTGCACTCTCACCCAGGCACCACCAGCCTTGGCAGCTACCTAAGCAGCAAAAAGAACATGAAAAAATGCAAAAACCCCCTCTGGTGAGTCTGTTACAACATGCTTTGACTTTACCTTTCTGACTATCAGACAGCAGATGTCTGGAACGGTTTTTGGGTACCTCAGAGAAAAGGCAAAATGGCAGAGAAAAGGAACTTTTAGAGAAGAAAGTGCTATTATGTCCTAGTGATTCACTCTGCTTAAATGCTTTATTGCTGCTATTAATGGACAGATATTATCATTAATCATAGGCTGGGAAGTGACTGACAAACTGAGCTATTTTGTACATCACCTAAAGAGCCGGTAAGGGGATGCAATTTGGGTAAAACACAGAAGTAAAAGGCTGTTTGTGATTTTGATGGACAGCTCCCTGAAGAATCTCCAAATTCCAGGACTGCAAAGTAGGCTGTCACATCTGTAGATTTGTTGCCTCTCCAGGGAAATTTGAAGTGAGGTGTATCACCAGACACAGCCTTTTACAGGCTCTTTTCATTTCATTTCTTCAAGACCAGTTACTCCCATTTACAGAGATTTAGATTAGGGTTTGCTTTAGTTGACAAATTCTTTTGTTTGGTGGATTTTCTTTTTGGTCGTTTGCTGTGTTTTATAATGAAACCAACGGAAGTTTATCAATGGTGACATACAAAAGACTTTGCTAGGCATGTTTTTATTCTTTAAATTACCTAGGCCACATTCCATCTAGCATAAGGATGTGGAAATACACACACACATTTGGCAGTATTTTTCCCAAGAGCTAAAAGTGTCCTCACAATTGAACTCTGCAAATATTAGCTTCAGCTTATTGGGAAGATAGTGTCCCATATTATAAAAGTGCTGAGCAAATAAGGGATGTTCTTTGTTTGCAAGAGATTTCTAGAAGTTAAATATATAGAGATACAGATATGGTTTCAAACTGAACCAAAACTGTGCTTGGCATTTTAAGGTGTTTGACAACTCAAAGTATGGAATGGAAGTTCATTTCAGATCCAGCAAAATATTCTGTTTCAACAACATCTGAAAATAACCTTTTTGAGGATGTAATGTAATGGCTTCTCCTTTCTCAACACATGAATTTAGATATATGTCCTTGCCAAATCTGTATTCTTTCTCAGATAAATTATTTGGCAAATTAATGTCCCATTATAGACAAAAAGATCATTAGCTGATTACAAAGAAGGCATTAACATTTACCTTTTGCCTTTTCACAGCTTCCCTAATTAAGTCATTCATCACCATTCCTCACTTGTATCAGCACAAAACTGACCTTAAAAGCATGTCAGATGTGACCAGAAAAACACTGCATTAGAATAAATAGAGCTTACATAGTGATCCACAGCATTTTACATTCCCACACAGTGCCTATACTTTAACTTCAGAATATCCACTTCAATTTCAGCTTGGCTAAAAGAAATAAATAAATATAAACAACTCCTCTGTTACTCCAGCAATTTTTTGTTTCTGTAGAATGGCAGTAATCATTAAATGCTACTTTGCTTCATTAAAGTCTGAATTTCCAAGAACTGAAAGAGACAGTGCCACAGGGTTAAGTAATTCTTTCATCACATGGCTGATGTGTTTTATCCCTGCTGGGTCACAAGTGCTCTTCATTTACTGAGCTCCAGGTTTCATCCAACTATTTATTTGTGGAGCCTTTGTTGTAAACATTCTGGGCTGCCAAAGAAGTAATCAAGAGTCTTTCCTATTCAACCTAAATACAATCCTGTTAAAAAAAAAACTTTTCTGATAAAGTGGGATGGATGAAGAAAACCCCAAACCAACAAAACAATTACAGGGGCTGCATTGCTTTGCCTATCATCTACAAGAAAATTTGAAAAAAATACAGCTTTACATCATTTTTATGAAGGCACTTTGCTGGACTTGCAGTTCATTTAATTTTGCCCTGGAGCAGGTTTGCTGTGAGTAACATGGAATACAACCCACTTGTCTGTCCTCTTGTCTCTAAATAATCTCTTTCCGTCTCCTCTCAGAGCCAGGCTGTCACAAGCAGCTAATACCTCTACAGAGATAAAATAAGACAAAAGCAATAACCACAGCCAAGGCCCCCAGGGATTTCTCCACTAGCTCTAACTACAGTGTCCACTCTATCAAAAGCCTGCCTTGCTGCCCTGTGTCAATGTTTACATGCTCTGCTGCTTCTACTGCTCGCATTTTCAGAGGGATTCCAGCCTTATCATCTGCTCTGTCAGGTGATGGCAACAACTATTTCCTTTCCCCATTTCCCCTGTTTCTGTCACCTTCTGCCAGCCAGCTCTGGTAACAGCCTCTGCTCTACGACTGAGCTATGCTGAGCAATTCCAGTTTTACATGAAGGATGCTGTGTTTAAAAGAATTATTCAAGCACCCTGGACCACAGCAGCAGAAAGGGCCTTGTGGCTGCTCATGTCCCATTGCTCAGAGTGAACTCAAGGTTGGCTGGTTTACTTTGGCTGGGCCAAGAGCTTATCCCAGAGGTGTTTGTGCCAGTCCTGGTTCATTCCTAGCTCTAGTTCAGCTCTACGATTGAACTATGCTGAGCAATTCCAGTTTTACATGAAGAATGCTGAGTTTAAAAGAATTATTCAAGCACCCTGGACCACAGCAGCAGAAAGGGCCTTGTGGCTGCTCGTGTCCCATTGCTCAGACTGAACTCGAGGTTGGTTGGTTTATTTTGGCTGGGCCAAGAGCTTATCCCAGAGGGGTTTGTGCCAGTCCTGGTTCATTCCCTCTGCCTTCCATATTCCCCTATCCCTGCTGCTCGAGCTGGTCGTGCAAATGCTCCTTAAGTTGGGTAAATTATAATTCAAAA
Organism: Pachycephala philippinensis; assembly: GCA_013397055.1. Classification (NCBI taxonomy): domain Eukaryota; kingdom Metazoa; phylum Chordata; class Aves; order Passeriformes; genus Pachycephala; species Pachycephala philippinensis. The sequence continues at coordinate 924,569 of VWZT01011586.1, read as the reverse complement.
TGATGCAGTCTAGTTTAAACACTTAAATAATAAGATATTGCATCATTTTGACAGTTTTGGGAAGGCTAAGCATGCACTGAGGTTTAAGCAAATGGTATTCTCTGTTTCAGAATGAAGATGAAGAGGAGGCCATATTTCTCATAGCTTTGCTGGAAACAAAATGCCCGACTATAATTTATGTTGGCATGGACCTGTTAAAGGGTAAACTTCAGTTTTTTAAAAAACTGTGGCTGTTAATGTGGCAGCAGTTATGGAAGCCTCAGTTACATCCAGATGCTACACATGCAGTTTGAAATACCAGGAGCATTTCATCCTAGGAAAGATGGACATGGACAGAAATAAATATTTCCTCCCATCTGCCATAGGAAAAAAAAAATTGAATCTACAAAAATAGAATGCCTTATTCAAAGTCAAATCTCAACCTACAGCAGAGTCAGAAAAAATGAACTCAGGTTTCCCAATTTTTGGAAATCTTTAGCCAAAAAATTACCCTAACACAGCCAGCTATGGTGAGTCTCTTACTCAGTAGCACATCTCTGCAGGATTTCTGGCTAGAAAACTTCAGTTCTGTTCAGTATTTCAAAATTAGTGTTCAACCCAGTCTTTCTCAGCTTTCTTATTTTGAAGAGCAATCCCCTTTGGTGCTCTGACAGGAGCTGAGCAGCACTGGCAGCCCCAGGTGAGGCACAGCCTGTCCTTGAGCTTCCAGGGGTCCCCAGAGCTGCTCGTGGGGTGCAGGGCATCTGAAGCGGCAGCCAGGCAGCACCAGAAAACTCTGCAGGTAAACCTGTGCCATGTCTGCACCTGTCAAAGTGCTCAAACTTGTGCAAACAGACCAAGAAAAAATCCTTGACTTCCTCTGACAAATTAAGCATATTTCACTAGTGTTCCTCCTAAATAGCAGAAGTGTGTTTTTAAACCTCAAAAATGTGCAATAGAGTGGGATTTAAGAAGCCCAATCTATTTTCTGAGAGAAGTCCAAGAGACAGTTTAATAAGCAGCTGCATGGGAAGAAATTCCTGGTTGTAGCTCTTTAATGTAGCAGAAGAAGACATAATGAAATCTAATAATTGGTAGATAATGCTAGAGAAATCCTGACTTCAGAATAAATTGGAGCTTTTTAAACAACAAAGATAATTAAACATTGAACAGCTTGCTGGCCCACTGTGGCAAATTCTCTACTACTTTGAGGGTTTTTGCAGTCAGTAGGCATCTTCTAAAACCTACCAAAAACCTCAAACAGAAATGATGGGGCTCTCTGTGTAAGCTGCTGGGTCAGGCTCTTGGCCCTTCATTAGCTAGTTTAATTAAAGAAGCCTGGTGGAAGTTAGGGAATTTAACCTTGTATATCAAATTCACAGAGTATTAGGGAGGAAGAAAATATCACAGCTCAAAAGAAAGTCCATCAACTGGCAAACTTTACTTCTATAATGTTTATAAATTATATAAAACTTTTATGTATTGAAAATTAATCAGGCAAGCTTCCTAGACTGGGCTAAATTCAGCCTAATGATCCTTTGATGTAGAACTAGAATTTCTTCAAACAGTATTTCTTTCCTCAAATTTCTCATGCTACAATTACTGTAGTTACAGGGCAAGAGATACAGGTGGAGATTAACAACTCCTTCACGAGCTGAAAAATAATCAATGCACAGTGCATCAGTTTCTGGTAATCCAAGATACAAAAGAACAACGTCTTCCTCTGCTTGTCATGATTAAGGATGTGCAGCAAACAAAAAGTTATCAAGCAGAACAAACTTACTGCACTTGTGAGCAGTAGAGTCATGGTTTTATATTAATCATCTCAAGAGCAGGCAGCAAGTAGCAGCTATTACCAAACAGGACTAACCATGGCCAGGACTGAGCAGGCTGTGTGACAACACCTCAGAAGCAAATGTTCTGTAAATGTCTTTGTCGAGCAGAAAGTGGAAATTTTATTTTTAAGCCAGCCCTTGGGACAGTCGTCATTTGATGCTAGGTTAAAAAAGAAAGTGAAAGAAGCTAGCAGCAGAGCTATTGGGAAGAGGGCAGGTGAAGTGAGGTGCTCCCAAATCCACCCTCTCTAACCAGTAGAGCAAAGCCACCTCCCAGCCTGGCAGGGTGAGTGCCCAGGGCTCCCAGGGACCCCGAGGTGTCTCTGCAGGGTAGTCCCAAGGCAGATGTCAGGATTTTCCCTGTATCCCTGCGTGGATTATCTCAACTTGGACCTTACTTCCCAAGTGCTTTCCATTTTTTTACCATTAGACTGCATTTTGCATTTGCCTGCTGACACAAGGAAAACGTGTGAGTGGAAATCTTTTACATCCCTTGAGATCATTAGGAAATCCCTTCCTGCCTCGGCTGCTGCTGCAGAATGGCCTCACCGAGGGCAGGAAAGCAATTTGCAATTGCCTGTAGTTCCAGATCCAGCCAAGCACTTGACTGCTTGCCTAACTGCACAGCTCTGTGTTATTCCATTGACTAGAGCAGGACCACTCACACAGTTAAAATTAAATGCCTGGTTAAGTGCCTTGTAGGTTTTTGGCTTGTTAACAATTCACCGCCAATACCTCAACCTGCTTAGGCTGTCGCTCCTCCTCACTGCAGTGCTTCTCTGGAGCTCAAAAGCTCCTTTTAAGTCCAAGTTGAATCAGTAAATGTGCTCCTGAAAATACCCATAAGGAGACCCACTGAAGAACCTGCTATCTTTCCAACTTATGTAATTTTTTATAACAGAGCTGTACATCACACTTATCTCATTAGCAGTCATCTCCTCAGGCAGTACATTCCGTGTGGGTGGGTTTTCCTTTTTTTGGTTTACCTAGGAAGTCTTGCTGTCTCTAATTTTCCATGAATCTCATGAATTGCCACTGAAATCTTGAGAGCTACAGTAGCCTGGGATGTAATGTTCTAAACCAATTTTATACCCAATAAAACAATTTAATACCTAATAAACTTTATGAAGAAAGTGGCACTAAGTAGTTCCTCTTGCTAAAGAAATCAAGCCAAAAATGCTTGAGGGAGAAAAGCTCTGTGTCTATGAGTAGCAGCCTCGGGTGTGAGCTGATATCAGAAGACATCAGAGATCTCACAAACCAACTGGTACAATCTGATTGCCTGGCCAGATTTGGCAAAGCTGCAGCAATGTGCTCATCAATAAAGAATTACCAATCCTTGTCACAACAGACACAACTCCCTGCGGTGTTCTGCTGCAGATAAGGAGGGAAAGTCAAAATGCACTGAGGTCTAGAGAGGGGACAAGGAGAGCTCCTGGCACTGTCCAACTGCCAGGTTTGCTTTGGGTGAACTTCCCAAAGGCACAGAAACAGCCTCTCACCTTTCCAGCTCAGCTGAAGCCTGAAAGTGCTGGTATGTGAAAAATGAGAGTTAATCTTGCAAGAACTTTCTGGAGCACTCAGATGTTGACCACCAAAATTCTGGGAAGAATCAAGTTTTGGGTTTCTTTTAAACTGAGAATAGCGTAAGTAACCTCAGGATGAAATTGGCATTCTTGAAAACAGAACTTCACTTGGGAGAACAGTCTCATCATTTTGCTCCATAGAGCAGCATGTAACAGATCTAATCAAATAATTGTAATATGCTTCAGCTAGAAGGGTAAGGAAGAAAAACTGTGTGCAAAGGAAAAGAGGATGGGTCACAATAGCAGCAATGACTTATGAGGGTTATTTCTCACATCTGAAAGCCCAATAACTCACAAGTACCCCAGCCATAAGTGAATTATATGAGTCTTTTGTGCAAGTAAAATTTTCCATTATGTACCTAGTCTGATGCACTGTAACAATTTTTCTCTTTTCACAAAATCATAAGGAATATTTCCCAGAGAACATCAAGAGCCACGGAGAGTAAAAAGCTTCCTTGCCTGAGAAAATGCCCATACCTTGATCATCAACACTTCTCTACATTTAAAGCTGCTCTCTTCCTTTGGATGCTCTCTAGGAAGTGTGCCCTACAATTTACCATTGACATCTGTCTGTATCTTCTGTTTCCTTCTCTTTTTTCCTTTGTTCCTATAACAAGACTGAACTGTACTTTCAGTTTGGCTGTTGTAAATTTACACTGACTCATTGACTGTGTGGAACTTACTCTGAAACTGTACTGGCCTAAAAGCAGCAGCTGGCCATAGGAACAGCTTTTGTGATCCTCTCCTGTCACCTGATTTCTTATCACAACTGGACCTGGGAATCCTCTGTGATTTCAGAATATTAAAAAAAAAAAAGAGCCAGCTGATAACAAAACTAGTGGCATATTTCTGCAATTTTTCTTAAGGACCTCTTGGAGTAGTTCAGATGCTGTGCTCAGCTTTGTAGTGAGAGGCTTCACATTGCTAAATTTACCTTAAATAAAATGAACTTTAAAATAGAATTTCCACACCATTTTTATCTTACGGAGAAGTTTTTTAGAGGGTGATCATGTGCTTTCAAGGAAACATTACAGATAATAGACTTCAACCTCATTTCTCAGTTTCTCAGCTGACACTTTCAGGCTTTGAAGAAAAAGTCCTTGATGTCATAATGACTGTAGAGAAGTAGGGACCTCTGAGAGACCTCATAACTGCTCCAATTCTAACCTTTGACTGCTTCAAAGACTAATTCAAAACACCAGTCCGTGTCATCTAAACCAAACTGGAAGATGCCAGCCCTGGTTCTTCACTCCAGCTCTGGATACTACAACTTGAAGAAACCAATCTGTGGCCCTGAGACACCCAGCCTTGGCTGAGTATCAGAAGTCTGTGCTTTATATGATAGTAACAAAATCTGCTCATGCTCCCTCCTGTCCATATTCTGCTCCATCACCCATTTCTTCATTTGGAAAAGAAAAATGAAGAAACAGATGGGTGCACAGCCTCAAACACATGCCCAGTTTTAAGCATTTTCCCTGACCTGAGCGGGAAGTTAAAACTGTGCTCAAAAACCTCTATTATACAGGAAAGGAATTCAATCTGCCCTGGGTGCTCTTGCATCTCTGCGAGACGGATCTCTGTAATCATCTTCCACTTAATCAAAACACAACGCAGCAGAGCTGTGATTACACAATTTCAGATGACAAGTAACAGTTCTCATCGTTTGTTTTGATGAATTCTGAGTTCACTATGCAGATAACATGGTTAATTTGTTATTCAGAAATGGCATTTAATCATTGAAGGACATTCTGAGTCTGACCAGGAAAAAAAAAACAAAAACAACAACTCAACAACCAAAGTAACAATAATCAGATAATATTTGATGAATGTGATATGTTTTGAACAATTTTGTTTAAAGCATTGAGCTTAGCAAAAGCAGGCTAAGTTAGCAAAAAATGTACTAATCAACAAATAGAACCCCCCCTCCAATCATGCCTTGTTTCACTTCTCTGATATTTCACATCTGCAAGTTGCTGCACAGGAGGCAGCTTTTTTTTCTTAAATTACAGTCGTTTTGTATTCTGAACAAATTCACTTGCTCAGCAAGAGAAATGACATTAAACTGCTGGCAAAATATACAAAGCAGAGCTGGTTTCAGATATTCATGCTTTAGACTGTGTCAAAAGCACTGCAAACATTAATATCAAACCATGACTACTCCTAATAGAAACTATGAAAGAAGCCAAAATAAAGTGTGTTTTCTAAAGCAAGAAGCTGAAAAAAACGTGTCTTGGGATGATAAAGAGACTGTGGAAAATTCAGGTACTGATTTCATGGGTATTAACTATGCATAATATACACATGTAAGAAGACAGCATAACCTTGTGGGTAGGGCATTTTTGTAAGCCTGAGAAGCAGAGCTGGCTGGAATCCTCGGTTCTGCAAAAGGCAGAGTATTTGAATAAGACACCCCACACCTCAGTGTGCTCCATGTAAAGGTCAGAAAATAAAACTGCCTTCTGTTGAAGACATGGGAGAATCAGAAGCTGAAAAAATACACTGCAATTAAAAGACCCTGGGGTGGCTTTTTTCTGTTTTGTTTTTAACAAAACAACATTGGAGTTTTTAAACACTGACAGTTTGCTCACACATATTTAGGCAGGACTTTCTGTGCTGACTTAGAGTGAGGGTCCTGCAGACATCCCTGATTATTGCTGTGCCTCAGTTTGCATCTGGCAGGTTTGGGGCTCCTCAGAATCAATGAATGCATCTCTTTTTAGCCACCTGCAGTTATTTCCCAATTCAGCAACAGCAAGAAGACGCTGGCTGAGCACCCCCTTTGTGCTGCTCCCTACTTCAGCAAACTGCAGCACATCACTCCTCTGTTAGGTGGATCAGCAGCAGGGGAAGGGCACACACCATTAAATATAATTGTGCCCTAACTGGAGTGTCATCTGTGAAATGGTTACAACTCCCAGCAATTTGATCAAGACACATATTAGGGCAAACCAGTATTTTACGTCTGCAATGGATGATATCTACACCAAGAATGAAGTAAATTGCTCTTCTTGAAGTCTTTGATCTTTAAGGGCAGCAATTTAAACCATTTATACACAGTGAACTTTTCAGTGTATACAGCTTGCACCCTTTTCAGCCATTTTCAGCCACAGAATAGGCCCTGTCCATACAGAGGTTAGCATCAGGGTGATCCTCTGCGTCCTTCAGGGTTTCCCTAAGCAAAATTAAAAATGGCATGAGGTTCTGGGAGAGCAAAGTTGACTCTCAAGTAGGGCCACAGGAGTAAATTCAGTGAAGGTTGAAGGAGAAATTGTTTAGTCCCCAGCTCCCCTTGCCTTTTTGCAACCCGGGAAAGAATGAAAGCATTTACACCCCAGCTGCCTGGTGGTCCCGTGGGTAACCTTAGCACCTGGGGTAGAGGTTTGAGCACTCACATTTTGCTCCAAGTTATATTAGTCTGGCCCATCTGCTGGTGTGGAAAATGTACCTGCAAACACAGAAGCACTGGAAGTGCTCGGCTGTGCCATTAGTGAGGTGATTAGTGGCACTGGCACACTGGCAGGCAACTCTTGCACTCAGACAGAAGGAAACAAAATACATTTTCATCAGCTGAAATACAGAAACTGAACCTATAAACATAAAGCATCTGCTTTGTGAAAGAGAAAGAAAAGAGGAGAAAAACGGAGAGAAACATCACGGTTTTAAAATGATGAAAGCCCTTCTAAGAACCACACACTGCAGTTGCTGAGATGTCTGCAGCATCATTTGGCAGTTATGAAATTTTAAAGTGAGGATCTGAAGGTACTGAAGATGGAGTGTGTACATGACACTGCTCTATTTTTCGCTCTCTGAAAGCCTTACAGAGCTTTTAGCACCAGAAAACATCGACGTGGTGATCCCATTTGTGGCAGACACGTTTTGGGCAATGCAGGCAGCAGTTTGGGAGCCTGTTGAGTGCAATTAGCAGTCACAAGAGTGGCAGCATTGGACATCAGACCACATGTCAGGGCTCGCTGCTGAGGAGGGAACCTATGGATACGAAAAAAGGCCTCAGGTAGATAATTTATTTAGCTCTTGCAGTACTTTGTGAAGATTGTCTTTCTCATGTGAAGAATTTAAAACAATGTTATAGTTTTGTAAATTTTTGCACCTGCACCTACTTCTCAAAGACTATTTTGGCTTTAACCAGAACAACATCTAGAAACAGATGTCTCAGAACTGGAGCGATCACCCCAAGGGGTGGGTGTCTGAGTGACCAATCATTTTATGCCATTCAACACACTTTTGCATATTAACATGTAAAAGTTGTTCAATCTTCCATTAAACTCTCTTACTTCGGATCAATTTTGTGGTAGTGTGGACTCTGTCAATGTTACCTATTCTGGCAGCAACAGCGACAGGAACCAGCCTGCTCAAACCCTCTGCCACAGGACACCAGAGCCTCCTACCGAGGTGCCTCCTTCTCTCATAACCACCTCAGTCCTGTCACACCACGGAACTGAGGCTTCTACCAGCTGCTTTTCAAAACTCAGATAAATATGCAATGGATTCAAGAAAACAAGATCTGATATTTCTGTTTACGCTCCTTAAAAGCAGCCCAGGGCTGTAAAATTTTACAGAAAACATCACTTTCATTTTCTTCAGCTGAATGATACAAAACAAGTTTCACCCCTGCTGGAAAATGATGCTGCAGTGATGTTATAACCATGTGGTTTAGGGATAAAAAAAAATTGAAGAGAGGTCTCTGAGCTCAAAAACTTCCTATATTTTCTATGTATATATGTCAGCTAAAGAAACATATTCTTTCTGTGATTTCAGCTATTGAATACATGACTCCACCGTTTTCTTCTTCCACTGTAGTACTTTGGAAATCCAGCTTTGGACCCACAGACCTTTGTAGCTGGCACTTAGAAACAAAGTTCCCATCAAATGTCTTCTTTCATCCAGTCCCACGTTTTGGCACCCACAGGGTGACATCGTAATGCAAACAGAGACATAAACACCATGAGTGGGAATCCGGGCTCCTGGCTCTGCCAAGCGCACAATAAAGACACCACATAGGAATCTAAACAAAAATTGTGTCCAAAAAACCAAGGAACAACCCAACTTTCTGATTGTTCTGATATAACCTGATGGATGCTTCAAAAGAGAAGGGTGGCAAACTCCACAAGGAACGGCTGTAGCAATGTGGGTAAAATATTTGCTGCCTGAAAAAAAAATAAAAGTTTTAAAGAAAACAGAGCAAGAAAAAGCTTTTTGGAGAAAACTGCCACGAAGTGACAAGAGTTTTGCCTGACAGAATTCAAAATGCAGCCCTGCTCAGCCTATCTACTCAAAGACAATGTTACAAAAAAATCCAGCTTTTGTGAAATTCTTCAGAAGACAAATCTGATTGACTTGTCAGCAGTTCCTTACTGTTCTGCAGTTCCAATAGCATAAAATATGAGAATCAAATATTAATAATCTTGTTTCTCAGGAATGCTTCTGTAATGTAAGGAGGTGGCTCTCATGAACCTGTTGCTTAAAATGATTATGATCTTTCATCTTAGATGAGCACTTAAAGCCAGCACCACTGAGTCAGAGGGGAGTGGCATGACCCACCCAGCTTATCAAAGTCCATTCCTGTTTGGGCAGAGCTTTGCAACTCCTTCAAGTCATTCAGAAGAAACAAAGCAGAGGCAGCAGTTGGTGATTTGAGTCACTGTGAAGAGCACAAGCTCTAATTGTTCTGCTTTTCAGGAGGTGCACTGGTTCACACCATCACTCCTGGCAGTACAGCATCACACGAGGGCATCATTGCACTGTAAACACACTGAAAGGGAGCCAGCTCCTGCCTCAAAGTGCTCGCTGTCCTCTCAGGCAAATGGAGAAAACAGATGAAACAAAGGCAGGAACTTCCCTAAAAGCTCAGTTTTTCTCTAAGGAAAGAGACAGCCATGGAGCTGGTGTACGTGTTTAATACCACTTCCCAATCTGAAAAATAGATTTGGTATTTATTTCTTCCTTCCTCCCAGTCAGAACCCCTTCCTTACTGTTGTTCATTTACGGTGGAGGACCACGTTGGTTTGAGCAGCTCCCTGATGCTTTCTCACAAATTCCTTTGTGAAAATCAGTGCTACAACACTTTTCAAATGTCATTGTTTGGTTTGAGGCACTCATTTTGCAGGCTAAGACAGACAGCACACCTCACAGCTCACCTGCATTCATCTCCTGCAGCAAAGACCCTCAGCATGTGCTTAGCTTTAACCAGGCACTCAGTTCCTGGTGACACCAAGGGCACTTGCACAAGTGCTTCACTGATGGCAAAACCCCAGAGATGCAGTAAAAGTTTGGGTCCCCTCAAATGTCTGGCTGGTGCACATCCCAGAGCTTCTCTAAGCTATTTAATGAAAAAACAACATAAACACAAACACCGTGTTCTCCTACCCAGCAAATCAGGTTAGAAAATTTTAATATAAATGATTTTTTTTTCTATTGTTATTTTTATGTGTGAATCCTGTCATTGCTACATGTAAATCACCAAGCAGGCAAACAGGCCACAGGTGCTCTGACACACCATTTAAATTTTGGGAGCATGTTTCCCTGTCAGTCATTAAAGTGACATGGTGGTGACACATATTTTGATACAAAATATTAAAATCACATAAACACAAGTATAATTTTGGGATATGGTTTATATATATATATATGTTTGGGAGAGATATACACACTCTTGGAATCCTTCCACAAAGTTTTTGCTTGAGGGAAAGTGCCACAGTGCTGACTTTCAGATGCTTCTAATTGAACAAACACCTCACCAGAAGTAACACCACAAGTATGAAATTAAGTTTGAGGTGTGCTACAGCACTGTGAGCTCCCTGCAGAGAGGATCTGACAGAACTGCAGCCAAAGTGTTACCAGTGAAATTCAAAAGTGAAAATTCAATGGGATTTGGACATCCAGGTCATCAAACATCCTCTGGAAAATGTCACCCTTTTTATTGATCATTCCTTAAATCAGATGCACACCTGGCTTTGTGAAGGGACAGAAGTGGGACTGCACATGTGCTTGGGAAGGGGGAGAGAAAGAAAAGGGCACTAAAGTGCAAGCCAAAATAGTATTTAATATTACAATTACTTTATTGCTTCCACTCCACTTGATTTTTTGGGCTAGCAATCAAGTCAGAAGGATTTACATTATCAGAAGACCTGGCCCTCATTTTTATTCTGAATTGTCTCTATTGGCTGCATGTCAAAATAAATATGTCTTGGGCATTTGACAGGGCAAAGAGCCAAGATTGCAGGTTCATGGAATGTTTTTTTTTGTTTGTTTGTGATTTGTTTGTTCGTTTTCTTAAGCTTCTTTTGGAAAGGTTTAGTGGTATTTATCTACTGCAAGCAAGTGGGCAGGGCTTACAAGAGAAGCTTTGTTCAGCAGGCTTTGGTGTCAGGGAGGCTTGCTGCCTTATTTGAGTACCTCTCCTTTGTGCAAGGGATTTGTTATTTGTTTGTTGTCAAGATGCCTCTGGGCATTAGCCCCCACTTCTTATAAAGAGATTATTTTTCTATTATTTTTCACGCTGTTCCCCTTCAGCAGTTTCAGCTGCTGTAATACTCGAGGCTGTTCCAACAGGCAGACAGATAATGCAGGGACACTGAAAGAATTTAATGTCGTGGCTTCAGATTTTCTTCCCTAACATCATTTTCCTTTGAAGTGGCTTCTCAGTCCCCAGATAGCGACTCCCCTTTCCTTGCCCTCTCCTAATTCCTGCTTGATCTCTACTTCAATACAATTTTTTAAGTGCTGCAGCTTTACTTGTGTCCACATGGCCCCATACTACTATTACCAGACCCTGCAAAATAAAGAAGGATCAAGAAGCCTGCTCCTTCTAGCAAGGTTGACCCTGGAAAATGAAAAGGCTCTTGGCATTTTGATGGAAGTCATAAGGACTTTATTTTCTCCAGAACAGCTAATTTTCTTCTTGAGCCACTTACCTGGGAGTTGACCCAGTTTCAGCAGCCAGGTCCAATTCCTGTGCTGGATCACAAAACCTTCACAAAACCCAGTGTGTCGGTCTTTAAAATGGGGAAGAGAGGTCACTCTGGACAGGAGGCTTAATTTGGATATAAACCCCCGAGTCAGCAACATGGGAGATGCCATTAGGGTAATCTCAAGGCAAGAGTATGGGGAAGAACAGGCAGATAGGGGAAAAATTAGTATTACAAGGTCTTATTTCACATCTCAGCGGGCACAAGGTCTGAATTTGACAGATTTGTCCTCTGAGCAGGTGAAGGAGCGAATCCCATGCACGAAGCATGAGTTCCGATGGCATAAGGCATTTCCAAGCTGTCACAAAAACCCCAGCACTAAATTCAAGCTGTTCTGATTCACTGGTACATGACTATAGAAATAGCGAGTCTGGCACCTCTCAGCTTTCTTCAGGATTGCAGCTCTAAAAGGACGACGTCTGGAAAAACATCAACAGCTTTCAGCTTGCTAAGGCAGAAACATTTCACACAAGGCTTTTTAACACATTTGAGAAATAAATAAAATTTAAGTGCTACATGCTTCTGAATCCAGTGCAGCTTTCTGGTTTATACCCTGAACTGGTGTGGACTGGCATCTCATTACCAATCTCAAGGAAACCACACTCATCTGTCAGCTGAGAGTTGGACATAACCCCTTTATCACTGACCATAACCAAGTTTTAGGACACATCTCAGAAGTTAAAGAAAATGCAATATCAGCAGGTTTACACAGGGCAGATAAATAAAAGCCTAAAGGAAGTGATGGGTAATAACTTGCACAAAGGGGTAGTTGAGGTGCATGAAAAAGAAACATCAGATTGCTTCACAAAAATCAGATAGTAACACCGTTCAAAAAAAAAAAAATTATCTTGAGATACTGCACTAAATCTAGTGATGAATGTGCTGATATCTCAATACTCAGCTTTGTGTCACCACTGTAAATCATAGGCAATTTTTCAGAAGTCTGAATGTTGTTATTTCTTAGTCCATCTTCAGCTGAGGGTTCCCAGCTCTAATGGCAAGAACAAAATTTATAGTCCAAAACTTGGAGTTGATTCTCATGCTAGATGGAAGCTTGTCTCCAGAGGTTAGGCTAACATATTTCTTACACTCACAGATGCTTGAAAGTTTTAAAGGAAGTCTGAGAATGCCAAAAAGGAGAATAAGATATAGCCTAGGACCTGGAGGAGAGATAAGAATCAAATTTTAAACACTTTGTTTTTGAATTTTTGTCATGCAAATTCAACCTCCTGGAAAGGTTCTCTTGTTCCTCACTACCAGACCAATATTTTAGAGTCCTCAGATATTCTTTTTCATGTCTCATTTATAAATTTATCCATGAGCAACAGCCACTGAGCCCAGGTCTCTTCCACCAGCCCAACATGTGGCCCTAGCACAACAGAAAATCCACTTAAGGGCTCAGTGGTGCAGGGCACAATATAAAACTTTTCCTTTTGATCCAGATACTTCGGGACTTCTCAACACAAAGATAATTAAGACTGGTTAATTAATAGATATCAAAGTGAATGTATGTAATTAAACAAACACAGTGGACTACTATGAAAGCTCTAATAGAGGTGGAAGTCTCTTTACATGGCAGATCTGGGTTAGCAGTATAAGGCAACTTTGCACACAGATGTTCCCTTCACACTTGGAATTGATTCACTCTTTCTGAATCAAATCAGCAAGACATTAGTTTCTTTGACATCTTCACTGAAAGGATGTGTCAAATTCTGAAAACACTTCGAAATTTGTCACAGACATGTAAGTGAGAGAAGTGATTTAGTCTTCAGTGTTGACATGAATAAGTAGTTTAGTGCCACCCTTTTGAAACACTGAAGTGAAACACTGAGCAGTGAAACACATTTATGTCGGCTGGAGGAGCAATCTAAAGCAATCTAAAACTGGAGTTGGTAAACACAGAGACAACAGACAAGAAGGAAAACAACCTCACTGAGGATGCTTGGAACAAAGGCATAGAAAAGCCTTTCACACTTTGCCAACCTACTGCACCCCATACAGCATTTTTTTAAAATAAAATTAAACCCCCATGTCCATGCAGACATGACTCAGCACTGACCATGGGTGCCCAGATGTCCTGACAGTGGCTCACACACCTGACCAGACCAACCAGGCTGGAGCTGCTGTCCACAGAACCTGCTTACCAGAAGTGTGTAATGTATTACTGAGAACTTCACCTGCAGAGCAAGGCTCTGATTTAGATCTCATCATTGAAACCAACACATTTTTAAGGTATTTAATAGGCTCATCAGCTGTACAACCACCTTCTCCTGTTTGCACACGACAAGGAAGCAGAAGACACTCATGATAACCAGCTCTGTTCATGTATCTGAACCATTCAATTAGCTTTTTCCCCTTTGTGAAAGAGCAGTGCAGATGACACAGCACATGCTGAGAAAATCCATCTAATGACTTTATGGATATCTCACACTGGAAGAACCAGCAGATTGAGCCCAAGGTTTATATTCCAGGCTGACATCGACACTTCAAGCAGCCTTTTCTAACTCACCCATTGCCTTTCTAACCCTGAACGGGCTCAGTTACAGCAACAAAGGCTGCCACTGTGTGGTCAGTTCTTTTAGTATTCAGGTAAACACAATACACTTTTTGTTTTTTATTCCCTCACCTCAAAGGGGAAACTGAAAAGCAAGTTGGTTCATCTTGTAGTGATGACCTGGATGCAAGAAAAAATTCAAGCTTAACATGTGTTTCTCCAATCCCACTACCTTGGAATGAACAAACCCTAATGATCTGCATAGGAGCAAAGATGAAATAGAAACACAGGTAGATGTGAATAAAGCTGAGAAGAGAGGACCGAAAAAAACCCAATTCTTTTTTCTTCTGTATCATAGTGATTATTGAACTCCACTTTTCAATAGAGAAAAACCAAATTACAGAATGAATCAATGTTTCAAATCTGTCCCGTTTCAGAAGAGAAAAACAAAAGCATATCTTAAATTACACTGATAATCTGTTCTTTCTTCTCATCAAGTTGATTTGCACAGTATTAAGCACCTAATTAAAGTACAGCCAGAGAATTTTTTCTCTGGAGGACTGGGAATCAGGCAGGACAGGAGAGCAGGACTGAGTCTCAAACAGCTACATCACCACAGCTTTGCATCTGGCCTTAATCCCAAGCAGCTTTCACAGAGCAAATCACTGAGATATTCTGTCCATGAAGGGCGCAGCTAAAATTTGCCCCTCTGTGATAATTTCTCTTCTGGTCCAAGCCCACAAGGCCAACAGACAGAGTGCAATAAACAAATGTTAATGTGGCTCATTCTTGCCAGTTAATTAATAGTTCTTCTCAGAAACCATTTAGTAAATTATTTGGATGACGAATAGTGCTCTGAAAGCGTTTTGCAGTTACTAATAACACCATTCTCCCTTCCTATTCCACAGCTGGTTTTATTAATAGAATCTTTTCATGGATGAGGGCTGATCTGCAAGAATATTCACTAAAAGAACATCCAGAAATATGCTACATATAGGTTGTTCTGCATCCCTAACCTCTAACTAGCACAGCTGTTTTAGGAAGCCATCAGTTTGCTGGCTGGAAGAGAAGGACTGCTTTCAGGAACTCAGAGCCTGACATTCCTGTGTGAGAAGCTGCTTGCTGTGACTTTTCTAACTTTCCATAAGACTCCAGAGTTCCTAACAAGGAAAAATTCACCTGCTCCATCTCTTATTGAACTCTACCAAGTCTAATGGGCTCTACTGATTCATTTTCACTTAATTGGCTCTAAGATGCTACCTCATTATTAGTTCAGCTGCAGGCATTCACACCATCTTGGAAAGGTAAATTGGCCCCAAAACCAGGGAATTACTCCTTTAATTAGGTTGGATTGATCAGAAAGGCTACAAAGATCACCTGCATTAGCTACAAATCAGCACATGTACCCTGCCCAGAGTCAAGGAGTGACAAATGACCAAGAGGCCTTGTCTTGTAGCACCCAGCAGCGTGAGACCAAGCTCTGGGATGTTCCAGTAAGGCCATCCATCCAAAGGGCCACAGACTGCAATCAGGCTTAGCTGAAATTTGTTATTGTAATGAACTGAACCTTCTCAAAGTAGCAGATGCCAGGAGGGAAGGATGTTATATGGATTTCCAATACCAGCCAAACAGCCTCAATCTTGGAGCCAAAATTCTGTCACTCTGATGCTCCGTGGAGTGTCTTGTTTATGGACTTTCATTACTTACTCGGCTTTGTAAACCACTCATTGCAGAGCTCCCCGTGGTATCAGCAGCTTATCATCACTTGCCATCAGCTGTTGCATATTATGTGCATTAGTAAAGTTCCCCACAGAAACACAGAATAACAGAAGCAGTTTGGTTTATTTTCCCCAGCAAGAAGAAAAATAAAATCAAGATTTCTGCAGAAATAAGCTCCCGAATACATAAAACTTAATAACAAGGCAGTAAATTTTTCTGTGCCAAATGAGAGAGTGGGCAATGAAAAGCTCATCATTATGTTGGTGCCTGGCTAACCTAATACACATTCTGGGAGGGATTTAAAAAATTGCTTAGTGTTCCTGTAAGTGTCCTTTTTCAATGACATCTGTTTCACAGTTGCTCAGGTGACTTTAAGGATTCTCCCTTTTTAGCACCCAACCTCTGCCATCAGACAGCTCTCAATAAGGGCTGAAACACGTAGTGGGGCATGCAGAAAATGCTGTTGTTTGGATGGTGCCAAAATGTACTTTAAGAAGATTCCCATTGCTTTATTAATTTCAAGTTCCATTGAAAAACAGTCCTTAGTTACAATACAGATACCCCTGCTTGCAAAAGCTCATAAAGCAATCTTGGTTGTATGCAAAACATCTGTACTCTGTGTGCTGTTATGGCCATAAATCTGCATTATGCTCCTCTGCACACCAGTATTTATCTTTGTTGTTTAGTGCACCTCTGCACACTGGAGAATTCATTAGGAAAACGACACAGTCATGCAGGGTGGCTATAAATTAGTGTGCTGCTGCCTGAAGAAATGCTATTGATTCTGCACGGCACTCCTGGATTTGCATGTTTGCCAGTCAGCTTAACCATAATGCCATCATCTACATCAAAAAACATCCTCAAGAGTTGAGCCTGCAGCCCAGCTAAAGGTACGTTTTGGCAGAATGTGAAGCCTTCACAGAGAAAAAAGGCCCCCAAACCAATCAGCTAAGTGGCTTAGATTTAACCAAGCATGAAAGAAATAAAAAAATTAAAGTGGGAAAAAAAAAAAAGGACACTGCTACACCCTGGCAAAGGAAGGAAGCCCCTGCAGGACTGCTGGAAAAGTGTTAACCAGGAGATGGAAGACAGGAAAATAGAAGGAACAGCTACTTGCAAGCCTTGGTTTGTGCTGCCCAAGGGCTGCAGAGGCCTTGGCACTTCCACCTGTGACAGGGACACCCCCTCTGTTGTCACTCAGCTCCAAAAGCTGTGAGTTGGCTTTAACTCGCTGGCAATCAATTATTGCAGGAGAGCCAATTGATCACATATCATGATTAGCCAGATAATTTGCTTCATATTTCCATTAACGACCCCAATGGGCATGATTAATTGCCGCAGGGGGTAGAATTTCAGCGTGGCTAGTGGGGAACTTGCTTTGTAATATTGTGAATCCCATTACTGCTAATGGAAATTTAACAGCCAAATCCCCTGTGGATCACTTAGAAAAAATTACCCCTTAAGGTTAAAGGGGATTTCATTAATAGTATTCCAGGATGCTCTGATTTAAAAGTACTGTAAGCCTTTAGTGTCACACAGAAATATGCATCCCACTGTTTTTTGCATATCCCTCGTTATTATATCTATCACTTTACCCTTCTCAAATGGAATTTCAAAACACAGCTCAGCCTATTTAAATGTAAGGCACATTAAGGGTAAATTTTCTAAAAGTTATTCAAGGAGATTTATCTGCTAAATTCCTATTAATATTAATGGAATTGCTCAGCCACATTGCTAGACACTACTCTGAAAATGAACCCCAGCAGGAATTTATCAGTTTCTTTGGTTCCTGATGCCTACATACAGCAGAGTGTACACCACATTCTGGCCCAGATTTGGGCTGGAAATCCAGATACCACATTATCACAGCTAACGACATCTAATGCTTCATCTTGCACTAGTGTGAGATGTAAACAGAGCCTTACAAATGACTGTCTGGAGCCAACACAAGGATGTCACTTGAACCCAGCTAAAGGATATGTAGAAAAGTGTTAAATTGTCACTCTAGAGTGCATTACTGACTGCCAATCAGTCAGGAACACTGGTGACAGAGCGCTCCTATTGTTGGGCAGTCAGGTTGATAGAGAGTTAAGTTCCTCTGACACACAAGGCTTATGTTCTCCAGAAGCCAGGGCCCATTCAGATGGACACCCAAAAGAGTCACCTCCTAAATACACATTAAACAAAAGGGTACCTGCACACACTAGACAGTGAGTCTCAGACTGATGACACCAATCCTTTAGAGCAGATCTGGCCACTTGAATGTCAGCAGTATTGAAGTGTGTGCATGGGCTCACTCATTTAACTTCCACCACGACCATTCAGTGACAGCTTTGAAAGATGTCACTGAATGTGCAGCCAGTCTGTGCACATCTCTTTGTTGGGGTGTTCAAACCATGTGGCATTGAACATCCACAGGAACTGGTCCCTAAGACACCCTCCTGTAACATTTTACTGATGCAAACCAATAGAAATTCACAGGTGACAGCTTAAAAAAAATAAAGAGTACTTTGATGTTTTGGTTCAAAGTGAGAGACAAGACTGACTGGATCAAAACCCGTAAGCTGGCACAGTTAGTGCCAGCCACAGCTTGATGCCACCACAGCCAAGTTGTTGGAAAAACCCCTGAGTAGTTTGGAATACTCATGCACACAAGCTGAAACATCCAAATTAATCAACCAAATCAACCTGTCTATGATATCAAGCAGTTATTAGCATTGAAACCACCCCTAAAACAATTTGGCTGCACTGGATATGAAGGGGGATGCACCTAACCCAAATATCCAGGATTTAATGACACAAGGCACTGTAAGAATTTAAAATTTGTTTTCTGTTCCACTTCTACACCCCATGATTGTTTTTATAATAAACCCATGTCCACATTATGCAATCTGCTCCTTGTGCAGTGTGGGGCCTCAAGGTCTGTTTTCATCAAGTGGGAGAAAGGCAGCACTGGATTCTCATTAGCATGAGATAATTCCGAGCTACTTTGTCCAACTACCTGAGGGGAACGAGTGGATGGAAAGAAAGAAGGCAGCATCAAAAACAAGCAGCCACACAGAGAAAGGGAGACCAAAGGAGCAGAAGAGACAATCAGGCAAGAGATAACAGAAGTATAAGGGATACAGCAGATAAACCTCAGAACAGGATTAGTTCTCGAGACCTTGAGGGTTTCAGAGACTTCTCCCTGTGCACCTGAGTCCAGCCCTCCTTTGACTCATTAATCAGATTCTATTTACATTCACATCTGTGTTCATTTCCTGAGGTCACTATTTCAAATTTCAAGTTTTTCTTTCAAACACATAACACCTCTAGTAGTCTTTACTCCACCATCTTTCTACAGTCAGAGGGGATATCAAAAGAAAGCTCTGTGACCAACAAAGGCTAATTGCCCTACAAAACATAAGCTTCTTCTACTTTTCTTTGGAATTAATTTCTGTTCAAACTAAAACATTTCCTTTGCATTCTCGCTTCATGTCACAGACAGGACACCTGGTTAGTTGTTCTTGCAACTAAAAAGGCATCCACATTTTTCTACCCCAAATAATAGGTTTTCCCCTTCTCATTTAGTTTAGGCTTCTCCTATTAGGCAAGAAACTCCTCAAAGCTCTGATGCTTCTCTTACTTTGAACATCCATTGTGAAAGACATTTATGAGCTTTCCTGGGAGTTGCTAAGGTACTTAAGAGGTCTGGTGTCCACAGCAGCACTGAGCTCATAAGTCACTGGCACAGCGAGAGGAGAATGTGGAACATTAAGGCCTGGTGGAGCTGAGCCAGGAAAGGCAGAGGGAGGGACAGGAGAGTGATGAAACAGAATGAGATACATTGGCAAGAGCAGGAGACAGAAGGTGGAGAAAAAGTCTAAAGACTTGCCAGAAAGAAAGGATTTAAGACAGGGAGAAAAGCTGAACCAAGGTGGGAAAATCATACGGATTTTCAACACCCCCCTTGCACAGCTCAGGATGATTCAGTTGTGGCCATTTGTCTCACACACTTTGGTGGCTCATCTCCCCTATCCCCACAAAACACTGCCGTTGTTGCCAGCTCCGTGTGTGGATTGCAAAAGATATCCAAACCCCCGAGACTTCCCTGGAGAGGATATTTAATGAGTGCTGCTCGCATACCACACCTGCCGCCAGGGCTGACAACTGAGCAAAGGGAAACGAGTACCTCCCTCTGCATCTCATTTTCCTGGCTCTCAAGCTGGGGCCTGACACACAACCAGCATGGTTACATTTACACCTTCCTTAGCCCTGCTCTGGTTCTGTATGTTCAAACACCACCAGGCAGAACTGACAGCAGATCTGTGCTTACCCCAGAGACTGTTGTGAAAGCACCTAGAGATAAATAAGGACATGGCTGACAGTCAAGCCTTCACATCTAGACTCTAGAAAAAAACGTCAGTGCCCCACGAGGTATGCAGGATGACAAAGTTTTGTGTAAAGATCTAAAAAAGCCATCTTAATAAGTGCGAGAATTTGCTATATTTTCATGTAGAAACTGCCTCTGACATCTGACATGACAGGAAATGTTGCTCCAGTAAGATGGACAACAGGCTATGCTTAATTAAAACAGGCAGAGGGAATGGAAAGGGAGAGAAAGTAACTTATAGCACACTGGCACATCACTGCATCTTCCTGAAGAGATACTGAATAGGGATTAACGAGGAAAGAGAAAAATGAACCACATTTCCTTCAGCAATTATTTTTGCTGTGCTTCCAGCTGGAGACAACCACGAGTAACCTGTACAAATGAAAGCACCTACAATGCTCCTGAGCACAGAATGACACAAGCCTGGGTCTGAATGCAGCTTTCCAAAATCACTTCCCACTTCTGCTGCAGCCCAGAGAACACCTCAGCACAATCCCAGAAGCAAAACACATTGACCCTCAAGTTAAAAAATGGCCTAGGGAGGAGCTGGGAAGGAGGAGGCAAGGCAAAGTTGGAAAGTTAATGGACTGATTCAGTTTATACCAGGTCTGGCTTAACACTGAGGGTGCTCACTGCACAACACTCAGGGCTTGGCTCCATGATCTATTATCCACAACTCCATCCCCTCCAGGGATGGGCCAGGTTCATTGCAAGCAGCTGGTACTAGCACAGGTAGTTTCCAAACTGACTCTACCAAGTCTCCACCTCTTCTCTCAGGAGGTGCCTGGCAAAGCTTGATTTGGCACAGAATCACAGCCGTGCCCCATTCTGCTGCCCTGCCCCCAGATCAGAAATAGAACAGATATTAGGAGTGGAAACAGGGAACCACTTTCGTAGGCATGCAAAAAATATCCTTAATAATCTCTGCAGCCTTTTTGACTGAAGATCGTTCGACTCTCATGAGCAAATCCCTCCACATTTCATTTGGCACGTGTTCAAGAAGCCCCAGTTCTAGCAATACTAATGCTTCTCTCTTATCTATTTACTTCAACAGCTTTTTTTTTCTGCAGTTGCTAAGTCTGGCACAATACTTCCTGGCCCTCAAAATATAATCTTCATCCTCCTCCCTATCTCTTTGTAAACATTTTTTTTCTCTAATACCAGTAATCAGAAAAGCACACATTTTGAGGCTTGGAGACACCTGCCTGCTTTGGCTAATCTTCCCAGAGCTCCTCTATGATTCTCAAAATCCTTTTTGCTAGGCAATTGGCTTCTTACCACTCAGCACCACGGCTGAACCTCCTTTCTGTCATACACCCCATTTTCTCATCATTGTTCTTAACACCCTCCTTAGCATGGTTTGTGCAGGGTATCATCCACAGGGTGAAGATTTTGTAATAGGAAAGGCCCTTTCTCTTTCCCAGCCTTTTCTGTCTTGGTCTCTGCCTACCCCACCTTATTTTTACATTAAAAAGGCATTTCTATACAAGTAAAAATCCTTTTTAGTAACTCCTTCCATTCTAACACTACACATATATTGAAGATGTATCAGTTCATCACAGAACCCAAACATTTTGGCATATAAACAACAGATTTGTAATAGTCTCTTTTAAATTACACACATGCTATTGATTATGT
This sequence comes from Pachycephala philippinensis, assembly GCA_013397055.1. Lineage (NCBI taxonomy): Eukaryota > Metazoa > Chordata > Aves > Passeriformes > Pachycephala > Pachycephala philippinensis. The sequence continues at coordinate 902,961 of VWZT01011586.1, read as the reverse complement.
ATATTAAAGGGACAATTTATGTGCAAATTTGTTGGCTGTATATGTATAGTTAAGACAATGGAGCTATGCAGAACATTCACAATGAAAATCTAAAATCCACTGAATTTAGACTCTGTTCTGCTTTCATTTTGTAAAATGGATTGAGGCAAACCCAGAGTTTCTCTCTTTAATTCTCTTGCTACAAAATATAGTACATCCATACCTTTCTGCTTTTGGAGAGAAAAATGCTTCTGCATTTGAAATTGTGCATTTCAGATTAACTGTGCTATGAAGCTCAGTGTCTTGGCATAAATCCAGGTATTTCACAGAAGCCCTTGTGAGGAGGAATGGCCCAAAATGAGCACCAGTCCATGATCTCTACTTACATATAAATATGTATACACAGGCTTATATACACAAACACACAGATGAGTTGTCAAGATGGGGAGACAGAATGTGTGCATGATGCTGCAGAAAGAGGGCATGCTTAATTAAAGGATATCACTAAAAGAACAAGTCTGTGACAAAAAGTCTGGCTTTCTGATGGGTCTGATATTGGACAGGATTACAACATTTGATTGTAGATTTAAGAAAACTGAAAGTTCTTGGATGGAGATACATGAAACAGGATCAAAAAACCCCCACCATATCCTCAAATTCTTTTCACATGCTCATTTAGCAATCAAAAAAAAAATCTCTTATCAAAAATAAAATTAACTAGTGATTGGCATTGCTAATATTTATGCATAAGAGGGAAATGAAACCTCCCAGTTATGTATTACAGGAAATCATAGAGAAGAGAGCATGTACTCTGTGTCATGTGAGTTTCTCTGAATATCAGCATTGGTTTCTAAGTAAAAAGACCCTGCAAAGCCAAGATCTGACATGCAAAAGCCAGTTGTGGCTTGACACTGTTCAGCATAGCATGACAACGTATCAAAAGCCACTTCCAATGCCTTCTACTTCTGTTTTACTGTAGTTAGAGACCTGCTTGCTGTTTGTCCCCTCTTGGGACCCAGAAGTTCTGGGCCCAGGCCATTTGAACACCCCTGGGAGGGTGGGGAGGGCAGTGGGTGGCAAAGGCAGCCGAGCTCTCGCCTCACAAGGCACAGAACCCAAACTCCTCCTGACAAAGGAAATCAATACGACAGGCGGAGACGTGCCCTGGCTTGGCACAGAATCTCAAATGAACAAAAGGCCTCCTCCTGCCTCAAGATCACCCCCTGAGCACTGTATCAAAGCTCACCTCATTTAATGCAAGCATCTGCAGAGGGTATTTTCCCCTCCAGGCCTTCCACGTCCTTCTCTAACATTTACTGTTGGAGATCAGTAGTCTATACAATTTATCACACCTGTCAAGGCTAATTTATTCATGCGATCTGGCAGTAATCAAAAAGACTGAGATCGATGTGCCAGCAAACCCTGACATTTATTCATATTTTAAAGTCCCATTTGACCTTGAACTGCAGCTAACTGGAGCTGAACTGTCAGCAGCTCTCCGAGGCTCCCGGGCTCTGGCAGATCGGCGCCTCTCGGCTAAAGGCACGATGTCAGGGCAGCAGACGCTGGGGCCAGGAGCAGGAAAGGCTGAGCCACAGACAGAGGGGTGGGAATACAGAACCATGCACAGCTCAGTGGCCACAGACCCAGCAGCCAGCCCAGCACAAGCACCAGAGCAGCTTGAGACTGCACAGTCCTGCAGTGCAAGTGCTCAGCAGCCAATGGGTTTCCTGACCAGGGGTAAGAAGGGTGAGGGATGGGAGTGAAGAAGGAATGTGCCACGTGTGTGCACAAGCAGGATACCCCATGTTGTCCTCACCAGACTGGCCCCAAGGGCTGTCCTTGGCAAGTTGAGGGGAGGCAGAGACAGAAAATGACACCACCTGCCCTCCCTGGGGGAGCAGGGACAGCAGCGGTGACCTGGCCCAGAAGATGTATCAGAAACTCTGCAGCACACCAGGTACCTGCCAGCACAGCCTGGCAACAGCAGCTGCAAACAGGAATAGAAAAGATAGATCTCAAGAGTATGGGTATGAAAAAAAGCATCAGGCTGGGAATTTCTTTAGCCCTCACAGTACTTTGTGAAGATCCTTTTTCTCATGTGAAGAATTTTAAAACAATGTTATAGTTTTGTAAATCTCTGCACCTGCACTTACTTCTCAAGGACTGTTGTGGTTTCGACCAGAAAAACATCTAGAAACGGATGTCTCAGAACTGGAGCAATCATCCCAAGGGGTGGGTGTCCAAGGGACCAATCATTTTATGCCATTCAACACACTTTCGCCTATTAACATATAAAAGTTGTTCAATCTTCCATTAAACTCTTACTTTAGATCAAATCCGTGGTAGTGTGGACTTTGTCAACTTTACCTATTCTGGCAGCAACAGCGACACAAGAGGATTGCTTTGAATGTGCTCTCGCACTCCTACTCAGAGCCAGGATTTAGGACTCATGCATTCCTTCCTTGTCCTTTTTTTCACTCAATCAGGCCCTAAAGGAACACAGGAATTTCAAGCAGAGTCCTTACAATGAATGCACGTGCTGTAACCTCCAGTAATCACTTCAGGTTTTGAATTCAGACCAATTAGTAAAGAAATACAATAAAGTTTATTTTAAATAGTTTCAGCCTGGCTCTGCCATCAAATGACTCTCAGGCTTCCCATGAGGACATCTTTGGAGCCTTCTGCCTCAGTTTCCCCTTGGTTGATGAAACCAAACTCATTTACCTGCTTCCTCAGAACGTGCCAGGAATTATAGACAGGACGTGCTCTGAGGTTATTGAATCATTTGTTTTCCTTCTGATAAGAAGATATTTGTGCAAATGACATTCTCTCAGAGACACAGAAGAAATCTAAGTCACATATTAGGTAGAAATATGCAGCTACAGTTTTACCAAAACATGTGAATGTATTATTTTATCACAGTCAAAACACTTGACTATGTGATAAGCAGTTGTACCCAAAACAGATTTTGCAAAGGTATTTTGTTGCTTCTCTGGGTTCTCCTTGGCTCCGTTTCTCATGCTATAAATTCTGTATGTCATATTAAATATGATTTTTCAATGAGATCTGCTTTTTCTAAGCCTAGAATACAAATAGAAATGACAGTTATGTCATTTTGTGTTTGTTTTTCCTCTCTTTTAAATAGCTAACACCTTTCCATTTTGTTGAAAGCAAGCTACCAATGGAAAGCAATTGGCATTTTGACCAATGCTTTTGTGCACATTAAATATATGTCTAACACTGCCATGAAATCTAATCTGATGCTCATGGAAGAGAAACAATGACATATGAGGATGCAGAGGGCATTTGTCTGTGTATCTAGACTGCAAGTAGTGAAATTACACACAGAGCTGTGTTACAATAGATGTGCTAATAAAGCTTTTCAGCCAACCTGTTTCCCTATTTTTCCTATGCAGAAAACAAAATTCAAGATTATCTTGAAATTTTGTGGCTATAAGTGTTTTTATGAAGCTTTTTTTTTGCTGTCTGTGCTCAGCCAGACAGGGATCTGGATCCCTGTTCCATGCCCTGTTCTGGCTCCTCTAGGAGGAGGTGGCAGGCCTCACTCCTCTGGGAGCTCTTTGGGGGAGAAGCACCAACTGCACCTCTCACTGCTGGCTAATCTGCTGCTGCCTTCTCCAGAAAATGCTCTTTCAAGCACGGTGTTAAGCTGCCTTTTTTCCATGTGTTACACACAATGCAGATAATGATAAATTTGGCACCACGGAGTGGACCTTTATCCAACAGCACAGCTACATGCATTATTCCTTCCCTGCTCCTCAGCTCAGAGGTACCTGTCACACAGGCCAGCTCAACATGCTTTGCCTTAATCAGGTGTCACTAGTGCAAGGATAATTATTAGTCAGTTAGAGATTTCCTTAGCAGACTGAAAAAGGTACAGCAAAAAAATGTCATATTACCTCCCAAAGTCTTCCAGGTGGAATTAAAACAAAGCTAAGCAAACCTAAGCACCACAACTCTTAACCCTCCAAACCTACAACTCTCAAAGATAAGCTCTGTTACCCTCATGTTCCCATGACAAAAACACTTCCACTTGCCAGTGGTGACAACTTAATGTTTAATTGTGGGAAACGGAGGAGTAGAAACCACGACAAACACTAATGAGTTTAATTTACAGCCCTGAAAAGAACTTGGGTTGATGTAATGATAAAGGTATACAGATCTTAAGCAGAAGAATTATAAACCTATGTTTCTATAGTTATAAGTAAGAAAACGTATTGGGTGATATGGTGAAGGGTTTTAAGTATGATAATATGATTTTATAGTTTAAGTTAAGAATTTAGATGTTATAATAGAAGTATCTGTGTGTACGTGAGCTAAGAAGTTATTGGTCAAGGAACAGACACAATGCAGTAAAAAGTACCAAAGGTGATAGGTTATAAAACCAAAACAAAGTTTCATGTTAATTATCTATTGGACCAGAAAGTTATAAATGGCCATGTAACTCTGAAACTCGTGACTTTATTCAGTTATGGCAACTTGCTATTAAACCTGTAACTCCTGAGACTGATGCCTTGTTATCATAAATAACGGTGACCTCAACACCCCTGCAAGGGTAACACCTCAGTTATACATTTAAACACCTACATCCCCACCTCCAGACCCTGCACTCAAGCCTGGAGGAGCCTCTAAATCCGACAGCTCAGCCCTAAGGCTGAAAAGCACCTTCCCAAAAGGGGTCATTTACCCCGGGGTAGCGGGGGAAACCAACACAGCCACACACAGCAGCTCTGGTCACTGCCAAGGGAAGCAGTTTGGATTGTGACCCTCACATCCAGCAGCTGCTCCTCCAGAACTTACCCAGGCTGCTGCTCTGGGGGCAGGAACCACCACACAGGACACTGCTCCAAGCCAAATCTTTGCTCCAACTGCAGAAACCCAGACTGAAAGGACTCCTCCCATCTTAAGAGCCCTTTATGTTTCCTAGATATTCCTGATTAAACCTCCCATCCCCAGAAAAATGAGAACCAACTGGGGAGCTACTCGAAAAGTCAATTAGGAAACAGGCATCCCCTGCTCTGGGAACAGCTGGTACCCTGGATCACTTTCACATCTCGTTTTTTGAGTGGAAAAAGGATGCTTTCCACAGAACGGATTTTTCATCTTTTTAAAGAGTTCTGAGAGGGATTCAAAATGGTTCCAGAAAAACCCAAAGAAATCTTTTGCCAGGTGTGCTGGGACCAAGCTAAAGACTGACAGCTGGGCACCTCTGGGTACAAAATAGCCCAAGCCAGGCTTTCAGTAATCAGCATCAAAATTTAGAGTTCTACAGAACATTTGGAGTGCTGGACGAGCTGTTATTTTGCAACACAAAATATGTTGTATCAGAAAGTTTCTGACCAGCTGTAGCTCATCTCTAGTGTTTGGTTCAGACTCATCATTAGGCAAGTGAAACCCATTTCAATCTCAACACAATTAACACACTCCTCTTCATTTTCCCTCTCTCTCTCTCTCATTCAGTTCACACTTGCCTCTGAAGAGGACCCTGTGTTAGATTTAGATCAAACCTGCAGGAAAGTGGCTGAGAAGAAAGTGGCAAAGACTAAGGAAGCATTTTCTTTCTTCAGTTCTTTCGCTGTTGATCTGTTTCTGAAATTTCCAGCCCTGTGCTTTGATAATGTCCTGGTACATGAAAGAGTTTGTAACATAAAATGTTACACTCGATGGAGCATGATGTGATATTGGAGCCAAATGGCCAGATGCTCTTTTCTGAGCTATTTCCAATGCTCCCACTTTAGAGAGTGTTTTTAAGGGTACTCACAAGCTCTAGTCCTGTAGCGAGCTGGCAATTTCATGCTACAGCACCACTGCGCTGTGTTCTGATGAAACCATTGTTTTCCATGCTAGGTTAGAGTTATCCTCAATTTAATAAAAAGAAAAATAATGAAGAAAATAAGAAAGAAAAGAAAAAAGGACAGTGTGGTTCAAAGAAATTGCTGACAGTAAGGAGTTGGGTTCTGTCCCCCAAAACCAGAATCATACATCCTATTAAAAGTACAATTAAGACTATATTAATGATCTGGTCAGAGAAAAACCCAAGTACTCTTAACTTCATCAGAACAGGCCCAGGGCCACGTTTTAGCTGTTTGGCTTTGCTTTACACTGTTTGCATATCCTGTTCTTTCATGTGGGGGAAGACCCTTCAGAGGAAACCCTCTGGGTTTGAAATGTGGCTGAGGTCAGACACTTGAACCCTGTCCCCAGCACTGGTTATCACTGGGATCAGCCTGTCCTCATCTGCTTTGCCACCATTTTCCTGTTTGCTGGCAGCACTGGATCTGTTTTGGGGCCAGGATCTGACCTCAGAGCTGGGATCAGAGTCCCTGGGACTGCTGACAGCTCCCTCCCAGTTGTTAATGCAGTTATTGCCCTCAGCAGCACATTGGGACTGGCCATTGCACACTTTGGCCTTGGGGAACCACCAGTGGTGACTCCGGGTGGCTTTGGACACTCCAGGGTTCAGCAGCCTGGGATTCAATGCCTGCACGAGCTCCTCCACCCGCCACGAAGTGAATTCTCCTTTCCCAGACAGAATGCATTACTGCTGCACACAAATGTCAAGCCCAATCTCATCCTGCCTGCATCTGTGCAACTCCAGTGGAATCAGAGATGCTGAGGATGTGCTGAGGACCTGGCTCATCACTTATGCACCCATCACCACAGGAGCAACTGCTCCAATCCCTGCTCTGAAGAGGGAAGGGAGCTGTGAATTGATGTGATCCAGGCACCACGAGTGCAATCCTTTCATGATTTCTTAATGCTCGGCTTTACAAGCTTAGCATTCTTTTACCTCAGGAAATAAATAATATAAACCAGCTAAATTAAACTGGAGATGGAAAAAGGGGACACTTTCACTTACACACTTTATCTGGAGGGTGAGACCTGGGAGATTTGTCACTGAGATCTTTGCAACCTAAGCAGTGGGGCAACTTCCAATAGCAGCAGATTACATCACTTACTAGGATTTTGCTTAGGCAGTGTAGAACTGCTCAGAAACATTTTAATAGCATTTAACTTCATGCTGAAAATGCTGATTTATTGCACTCCAGTGTGAATAGGCATGTCTAAGGACAGAGCACACTACATTTTCAGCTGTCAGCAATTGTGGGGTTTTGTTAACATCATTTAAGTGATTAGACGTCTTCAAACTAAAAGGCTTTAAGACTTTTAATTCAAAACGGAATCAATTTATACTAAAAATTACAGCTTGGGAAGGGTCAAAATAAAAATGAAGTATTTTCAGATTCACCAAAATAAGACACTTTGATTAACCTCTATTTTTGTATAATTTTCATTTGTATTTTACCACAGCATGTGTGAAAAAATGCTGAAATTTGGAGTAACTCACCAGAACTGGGTTTCTATTTTAGCTCTAAGACTAGGGACCTGGCCTCATGAATCACACAGAGCAAAAAGCATTGTCCAGAATTCAGAATTAAAGTTTGCTATACATAAACCTTGTGACATTTTTATTACAGCACACCAGTCTGGAATCTGCATTTAAAACACTGACTGCTCAAAGGAATCTAAATCTCTTTAGCTAAAGGTAATAAAATGAGGTCAAAAATTCACTACTCAACAATCTACCATTAGCATTTCTGCTCAGAAAAAATGTAGTTCATCTATTTTTAAAGAAAGTAAGGGCAGGGCATATAACATAAGTTTGGAAAGTATAATGATTTGCTTGTGTATGGAAGTCCATTAGGTAACGAGCTTCATTTCCTCATAAAGAGATTTCGGTGCCTCTGCATTGTGATTTTCTTACAGCACACACAGCATTGTGTAAGCCAAGGTGGGACTGCCTTTCTGTTCACACAACCCATGGTCTCACTTGGCAGCCCGGCCTCCATCACCAATTAAATCACAACACCAGAGAGCACACGGGGTCTGAGCTGGATCCTGGTTTGGGTCAGCTCTTCCCAATCCTGATGAGCTGGGCGTTCCCAGGGACATTCCACTGACAGTGGCCACAAAACTGGCCAAAGTTACCTGGGACACACCTGCTGATGCTGACACAGTGCTACTGAGAATAAAGCAGCCAGGTGATGCTGGCCATAAAAGAAAAGAAGTTTTACTTGCAGCTATTAACGTGGTGAGATATTTTTCTATTTAATTTGTTTGGATTCTTAACGGTGGAAGCAGAATTTAATTTCTGCTAGAGCATCCTTTAAAATAAATGCTTGATCTCTTCCCACCCACCATTACAGCTGATGGGCACAAAGTAAAAAAGAACAGCAATTCATTCACCTTATCACTGGAGCACCAGAGGAAGCCAGGGATCCTTAGAGCAATGATTAATGACTCACTTTAAAAAGATGCATCATAAACTGCTTGTATTAGGTTAAACCATAAACTAGGCTTTTAATGTTTATACGATCCCTTTCTAAATAATTAAGTGTGTCTGTGGCTCCCACTAGGAATGGAACTCACATGATGCTTGCAAACCACACAGCTTCTTACAGGGTTGTAATTTGGGACCCTCACTTAAAGGGATCCCTGTCTTCCTCTACATTCAAGCACTGCTTGAATTTCTCTTCCTGTTGGGACAGCTCTCTGTACTACAGGTCAGAGAGACCACTGGATGTTCAGGAGCAGCAAAGATGATCTACCCCGAATTTAGAGTGTCTTCTTCAGCCTGTGCTCAGGAAGGGCACCTCATCCACAGAGGAGTGAGCCAAGACTGGATGCTGTAATTTCCTGTGTTTAGGTGCTAATAATAACTCCCTTCAGTAGCTGGTTGGTGAACAATGAGAGAACAGCAGCATTTGTCCTAACAGAATTCCCCTGGATTTATCCACCTTGCAGTCAAACTGTCACCTTTGAAAAATACAGTACCAGATGACATTCTGTAAGCGTCCATCTATTTCCTTACTATCACAAGCCTGCAAATGTGTCCATCTCCCTTTTATTTCCCAGAACAGCTGGTTCTTTTTCCTCAACCAAACCAGAATCTCCCTCTCTTGGCAAACAGACATTGGCTTCAGCATACAGTCACCCCATCAGGAGAATGTTGCAGCTCTAACCACTGTGAAGTTTACACAAAAAATAATAGGAGTTTAGAAAAGAGCTGCAGAGCCCTAAATATTTTCAACAGGCATAGCAGGCAGCCCCAGTCTGTTGCTGCACTGCTTATTCAATACAGAAAATCACTTAGGTTAATTATTTAAATATTTCCATCTATGGAATTTAGAAAAGGGCAAAGCCAGCTGTGGAATACCCAAGATCATGATTTTTTAATAAACAATAGATTTCATGGGAATTAGCTGGATTATCAAACAGTATCCTCCCAAATCAGCTCATTAGTTTCCCTGAGTTTCCCTATTTCACTTTATTAAAACAATTTAAACAAGGGTTCACTAGATGCAATATAATCTATTTCAGACACTCCAAACCTAATCCCTTTTCTTTTAGCAGTACCATGATAATAGTTTGCAAAAAAGTTTAAAAGGATTATTGTTACAGCTATTTCAAATAGGGACTGTTTTCAGCCAAAAACCTGGGCCACCACTTTCCCTACGTCTTACTATTTATTATTATATTAATTTTTGTTCTTTACTTATTCATTCATTTATTCCTTGCTTTTTCTGTCTTTCATTGCTTCACACAAGCAGTCACACACAGTCAACAGCATCCCTCTGTGCAGGTGTGGGGGATGCACCAAATATCCCTGCATGGGTCACTGCACCAGGCCTTGGGAAAGAAGTGATTTTTTGCAATTTACTTGCAGGTTCTGGAGTATAAAAAACCCCAACTTGGTAAATTCACAGTGGTTTTATAAATAGCCTGGAGAGAAGGGAGAAGGTTCCTGTGCATTTTCATGCTGTTAGTTTCTGACAGCTCTGAAAGACACACAGGAGGGGATCACACATAGGATTTGCAAATTAGGAGGCAGACACTGTATATTACTTACCATGATGGATCCAGGCTGGAAACACAGAGTAACAGACCCGTGCTACGGACACACAGCTTATTTCAGACTGAACAAACTCATACTCTTGTACTTTCACAAAACCTTCTCCAAACAGTAGGGTTAGTTTTTCTTATAGGGCAAACCCCCCTTCCCCAAACAAAATAAAACGCAAAGAATGAGAGCTGGTTTCTAGATCCAAGGTTTCTGCAGGCTTTAGCAGGTTCCCTATCCCTGAAAACCTGTCCTCGCTCACTTCAAATCCTTGTCTCTTCAAGCAAGTGCCATTTCATAATCCTATTAAAACCTTTGCCTCTGTTTACCAGGAGCCCTAATCGGACTCAGCAAGTTCTCCTCGTCTAAGGAGGAGCGACAGCTTTCAGATTTCTTAGGAGGCTTATTCATCAACCACGCCAGGGTTTTGCCAGAGTGTTCAATCTATTCTGGGAGCAGCCATGTGGAAAAAGTTTCAAACAGCTCAAAGCCCTGCACAATGATAAAGGAAAGCTCACACAATCCTGGTAATAGCCTGACCCTCTTAAGGAAAATTGGATGATTTGTGGTGGCAGTTTTTCTGTCCCCTATGTGAATTCTGAACCTTAAAGTATAAGCAGTGTATTCACACAGTCCCATTACAAGCCCCATCCCCCTTGCAATGCTGGAATAACAAATACACACCCATATGTGGAAAGAAACTCTTGCTGCAGTGACCTTCCTCCTCAGTCCAGTGGTGTGAAGGAGTTTGTAGCCATTTTAGAAAAAAGAGAGTCAGATAAAGAATGGACTAATTTGATGCTCAATGTTTCACCATGAGCAGAATATATGCTTTAATGAGCACATTACATGCACCAGGGACATGTTACTGGGAAGCAGGGGATAAAGAGTAAAGGGAAAATAATTAAACAGTCAGCTTTATAATGAGGAAAGTCTGTTCATGCAACATTAAGCGGCCTAATTTTCAAATGCTAAGCAAAGACATATTCCTTGGACTTCAGGAGGACTTGCTGGCAAGCACCACCTTGAAAACAAGGGCAAGGGATCACAGGTATCAAACCCCCTATAGGTCCAGGGCACAGGGACTGATGCTGTTCCAAAGTCATCTGTCCTCACTTTGCACTGGCCTGACTGACAGCATTGAATTCCTGCACCTTGTGGCTCTGACTCTGTAAGGAGGAGCCTTGGAGTTGTAAAACATCCCAGAATTCATAACGTGTGCATGATGAACATTGCAACTGACTTCTGCCAGCCTGGCCTTGGTTTTCTGCAGGAATTGCATGTGTTACACCACACATGGACAACATCAGCTAAGGGCAATGGGCACGTGGAGACTTAGAGTGGCTCTTTGCATGAGGAAAGGGGAAAATCTTTCTCGTTGGGTTCAGACACTGACAGAATGAACCAATAAAGCATATTTCTGACTGTTATCAGTTCTCTCACAGCCCGTAAGGCCAGGAACATCCATTTACTGGCACTGTCACTTCCAGATAGTGCTGCAGCATCAATTACTCCAGCACAACAGCCCATCAGTCAGACAGCAGCTCTGCTGGGCCACAGCTCCCCAGCACTCTGCAAACGGACACTGCACGAGGTCTGCTCTTTGTTACTCACTCTCATGCCTAACTCGATGTTCTCTCCTCCATAGACCTCCATTCCAGGGTCCAGCAAGCCAATCTCACCAAAATACTCTCGGTCCACCACGAAAGAACATCCAATCATGGCTGGTGTCCTGCACAGAGAGATTAAAGCAAAAAATTAAGCCATTGATTAGCTATTACAGACCTCACCTCATAACAAATTTACACTGATTAAACAGTTCTTAGTCTTCAAATTAACATTTTAAATTTAGCTATTAGCATCAATCACATGGCACTTCATGTATGCAAGAATTCCAGTACTTCTCTATTTGGTGCTGTAATTTCTGAAGACTTTCTGTTGAACCATTCCCTAGTTAGAAGTTGTCTGAAGGCTCTACAAAAACCACTCAGGGTACTGGATACTCCTGGCTGGTCACTTCCATCCTCTGTTGATGCATATATTTATACACCAGGATCTTTGCATTTATAAATTCAAGTTATTTGATAAAAAGCATCTTCCTGATTATACTTCCCAGAGCCAAGCGTGGAAACAGATTGGCCTAGAAAAGCTGAGAGCTCTCCTGTACACAGGATGAGATATATCCTATATACATCTTGATTTCACATCTTGTATCACTGAAAAGCATATTTTAGGCTAACAAGGAATAAATTTGGTCTAGAAACAGAAATAAAAGGAGGACACAACCAAGGTAAGGAAATTCAGTACCTTTTCAATGAAATAAGCCTTGGAGGGAATATTTCACGTGTATTTTTAAAGTTTTACCCACAATAAAAGAAGGAAGGAGATGGGGAGAAGAAATACACACCACTTTCTTCATTTTCCTTTTCATGTCTTTAAAGCTAAACACAGGCTGCACTGGATCAAGGCATCACTGCTTTGCAAAACTGAGATGCTAGTTTGGACTTAGACTCTTTCCCTTTCCAGCCCTGCCTCCCCCACAGAAATCCTCTGGAGGCAGCTCCCTACAGCAGTAGGATGCTCCCATGAGGACGTCTCCTCCCTTTCTAATGAGGAATGGCACTGCCAGGCTTTGCAGACTGCTCTCAGGTGCTGGAATCTCTCTCTCTGGGGGATGGATTTCTGCAGCTGCCGGCTCTGTCCATTAAAACTCTGAGTTGTTAATTGAATGGGGGTGGGAAATACATTTCAGATGCAACTACATAATCATCACTCACAGACGAATGCCACTGAGGACTGTCTTTGCAACTCCCTCTCTCCCTTCTAGGGTTTATTTCTGCTCATTATATATATTCAAATATAGACTTCACAAACTTTCATGGCTTTTTCAGAAAAAAAATGTTTTCAGGACTGAGCAACGACAGCAGCACAATGACAGAAGGAACCATACCCAGCTTTTATCATTTCATACTGGACTACAGTGTCACACTGACATATTGCAAACACTTTTCAAAAAAGCTGCTTGAAAAAAGTTCAAGGCCCTCACTTAGTGTTAACACTGGGTTTTTCCAGTACCTGAAATACTCCAGTCCATCCACCACTTTTAGTGCAGTGCAGCAGACTTATCTTGACAGCTAGAAATGGCTACATGAGCAAAAGCAGCTGTGTTAGCACCTCCTACCCACTGCTCTCTGCCCAAGGGGCAGCCCGTGAGAAGGTGAGAGCCCTCAGCACTTCACAGATGCAGAGCACAACATATTAACCTGCTTTATATAAAACAACCTTTTTCCTTAATTGTGCACCTTCTACTAAAACAGCAATTAGAAGTGTACTGTTTTTTACCAACACCTCAAAGGTGTTGTGAAACTTAATTGATCTGTGGAATATTCTTTGACACAATGGACGATGTTGTAAGCATTAATTATAATCAACAGCAGCACTCAAAGGATAATGTGGGAAACACAGCAAAATGGGTTTTGCAGCTAAAAGCTTAAAATGCAGCCTAGGATTGTATTGATCCTGCACTGGAGTAAGATACAGCAGAGTCAATTTGGGGGAATTACCTGATAGCAAGGGAGACATGGGAGAAACACTGCTCTGGGTGATGCCCTGGGGAAAGGGAGGAAGCACAGAGAGGTTTCTGGTGCTGATCTCTCCCTCCCTCCCTGCCTGTGGCAGCAGAAGAGAGGCCCTGTGTGGGGAGGGCAGTGCCTGCCATGGGATGGGGCACAGGGAATGAGGGCACGTGGGTCAGGGAAGAAAGGCACTCGCTGTAGGTCTGAGTCAGAATCATTTTGTGTCAGTGAGATCCCCAGGAGCACAGCTCTGTTGCTAAAAATCCAGCAGGTGCTGACACCCATTTCTCCAGCCAGGTGCATCCCCTTCTTCCCTTTCCAGACAACTGAAGGGAGCTGCCTGGGGGCTTCATCAAGGACAAGTGAAGGAGAAAGGGATGGGCACTAACTGCATGTGATACAGCCAGTCTTCCTCTGCCTTCTGCATCTGTCTCTCCTGCCTTAAGGTCAGCCTATATATATTTATATATTTATATACACATATGTGCATGATGCAATCAGGTCACATTTGAAACAGTTTCCCGAGCAGCCAACTCCAATTTCCAGGAAGACTGACAAACGCTCACAATAAGTACATAAACTCAAACACAAATAGAACAGTAAATAAATATATAAGCATAAATGTATATATACAGGCATAAGGAGAGAGAGGAGTAGTGTCAAACGACACATCACACATCGTATCTCTGAGTTTTCCACCGCTCCCAGCAGGATGTTTCTTCGATTCAGGTTCTTAAGCAGCACCTCAGCCCTAGTCTGACATGTGAGTGGGGAAACCTGCATGGTACCTGCATAAGTATTTCTATTTTTCTTACAATTCATGTCTGCTGCAAGAAAGAGTCACACCAGGCCTTGAGAACAGACCTCAAGGACAGATTTGCTGCTCAGGAGATACAGGGGAAAAAAAAAATGACAAGATGACAAACTAATGCTCAGCTAGAAAGGCAGAGCAAATACGGATGTAGAATAACTCTCTGAATGCCCTGTGGAAGTAAATTTTTTGGAACAGGCAGGACACCCATCAGAACCTGGACAAATAAAGCGAAACTGCTCTGTTACAGGCTCCCGTGAACCAGAAACTGAAAAGATGGCCATAAGCATTCAATAAAGTCACCAGCTTTATTATTGCATGACGGCATGGTTTATCCTGAAAGACTTTACTTCCTAGGCTCAGGTACACAGGCAGATTTCTTCCCAGAGCAGTGAGGGCCCAGATTGGCTTCACCAGTGCTGTTATTGCAGACCAGCACAGGGCCTGACTTGCACGTGAGATGGGCACACACACCCCCAGATAGAGGAGGCAGCACAAAACCCTTCTCTGGGGGCACATCAAACTCTGATTTATGTCCATGAGCGAGGCACTGGCGCTTTGTGGAGCGGCTGATGCAGTGCGTGCACACACACATCCCTGCTGCTACCACGCTAGGGCATATTAAAGCAGTAAGTGAGAACATATGCACCAATGAAATGCACCACTGCTGCTGGAGGAAGATAAAATGGAAAGCTGTGCAGCGCTTGGCTGGGTGAGGCTGACTAATGACTCTAATGTTAGTGGCTGCTGATCAAGAAATCAAATGCAGAGCAGTCCATCATCATCATCACGGCAGGTGAGGGAGGACAAGTCAGAGCCAGAGCTCAGAACACCAGAAACCTTCCTTGCTGCTCCAAAACCCAGAAAAAAACCCTACAGCACGCATTAAAAAACCCAGCTTGTTTCAATGCATAGTCAAATTCATTAGAAGCCCTCTGAAATAGGATCCTTTGTTACACAGTTTGTTGCCAGATGATAAGGACGTTTTGGGGCAGCGTGCTCGCAGGAACACAAATGGAAAATGACGTGATGGACACAGCGTGTCAAAATAACAATTCTCATTTAAATCTTCACGTTACAGACATCTCACATCTCAAATGTCAAACATGTAAAATGGATTGCCTGCCGAAGCCAACTCGGGGAACATCAATTGTTCTGAAGTTCAGAGTATTAACGTGGGGGGAAAAAAAGGACCGACTTTAAAGTGCATCAGAAATCTTTACAGAATCTGACACTTTGTTCTTGCTACTTCTTTATCTTTGTTAGCACTTCAAGGCCACGTCCCTTTTGTCACTTAGCTCACAACAGCTGATGTGACATTTTATGGTGCACACTTGACATGACTGCCTATGAATGACCCACTGGCGTGAGGGACAGTTCCTGCTCTTTCCCAGCAAGGCACTGAGTAGAATCACACCACTGTCAGGGTTCAAGAAATTAGAGGAACAGGCTTCAAATAGAAAAATTCTTAGGAAAGAAGCACATCTGTTGTGCAGTCCCAGAAGAAAACAGGAGTTGGACCCTGCTTTCCAAATGCCTCACCCAATTCTGCACATCGATGATATTTATTCATACAGTGCAAACATGAGAAATGCCAGGGCTCTGATCCTCACTGATAGCAGGGTACACATGTTCTTTAATGCTGAAAATCTCTAATCCCTTTGGAGATCTGGAGGGAAGTATTCGGCTACACCAACCACAAAACCAGTCACAGGGTTGTTACCAGCCTTTTCTTTCACAAAACAGAGAGAGGCACAAACTAAAGCCAATACTTGCTGAAGACAGTGTCAAAGAAAGCCTTAAGAGGGACAGTGTTAGTAAGGACTAAATGAACTCGCAGTTTTCATGCTGATGAACAGCTTTGCAATCTTATGAATGCAATGGACAGACACATGGATGCAAACATCATCAAAGTGCACCCATTTGCAAGTCTTGCAAAGTGGACTGAAACAGGAATCATGGTTGCAGAATATGGTTTGGAAAACTAGTTACGAAACCAAAATCTGTACCAAACTAACAGAGATTTTTTTTAAAAGTTTGCTCACTAGCCTGACTTTCCCTTCCTTCTGAAAACACACTTTAAATATTCCACAACTACTAAGTTCCCATCATGAGTGCTTTAAAATCTCAGTCCTAAGGACAGGCTTCCTGATTGTTTTCATCAACAACACTCACACAGTCACTCTTTCCATTACCATAATTACACTGGTATTTCACTTAAATGCCACAAAATTGCATTGTATTTTCATAGGCAGGAACAACACAACGGCCAAATGCTTTAGCAAATCCACCCAGGTGCTACAGCTTCAGAGGCCCCTCAGCAAGCAGGGAAGTGTGGCCATAAAGTGGGTGCTCTGCTCTCCTGGATCCCTGCCTGCAAAGAACTTGTGCCCAGGGAGACACGGAAGCGTTCACGGTTCGATGTGAATGTCTCTGCATTTTAGGGCATGTAATTGTTAATTTGCAGAAGAGATGCTCAGGCAGTCGCAGTGTGTCAGTGCTCCTGATATTTGCCTCCTTCTGCTGCTTGTCTCATCTGTCTCTGGGCAGTTTATGCACTGCTGAATGGGAAGGTTTCTTCACTCAGGTTAGGAATAAAATTGCTGCTCTTGGGGCCAGCTACTCATGTGCATCAGATTTTAACACTGCTCAGTGCTTCAGTTTGGATTTGTTCACTTCTGTATCAGTACAACTCAGTGCCAGCACGACACCAGCAAGAGCTTGAATGTAAATCTGAGGGAAGTCCACGGGAAATCAGGCCTTTTATTACTGAGGTTTGACCTCTTAATTCAGTCTTATCTCTTATGTGATCATTGTCTCCAGAACAGAAGATACTCAAATACTGGAGCAATCCATGTGAAAATTACTGCAGTGATTTCACATATAAACTGTGAGTCATGAAGTGTGCAAAACCTTTCAGGAATGAAAGCTTTGTATGATTAATTTTCCTTTATCAATAAACTTTCTCAGGGCTGAGTGAAACAGGTTTAAAACATCTGCACTTTTAAAACAATGTGAGGCGAGCAGGGCATGTTATCCAGGAAAACTGATTTCCTAAGTAATTACTTCCTTGCTTATTGAGGTTTCAAGCCAAGCAAAAGGTCAGTGATGATGGACTGTGCTGTCCTGTAGTAAATAAGGTTAATATTACTGTATAGCTCTGTTTTGCAGTCACAAGGCATGAGAATGAACCTAAGTACAACTTGCAACACTTGCTCAAATACAGATTAAAATATTACTCTGCGCAAGGGGAGGATCCTGTGAGGTGGTCCCATCCCACTGATCGCTTAGAAATGGGATCAGTTTGTCAGTGTCTGTTCACTTCCGAAAGACCACTTGCATTTTTTCAGGTGGCTGTGTTATTTCAAGTGCCTGGATGAACTTTTCAGGATCTGAAAACTCAAGCTTTGCACTGGAAGTACATCAGCTCCTCTGCCAGAGCCCACGTTGGGACCATACAGCAGAGTTTTAGCTTACTTTAAGATGAAGCTGATGTACATGAAAATGAAGATGATTTTAAGGTGGTAATTTGTGTCCTTCTTAAGAAGTCTTAAAAATAAGAGCATCCTAAAGTGCATACTTGGGCTTCGTATTTTTTAGCATTTATTTCTAGAGTTGGTAACAACAGTACCCTTAACCCAGCACTATATGCCCCAGAGGAGCTGTTAGACAAGCATCTGCACTGGAGATGAAAGGCTAGGAGATGTGAATTTTCAAATGAAGGGGAGAGAAAGCCCTTTTCACATCAGTTCCAGTTTTCCCACTGTAACGATTCTCAGAAACACCTTTGCACTTCCTGTAACAGCATTTCCTTAGAAAATTCAACTTCTGTAATGTAAAATGTTCTCTTATAGGGAAAAGTACATTGGCACACTGACTACATGGTCTGGTGTAGTCTCATTTTAAAATTCAACCAGTAGGAAAACTCTGAACATGTGCAAAGCTTAAAAAAAAAAAAAAAGAAAAAAAGAGCGGCTCTCAAACACAGCTCTTACTGGTGCTCCTGGGAAGCTCTGGTTTGGGCTGATGGCCAAGACTGCTGCTCACAGCACAGGAGTGAAACCAGCCTCTTTGTAATCATAAACACAATACCTTTGTTTCTAATGCACACAATGGGCCAGAGTCCACTGGAAAATAAAAGGTTAGATGAAGAGGATCCTGCTATCCTACTAAGGGCCACAAAACGTGCTTGAAGCACCCACTCAGAGCCAGAGTACTTGTGTACATTGTGGGGCAGCTCTGAGAGGCAGCACATGCATCCACAGCTTTGCAGAGCCATCACTTTTCTCCGGTCTCATTCTGTTATTCCCACACAAAGCCTGCAGCCTCGTTCACCTGAATTCCCCCTCGGCAGACAGCCGGAATGGAAACATCTCTGGCCCCAAGTGACAGCGCAGGGGAGATTTACCTGATGGGAGCTGACTCATCCCCTTTATCGAGCCACTCCTGCGGTGGGATTATGTACATGCACCAGAGCCCCCAGTTGTAGCCGTGGGCAGCGTTGGCGTATTGCTGCACTTCGAAAGTGTTGTACTTGATGTTGTCAATGGCGGGCAGGATGATCCGCTTGCGATCCTCCTTGATCCGGGTAAGCGCAGGTTCCACCCTGAGAGCAATGAGAACAGCACAATGTTTTACAGGCAGCCAGTAATCCCGGGTCTTGCTTTGCAGGCTGATAAAATGAGGTTCTCTAATCCTGTGAGTGTGAGCCCAGCGAGATGGAAAATCCACAGCACGGCAGAGAGGGGCAGGGTGCAGATCCCAGCCCCTGGGATGCTGCACACAGCACCTGCACAGGAATTATCACCTCTGTGGAGCTGTACCAGAGTCTAACAACACAAAATTTGAGCAAACACTTATTCTGAGGCCTGGAGACTGTTAATTCATTTTACAATGGACAAATGTTGAGAGACACCATCACACCATCATCAGCTAAAAGGTCTCCTACTGGCTACACCACCAGGATTCCTGGTAGCAATTAAAAACTGGCTGAAGAACTAAACACACACCAGGGGCTGCAAGAATCTGAAGGTTACTCAAAGGTTTTAATCCTGTTTCCCAAGACTGACCCCATCAGATCTAGTTTGAATGACAAATGTGGCTGCATTATGCCTTCTAAAACCTCTTTGGTGATGAGAAGATTTCAGGTGCCAGATGGTGCAAAAGCAGCGAACTGCAGGAAATGTTCCATCATTTCAAAAGGCTTTAAAACATCAATGTGCTTTCCACAGAAGCTACATCCCAAAAGGAAAGTAAAAAGCTTCAGTGCGAACACTCATTTCTGACCAAGGTAGTCTGAGTTTGCTATGAATTTATAGAGAAACTGATCCAAAGAGGTAGCAGACTTACATAAGGGTGGAAATCGTTCCTCAAAGCAGTATTAGAAAGAGCCCCTGGTTCACTCCTTTGTAAGTGTGTTTCCCCTTGAAACGAGCTTTGAAGATTTTGCAGAGCTCTCACACGGATCTTTAAGGGAATGGTGGTTTGCTGCGACTCACAGAGGCAGGAGGATTTGAACACTGATCTTTTCTCATTTTTCTTTTGCTGTTGGTCAGAAGGCAATTGCGCCTTTGTGGCTTCAATGTTGTTACCTTGTATTTTGTTTGTTGTATTTAGTTTGTTACCATGAATTTTCTTGTGTAGGCCAACAGAAGATACTGTACATGACTGAGACTCTCAATTCATATGGATTTTAGGCCACACTTGTGCAGCCCCATAGAGCCACTGTGACCTCCCAGATCTGGATAAGCCACTTCCATTATTAGTATGAGATTATATTTATGAGATTAAGTGTTTTAAAAACCAGTGGGTGGGTAGCAGAAAAACTCTTGCAAATCCAACAAA
The DNA here is from genome assembly GCA_013397055.1 of Pachycephala philippinensis. NCBI lineage: Eukaryota > Metazoa > Chordata > Aves > Passeriformes > Pachycephala > Pachycephala philippinensis. Next base: position 882,827 of record VWZT01011586.1, on the reverse strand, counting down.
GCAGGCACAAATGCAGAAAAGCTGAGTCTGCTTTGTTCTTTCCATCATGTTATCTCTGCTCATCAGCAGAAGAAAATACAGAACCATGGATGTGTCATCACAAATCAAACGACTCCACGCATGGACACAGTAACCCTTGGGCACAAAGCTCTCCTACTCCCTTCTAGACTCTGAAACAAAAGATTTCAAAATACCAGACAACAGGTATAGGTAGAAGAAGAAGAATCCTCCTCTTCAAGGTTGTAGAGGAAAAGAAATGACCTTGGTGAGGATCACTGAACATGAGGAGCATTTGCAGCAGAACCCTCGTTAGAGAACTGCCCCTGAGCTCCCCTGCAATCCAAACACCTCCCTGGGAAGGGCTCCACTCCTGAAGCCCTTGGGCACTGCTGCCAAGGCTTGGTGCAGAGGGGAAGTCACAGAGCAGAAGGATGACGCCCTCCAGTGAGACCTGGTGCCCACAGCAGGACGTGGCTGCACCACTGACTCCCATGGCATGAACAAATTTATTGTGTTTGGGTCTGACTTCCAGATCTGCCCTGCAAAGCAGAAAAGCTGCTTGCATGCCTTCTGAAGCAGAAATCTGTAAGTAGGTTTCCTTTGTGAGACTCACTCTGTCATTCACTACTGTCTGATTCTGGAAACAGGTCTTGGACAAACAAGGAAAGACTGGGAGTTTTCCAAACTAATTTTATCTCTCTTGGTGGGAATTCTTTGGTCATGAAAACCTCAAGTCCTCAATCAATGGCATGTTTATGTTGATACAAAGCAAGACTGTTTAACCATCACACTAAAAACTACCCTGGAGGTTCCCTGTCCGTTCTACAGTTCCTTCTGGGGTGCTCATTTTGCAAGTATTTTAGTTTGTAGGGTAGACTGAGATTGTGTAATGAAAAAGCGGAAAGGAGATAAGGAATTCTTCTCCCTTAATGTCAGATACCTGTAATGGACCCCCCACATGCATGGTAATTGCCTCAAACTTTCATTCTCAGCAGAGAAAGGCAGAGGCTGGCACTTTTATAGTCAGATGCTTCTCATAATATTGTAGACACTGAAACTGGGTGAGATTAATAATGTTCCAGAGGAGCACATCTTGAATATAAAGGGAATTTAGCCTGCTACTTTGCCAGACATCTTAGAATTGGACTGCTGAAGTGTATCCCAAATAATGGTTAGAGAAAGAATGTGAAGAAAATATTCAACAGTCACATTGGTTTTCAGCCCTTAATCATATTTGGGATTGTGTTAATACAATATTGGAATCTTGGAAACGCTAACCTGGGTCCTCATTTTATTCTTTCTGTGAAGAACAATCCATTCCCAGCTCTGGTGCTGCTCTCACACCAGCCATCACTAAACTATTACCTGAGGAACTTCTGTGTTTCCCCATTTGTGTGGCTCACATTTATTACCACCTGACACGGTGTTTTGCATCTGAATGGCACAAGGCGGGGATCTCTGGAATGTAATACAACATTTGTGGTCAAAATACATTACGAAATTCCATTAATCTCTATCAGCCTATTAACGTAAAATCACAGATTCTGAACTTTTGTGAAATCCGAGGCATCTGTAAGCTGTCCATGTGATGGAAGTCCTGTTTAAGCCCCCTGCACTCAAGAAATGTAAATGTTTAAGACACTACTGCTTCAACAAGTGTCGATTTCTCTACCCTCAGGTTACAGAAGAAGCCAAAAGCCATGCCAAGGTTATGGAGTCAATTGGTTTGAAAGCAATGGCTGGAACTTCATCTTCTAAACCTCCCATGTCACCCATGGGGGTGATTTCCTAGCTCTCTTGGTATCCACATGTGTGGAAATCCCACCCCTGCATGTATTAGGAACAGGAAAGATTCAATATCTGGACAGACTGCACAGCTACCTAACTTCCAAAATATTTTCATACCCACAAGTAAGAAAGTAGGCTCCGAGCCACAGATGGAAAGAGAAAATCCAGGGCAGAGCTGTTCTCTTAGCAAAAACCCAGAATGGAGAGCCTTTTAATTAAACATTGCATACCTGAGAGATTTCACAGCCTGTCCTGCCCTATAAAAGACAGCAGAGAGAGCAGTGGGGTATTCAGAGGCTCAGCCCAAGCTCATCTCAGTGAGATCTGCAGGAACACTCAAATCCCAGACCTGCCAATGCCCTCTCACTGCCAACACTGCTTGTGGGCTGTTTTTCTGCCTGCCAAGATCCCCAGGTAATGGCCAATAAAGAAGGACTGTGAGCTTGAACAGGACTGGGCAATGGCCTGTGTTTGCATTGCTTATCTTGAGTAATCCATGAAATATGAGAGGTTTCATTGCTATTCATGGCCAGCAAAGTCCAGCCTCAGAGTCAGTCTGTAAGGCTGAGCTGAGCTCCACATTCATCAAATCCGTTGTCACCTTACCTGGTCACTCTGGCTTTATGTAATTGCTTCAGGTTTTTGAAAGGATTATGAGTAAGTCTTTCCTAGTAATTTCTAATTTTTTCCCTAATTTCAAACTGCTACATTATTGTGTAGATTTACCCATCCTCTTTATAGGCACCAGCATTCTTTCCATGGTTTTTTTTTTTTTTCCACTTTATCTTGTTTTTTCCACTGTCCATCTGCAGAAGTCAGGTGCTTCTGGCAGCTCACAGGACTGAAAGGATGAGAGGGGAAGAGGTTGCTGAAGTCCAAGTATGCCCAACACACTGAGCTGATGAGCTGCAATGTGTTGTTGGAGTATTTCCTTTCCACATGGCCACTGCTGGCAGCGAGGCAGGATTCAGCCCTGCCTGATTAGGTGCATAAGCCAGATGTGAATTTTGGGATCCATCTCCATTTTTCACTCAGATGCAAAAATATTAGGTTCCTAGCTTGCCTCTGAGTCAAGGTACTTTATGGGCAAAGAGCAGCGTGCATTGTTAACAAGTTATTTACTGGAGCAAGAGGGAAAGTTCTCCCAGGCATATTCATAGACATGATGGATTTCAGTAAACTAAATATAATCAAAAGATTCTGCTTTAAAGGTAGTGCTTCACATCATCCAGTGGGGGTTTTTTTCCACTTAATAAAAACCAAGCAGACAATTTGGACTGGAATTTGAGTGACATATGAAGATCCTCTCCCTTCCATCCTCTCTAAAACTACTTATTTGTCACTGTCCTCCTCTCTCTCTCAATAGATTGTTGGTGAACGAATAAAACCAGAAGAGAAAGGACAGTAAATTTACTTCTCTTATAGACTCCACTAGGCTAAAGGGTATTTTCACTTCAATTTTATTCACTTTGATTTGTCCAAGTCTGTTGAGCACATCACTAAACAGCACATGCATTCAATGCTTTTGCCTACCAGTGAAAAGATTTCTTCATTAACAGTGGATTTTCCAAGGTGTTGAGCACCCATGATGACTTTATTGGGAGTTCCAGCAGTGCTGGTTCTGTGGGATTCAAAGAGGAAATGCTCCCAAGATAAACACTGGAGGTAGGAAAAGAGTTGGAAGGCAGAATTTAAGCCAGAGTACAGAATAAGCTTGTAAGAAGATTGAGAGCAAAGGCAGGGGCCATACTGTGATCACACAGGACTCTCTAATCCCATTGTAAGTCTATCTCTGAACATATATGCATTCTGTATTTAACACTGGCTTGATTCAGAGCAGCTCAAACCCCACAGGAAACCACAGCAAACAAAAACTCTGTGTTGTCTTACATCCTTATCAGACTGCTGGAGAACTCATGCCAAAGGGGAAGCCTGATTTTTCACAATGCTAAAAAGAACAGCTTCTTCCAGATAAAAAAACAGATAAAAAGCAGTTAGTAATGAGCTCCTCAGTGCACATGATTATGTAATTCATCTTTTAAAATATGTAAAAACACCTGCTGACTTCAAGCAGACTTTTAAAAAGGCACAACATTGGAACAAATGCACACAATCCAAGGGAATCCACATGCATGCCACAGGCCAGATCCTCTGCTGCCCAGCTCTGCCACATCAGTGGCCTTCACAACCTCAGGGATGCTTTGCTAACATGCAGCATCTGAGAAGCAGACCTCACCTTCCAGTTCTTAATTAGAGCAGCTGCACAAGGCATTTGTCAATAAATTCCTCCGTGCAGCCCAAATGTCACTTTTTCTAAATTTGTTCAGAAGTAAATCCCATCCTAAATGACAGGAATTGCATTGGGAAATGTCCCTCCAATTCTGCCCTATCCCAGGTGGGTATCCAAATACCCTGATCTCTGGGTTCTTTTGAGATAAACATGCCTCTCTTTTTTTTTTCTTCTCCACCACCACTGTGCTACTTTTTACTCCAATAAAAAATGAAAAACTAACATTAAGAAGTCTTCTTTTTCCTGCTTTCACAAATCAGAATTTCTTTTTCTTTCCTTTTCCAACCTTCTTTTTCCTGCTTTCACAAATCAGAATTTCCTTTTCTTCCAAGCAGTTAGGGAAGAGTCCTTACAAGACATAAATGAAAGACAACATGGTCTCATCTGCTAGATTTTATGGCTCAGTGGGTTTAACCCCGTATTTTACTCTGGCTCTACCACTGTCAGGTACCATGAAGTATAAACTTAACAGAGAAATGTAAGAAAAAAGAAAGCTGTGTAAACTGAAAGCTTATTTTGCATGATTTTACACGCTACCTCACATTTCACTGACAATATACATTTATCAGATGCAGACAAGCAGATCTACTGACATACATAATTCTTCACTGAGGCCATCTGCGGAATATTTAATGTGGAATGCCTTTCCTGTAAATAAGTGTTCAGAGAACTGAAAAAGAAATAAATTTCATTCTCCCTTCCTCAGTCTCTAAGAGGAGAGAGAACTTCCTCATCTGTCCTGCCTGACATCTCTATCAGCATTCCCCTGTGCCCAGGGAAGTTTCAGACCCACAGCCCCCAGCCAGAACGAAGGGAACGTGGCACTCACGCCTGCTGGAGAGTTAAAGATCAGCTCTTTGGCTGCCAAACCTCAATAGCTCTTTTCTGCACCACTGATTCCATGGTTTGATGCTTCAGTGGTGCTTCAGAGGATGCTACCTCTAGGTTGTTGAGGTAGATGAATAGTTGAAGCTGCTTTGCTGGTACATCCTCTGCGTGTCGGCTGGCACCGTCCCATGGATCCCAAAGGCCCATGTGGCTCATGTTGCAGACTTCCCTCTCCACTCAGATTATATTGGTTCACTCTTGCTATCTAAAACACGTATTCCATTAAGCTACCAAAATGATCCTAAGGTTTTGGATGAGGAAAAACTCCCCTAACAAACACATGTCCTCTCCTTTTCATTTGGGTTTCCCAGGTCAGCCTTGGCCCGGTACCAGGGATGCTGCAATGAACAATGTCCTGAGCAGGAATGATGTGCTGGAATGCTCCAGAGGGGAGAGACTGCACAGCAGAAGGACTGAAAAGGTAATTTCACCTTCACCACTTCCCTCATTAGAAGGAAAGAGCCACCTGGACCTTGGCATGTCCCCAGAGAGCCACCTGAGCTTGAACAGGGGGGACAGCTTACCTGTGGGTAGGGATTGGCTTCCAGTACATTGCATGGAAATGTTCCCCCTGAGAGGAACAGGGGGACAAAGACCCTGTGGCTTTGCCCGAAAAAAGCACAACAACACCTCTGTTACAGAGTACTTGGGATAACCAAAGTCAGTAGAAGATTAGGAGGAAACCAACCTCATTTCTCCCTTACACACCTTTTTGAGAATCAGTTGCTTATGGCCACCACGGCAAACTGCACCTCACAGTATAAAGTAGCATCTGCAAAGTACCATCCACAGGCCTAAGGATCTTGATCTTTAGCTCTTCTTAGTTCATTAAAACACCAGTTTTGTATATTTTTAAAACACTGACAGCTTCAGGGATAATCCATAGTGATGGGACATGTGTGACACAATCTGATGGAAACTCAACTCATATTTCATGTTATCTTTCTCATGTCGGGCTCTGTCTGTCTGGTATGTTGAAATCTTTTGATTAAATCCTCTTACTTCACTGCTTCCTTATTGATACTTGCCCTTTGTCTGGCAAAATTTTAATTACTACAGGACTGCATAACTCCATTCAGTGCTCTGATAATACCTCCGTGATAGGAGCAAAAGCAATTCCTAAGATAGAATGCAACTATAATACTCTATCATTATGTCTTCTTTTATGGCTCCTAGCACCCTCTTTATGGCTGCTAATATATTGTGGTTCCTGCCTTTCACGTACTGATTTCTGCTCTCCTTCACTCAATGTGTCCTTTTTCTCACCCAGAGAATTAACACCCTATCTCTGTAATCTCTTTCCTGCTCCCAGACATAATGTAGGGAAGGTCTCCTCTCCTTGTCACGTTATTCTTTCCCATCTCTCAAAGGCACGAGTTTATACAATGCTCTGCATGTTCTGCAACACAATCAGCATCCAGCATGTGCTGGTCTGCTCTCAGTGTTACTGGGGGTGGCTTCAGGCACACTGGGTGCACCTAACCCAAAATTCAGAGCAAGAATGCTGAAATCTTCAGAGGACTGAGGGAAAATGGAACTAAACAAGTTTAAATATACCCTCAGAGGGGAAAGCACTTTTCCTCCCTCTTGTTTCTGCTGGGTTGCTGACTCCCACTGACATCAAGTAACCGTTAAAAACAGACCAGGTTCTACAGTGGGACAGGTAGAATTTTACACATGAACTGTACACATACACTACCCTGTAATTCTAATTTAAAATTCCATTTGAGAATTAATAGCAATGGCCTCCCTTTCAGGCAGTCCTCTCCACTTCCACTCTCACAGCAGCAGTATTGGCTCACACTATCAAAAGCCTTAAGGGGAGCAGGTCAGTCGAAAATCACCGCTCTGAGATAACATATTTCTACACCTGAGAAGCCAAAAAGCAGCAATTAAGCACAGCAAAATAAATAATTCAATAGCTAATTTGACCTGCCAGGTTGTAGAGTATTTTTTTATATCCTACCAGATTGTAATTTAGTTTAGAAGAAGTGTCCCTGGAGAGCAATGCTGTGAGAGCCCATAAAATGCTATAGTGCGATATCAGGCAAGAAGCCACCTGCAAATGGGCCACTATTGTTTAAAGAAGTTTTTTTGGTTGTCAGTCCTGCATATTTCATGAGAAAGTGATGAAGTCCTTCTTTGATTCTTTATGAATTAATCTGCCAACTGATTAGGCAGGTAAAACAGCCTAAGATTGGGAAACTAAATTGCACTGCAGGCACTTGACTTTTAGATGGAACACAAACCAAACAGAAAGCTAATGCTCTTTTCTGTGGTAGAGGAATTGGCTTCTTTTTAATTGCCTTACAAATAATCCATAGACAGCTTTTAGTGGGAGCAATCCACGTGGCCTCTGAATACATAAATAAGCATTAAAAGTGGGGGGAATACTCATGCAAGGTGCAACTTAGTAGGAGAATAGAACAGCAGAGCTTTAACAAGAGACTCCCACCTGACTCCCAAGTTTATAGGGCTGGGGAGTGGGGGCAGTGCTAACCTGGTGGGAAAAAACAGAGCAGTCCAGATGGAAGGACTTTAGTTGCTCTCAGTCAAAGGAGGTGAGATGAAAATGGAGACGACAGGCAACCACATGTGCACAGGTGGACAGAATTAAAACGAGGAGGAAGTGGGTGGAACAGGGTTTGAGATGGCTCTGAGCAGCCACAAAGGCTGAGTGGAACAAGAGGAGAAACACCAGCAGGGAACACCCACAGGTGCAGCTCTGAAATGAAGGGATACAGGATGCTCCTGGTGCACGTTTGCTGTCCCCATTTATCCACCCAGTGCCCCACAGCAGGGGCAGGGCCTGTCTCAGCAGAACTGAGACCTGAGTGCTCTGTTGGAAGGAGGGGGCACCAGGGAGGGGCAGGAAACACAAACTCTTTACCTTGGATATACACACATACTCATTTATTGAGCAGTCCAGGCTCTTGCTATGCTGATTCCAACCCTTTCTGACATTAATGCAAAGCAGTACAGTAAAAAAAACAAACCCTAACAAACCCCAAAGCAACCACAAAGCCCTTTCCTGCTTACTGACACCATTGCCGAGCTTCCCCGGGTGCAGTACATCAGTCAGATCTCAACGTCCTTATAAAATGAGAACAAAATTCTCCTCAAGCCTCAGAAAACTGCAGCTTGGGCAGGATGAGCACTGGGGACAGCACCCAGAGCATGCTCTCCCCTGTCCCTGATCCTGTCACATAGCTGATATTACCCTAGATGAATGTTTGAAAAGATCTGAAAGATCTACTTGCTTTAAAAGCAAATAAATAAATTAAAGCAGCTCTTAAGCTTCTAGAAAATTAACTACAGCTGCTATTATAGTCTAACATAGTCCTCAGGAAAAAAAATGGGATGAACATAAAGCAGGTGCACTACAAGACTTATTTTATTGCATCTTCCATTTTATAAAGATATTCATGAACATATAAAAATAAACACTCTACTCCTTTGCAATTAAGTTTCTCTCTAGTTGTAAGTACAGCTATTTTTAGTTTTAATTTGAGGATATCTCCCAGAATTGCAGAGCATAATCATTTCCACCATAACTCTGCATCATCATTATCAAATACCAGCCTATCTTTGGAAAATGCACGTTTTACTTGCTGAAGGTCCCAGCAGCCCTTTTGCAGCTGATGGTACAGATCAGCTCCTACAGTCCCGACTTCCAGTAATGCCAAATATTGGCCACCAAGTGGTGCTACAAAGGTTTATTCCAAATGCAGTTCTGGCCCATTAAACCAAAAGGGGATGGGGAAAGGCACGCTAATTTCAAGCCCTATTAAAATATTCAGACAATAATTTAATGTTTCCCTCAAATGTAAATGCAAGAAAATTTATGAGGAAATCAGATTGGTATTCAAGTCTCTAAGAAGAAATGATAGCAAATGACAAGGAGGTAAAAAAAGCACTTGAAATCCTCCAGCCTGGAGCCTCCCTAATGGTGTCTCCCCATTTGCCTGCTCTGGGATTTCACATCCATTGTGGTTCCAATTACTGCTCTCTCCACTGAGCTGTGCTAGACCAGGCACAACAGCTTTTTTATGGATCGTGCAGGAGCCTGTCAGCAAGGTTGCAATAATCAGGAACACAATTCAGATGTAATTGCTGATGTGATAGCAGCAGCCTGCAGCCACCTCCGCCCTGCAGCTGAGCTGAGCTGAGCTGAGCCCTCCCGCAGCCTCGGAGCCCCAGTGCCACCATCCCAGTGCCACTGTCCCGGTGCCACTGTCCCTCTGGGTTCCCAGCACTTACCAGCCAATGTTGAACTCCACGTGGGCATCGAAGAACCCCACCACAGGAGAGGTTGCTGCTTTCCAGCCCTGGATCCTGGCTCGGATCAGCCCCTCCCGTTTGTTGTTGCGCACTATTTTCACCAGGCCCGGGTACCTCTTGTGGACATACTGGTCCAGATTGAATTTAAGCTCAACTGCAGGACAAAAAAACCCAAACCATGCAAACATTTAGAATCAGAAAGGCCCTGCAATGTTGTGTTTTATTCTGCAACAGAAAGGGAAAGGAATCCTTAAATATTCCTAAAGCCATGGTCAGTCTCACAGACACAAACCCAGTACTGATGCCTTAGGTTTTAGCTTTTATATTTTTTTGAATCCTGCATTCCCAGTGTGTAACTCTGCAGTGTCCTGTAGCCTGGGAGCTGCTGCTCTCTCATGCTGAGACAGACAGAACAAAGCCTCTCCAGGCTGCTCTCCAAGGACACCCAGCCCGGCCTAGGCCCAAAATGTGTAACCCAGCATCTTGAGAAGGGGGGCAAGCTGAGGGGAAATTCCATCATTAGCTAAAGTTTAATTGGTGAAATTGGGTTGATATGCAAATGGACCAAACCTATAAAAGTGTGAAGAACTCGTGACTCGGGGTCCCTCTTGGGTGTAGCCTTTGGCCTGCCCAGGGTGTGCTTCTGAAGGCCTTTCAAATAAATATCCACCTTTATTCCCTTACTCCTGTCCAGTCTCTGTTTCTAGGTTGGCCTCTTTAGGCATCAGTACCACAGCTGAGGCAGGGACCAGTTCCAGGAGTTTCAGCTCAGAGAAATTCCCTACACACCAGAGACTTGCCCAGGTTTAATATGGCCTGATGGATTTGAGTATAGTGTTGAAGACGTAGTATGTCTAAATATTTTTAATTAATTACTGTTCTAATTCCCTGGTGATTTGCGTTAGGTTACACCTGGCCTCTGGAGGAACAATTCTGACCATAAGGAAGTGTAACATGTCAGCCTGGTGATTTTTTTTTCTGATTTATGCTGTTCAGTAAGAGTTTGAAAAATAACCTCAATGGATTTTTGGGTCAAGACCTAACTCAGATCACAATTAATTTCCCTTAATTTTCTAGGTTTTCCCTTAAATATAATTAAGATTCCTCAATACCAGGCTTCTTTCTTTTTTAACTAAATGGATATTGAAGAGCTCAAACAGACTTCTCTTTTGTTCATTTTCAGGCATTCAATCACAGATGGAGCAGAACTCATTCACCCTTTTTCAGCTTCATTTCAAGAGGCTTATAAACAGGCAAATTACCAAAATGGTCTCTCTATTTTTTTGAAATCAATGTAGTTTGGTAATTCATTTACACTGAAACTTATTCATAAAGTGGCTTTTGCCCAAATATATTTATCAGGAAAACTAGTAGAAGCTTCCAGGACATTAGGAGCCTCATTTTTCTGATCTATATTAGACAGTAGAATCATTATCATTGGAATCAAAGATTTGATAAATCTTCAGTTATTTAGAAGAGTGGCAGAGAAAAGCCACATAAGAGTTCACTGAGAAATGATGAGTTCAGCTCTCCTTGGGATTGCCTTGACTCAAACACTTTGCAATCTCACGTAATTTCTCCAGAGGTTACACTGCCGTAAATGAAATCTGAATTCCATAAACACTTTCTTAAATCTACAGGTTTTGGAACTTATTTTTGTTTGAGTTATCTCTTCTCTCAGGTCTCCCTCCTCTTCAGGGATCTCAAAGAGTAAGAACAACTTAAAACTGAAAGAACTTAAAGCTGTTGATCTGAGGAGGAAACGCTAAATTTTAGGCTTATTGGAAATAAATATGATTTCAGAAGATGTATCAGTTCCAGAAGTCTAATGTGCAACAACTGTAAACATTGCTAGTCCCTTGCATCCTGAGAATTCTTCAAGCATGACTGTATTGTGAAACATGGTTATCAATAGCACCCTATATGCTCACCAGTATTTTGATTTTGGATTAAATCATGAAGAAACAACATGCTGCCATGTAAAAGAGTAGAAAATATCTTTAAGGAGAATCTGTAGCCTTGATTTTCCTCGGAAACAGAATTTAGACTTTTATTCTATTAATGGTGATAATGGGTCTGAAAATTTGGAGAAAAGTGTCCTATTAAGATTGCCCACACAAATGCCATTCATTCTGTGAGGGTTTCAATGAAATCAACAGGGTTTAGCCACATAATGTTTATTTGTTATACAAAGAGTCAATATTTACTCACGGCTTTGTGCAAATGGCTCAATCAACCCTCTCATCAACAAACACATTTACACTGCACATCCAGAAACCACACAGGGCACAGCACTCAGAGGCCAAGTGACAGCAGCTCACCATTGTCACTGTTGTCATCCACCAGGATGATTTCCTTGAGCAGGTGGGATGGGGTGTGGTTCACCACGCTGTGCACCGAGCGCAGGATGACAGACAGAGCCTCGTTCACAAATATAAACACCACAGAGATCTGGGGCAGGTCATCAGGGTAGGTCATCTGCTTGCACCTGCAGAGAAGAAAGACACAATTAACCCCAAGTAGCCACCGGGAGGCAAAACAGACTGAAGAGCATCCTCTTTTCCTTGCTCTCCATCCGTGTAGGGATTTGCAGACTTTGTTATTTCTAATTGCAAGGAAAGATGCGGTGATGTTGCTGTTGCACCATGGACGGGTAAAAGAACGACACAGTCCTAGTGCCAAAGATGAACGGAAGGGATTTAATGGTAAAATTGAGCAGCTTTTATATGTTGATATGCAGAAGCATGTTAAATGGCATAAAGGTAATTGGTCCCTTGGCCATCCACCCCTTGAAGCAATTGGCTAAATTCTGAAACAGCCGTTTCTAAATATTTTTCTAGCTAGAACCATAACAATACTTGCAAAACAGCTTGCAGGTGTAAAAGTTTACAAAACTGTGATGTTGTTTTAAATAGTTTGAATGGGAAAGACAGAGTTCTCACGAAATGCTGCAAGGGGCTAAAGAAATTCCCTGCTGAGGCTTTTTTCGTATCCATGTGGTAAAGGCTTGAAAGAATCAACCTGGTCAGAGCAAGAACCTCTCCATCAGCCCAGTACAAAACACAGGGTGTGTGCATGCACACGGATTTGTAGCAGCTCTCATTCCCTGGAACGTTAAAAGTATCTCCTGAAAACCAAAGGAATATCAATGACTCTGCTCAGAAACAACCTGGAGAAGGCCTGCAATGCCACAGCCTGGCTGTGCTCCCAGGGGAACCATCAGCAGCTCTGCTGCTAACTCACAACTGCATCTCATACTTTTAAAACCAAGATTCACTCGAGCAAATTTTGGTTTTGCCCATACAGAGAGCACTTGCCACCCTTTCTGACTGCACACTTTGTGCAGCAATAACAAACACACGATGGCTGTCGTACAGGCTGCGCTTGCTGAAATATCTGCCAACAGGTCTGCTCCCTCAGATGTCGCCTTGCTAGGCTGCCACATCCTGATTCACAATTTTGTGCTGCTCACCGACACGTATATTTTACCATGGAGCATTTTGAGAAGAAAAATTGAGGCCTGGAGAAGTCACACAGCACAGAGCAGAGCTCCTGCTTCCCAAGCCCTCGGCTCATGCCCCTCTGTAACACCATACTGCCTTATTTCAGTGGAATTCTCTCCCATTAGTAAAGATTTAACTTTAAAAACTACCTACGTGTTGTCACAGTCAAAAGCCATTCAGAATTACCATAGCAATTACTGAACCTGCTCTCTAAAATACTGCTAATGATATCACAGAAAATGACTTCTCCTGCTCTTATCAAACTTTCTGACCTCCATGCTCATTACTTTGGCATAACAATCACTTTTTTCCCCACTATCAGCAGTCATGGGGATAGGGCAGGTGACAAATGCTTGACTGCTGAGTAACCTCTGGAAGTCAGTTATGAATTCTAGTGAAGTGTAATTATTCGTAATTCCTGATCCCAGCACTATTTGCTCAGAGACCTGAGCACTTGTCATTGATTCCAGTGTAACCATAGCTACTTACTGGCAGCTTGCTGGTGGCCTGTACCCCACAGAGGACCACTGTGTAAAACTTCAGGCTAAGCAGCATTCTTACACAGCCTAAAAACAAGCCTGGAACAAGGAGAGAGGTTTTTCAGGAGGTATGAATGCTCTGACACAGCCCCCTTGTTTGAATTTCTCTTTTGAATGCAATTTTCCTCTTGAGCACACCGATGTATCAAAGAAGTCCATCAGGAATACTTCAGCAACAGGAAAGAGCCATCAGCTAAAAACAAGGACTTTGCAAGATTTCCCCTGATGAGGGACATCTTTTACCTGACAGCAATTTTCTCTAGAGTCTCACTTGTTTCAACACATCACAAATTGCACCTCAGGAAATCAGACCAGTCCCCAGGGAGTGGGGGCACTGCTGGTGGAGGTGAGGCAGAGGAGGGAGCCCACCCCAGGCCATCCATCCTCCTGGGGCCCTGCAGCAGCACTCAGAGCTGGCAGGAAAGGATGGGGGGAGAGAAGGTGTGTAACCCATCCAGAGACAAAAATGAGGTTGTGGCACAGGAGGAGGGATTACAGCAAGAATGAGAGGTCAGTCAAAGCAGCTCTTACTACAGAAGGGACAAGAAATTAAAGGAAAGGTGGGATCACCACAAATGTCCAAAATAGAGAAGCATATATGGAAGGACCAAAGTTGCCTAGGAAAAGACAGGGAACCACTGAAATACTACAAGACCTCAGAGAATTAGGAGTTTTGCTCAACATCACTGAGTCAGAAGTATTTGTTTTATTGACAATTGAACTGAAACACCTGGGCACCCAGCCACGTGTTCCTGATCAGACTGACAGAGTGAGTAGGACTAATTTCAGTGCTTTTCTGCCATCCTCCCACTTTCATTCTGAGGAAAAAAAAAATCTAATTCAAGCTTTAAAACCAGCACACCTAAACCATAACCTCCTAATTTTTGATTTATTTGTTCTTCATCACATTAAATCAATGAATTACTGTCCCAAGTGTGACTCCATGGCGTTGCTGGTTCACAAGACTTTTCATGCCTTAGTTCTCAGTGATTACTTACACTGTAGGGCATCAGGGACTGCTTTAGATAGAAAGCTGGTGTGAATTCCTTATTCCACCTGGATGAAGTCATCCCTATCACTTCTCCCTGCAACCTTCTGTCTGTCAGTTCTCCCTTTTTTTTTTTCTATTAGCAGGACAAAGTTGAAAAGCTGCATTTTGGCTGCATTTGGAAAGAGCACTCCAAACAATATATATTGGAATATTTTTGGTAATGCCACTGCAACAGGAACACCTAGATGGGCACAAGCAAAACCTCAGAATTCAGCCGTGGTTTAAAAGCTGTCATAAATTTATTTACTGCAGTGAAGATGAAGAACAGCAAAAGCAGCTGTCCAGCTGAGCACTTTCCAAAGCGCAGCAGTGATTTAAGGGTTTATTTCCTGCAGAGTTCAAGTCAACCTTGAACTCCCAACTCCTTAGGTCACTTCAGAAAATGAGATCGATGTGCTGAGGTGGTCAGGAGAAATTACCAGCCCACTAACAAACACTTCTGATGATGTTTGAGAGCATGAGCTATCCTAGTTGAGGTGTCTTTCCTTAAAAACCAGTGGGTGCTTAAGTGCTTTGCTGGACTGTCGCCCGAGTTCTTCCCAATGTGTTCTCTAATTAGACACCAGCCACAGCAATTTACAGTTAATACTTCCTTCATTCCAAGAAACTCTAACCAGAGCTCCACACTCTGAGCCAAGCTGTGGCATTAGCACGTCTCAAACTGCCAAAGCACACCCGTGGCTCTCACCTCTCACGACCGTGGCTCAGCCAGAGGCTGACAATGGACCAAGTGCACTGCAGTGGGTCAGCCAGTGGTGCCTGCATGCAAGGGACAGAAAATCAGAGTGTCAGACACACAGAGTCCTCCTTGGAGCAGCCCTTGATGGCCCTGGAGCAAGGCAGCAGGGGACAGTTCATTACAGAGGAAAAAGGTAAGGCTGTAACACAGCTACTGACTTTCAATGAGCCAAAGGGCATCCTTGCAGAAAATGGTTGGAGCAGCAGCCTGGACACAGAGGAAATCATCAGCAAGAAACCTATGAGCTAATGATGAAGCAGCTTAGCACAAGAGTAGTCACTTTCATTATTTCTTTTGAGAAGAAAATTACCAGAATGTGAAGAAATCAAACTGTACAAAATGTACTAGCAAGGCACACCTTTATAACCCTTCACCCTTACTGCCAACAGAACCGTAGTAAGAAATTTAGAAACCATCCCTTTTTCAGCCCTGATGCTGTGCAGGGAAGTGCCTGAGTGTTTAAAGCACCCAATGCTCTGCCAGGGAGGGGAGCTGGGTGCCAGCACAGTCTCCACTTCTCTGCCCCAGGTCTGACCACACCATGAACTGCAGCAGCCGGGTGAGGGAGGACAATTACAGTAATTGATAGCTGAAACTTGGCCTCGTTAACATCCAGCACTCCTGAGTTCAGGAAGAATTCAGAGCGCACATTTGACCTCTGTGGTAGCTAAGGATAGTCTGAGCTGGGCAGGCAGAGCTTACATTTAATATTCCTGTGATTTTAAATCAGAATTCTGAGCTGTCAGCAGGCTCCACAGAGTACAACCAGCAGAGGAGCTCGGGTCTCTGGGGCACACAGGTACCCTGCACCAGGATGTGTGCAGGGATTCCAGCAAAGGCTGACAGTGCCATGGCTAATCACTTCCATGGCCCAGCTGAGGATGGATTAGACCTGATATGTGAAACAGCCCTTCAGGCACCTCTCATACAACACGCCGAGCATCAAACCTGGGGCATCCTGCTGTTGTCTTGGGAAAGGTCTTTGAGTGTTCTCATTCTGTATTTGCTACTGCAGAGCTTGGCTGGCAACCCAGAGGTATTTCCTTTGTACATGACAGAGAGCTTGATGTCAGATCATTTTTCTCAATTCTGGAGATGATTTTCACTCATTCTTTCCCTTACACTGAACCCGTTCCTTAAATGAACATTTCCCAGCCAGCCTCCTGAGCCCAACTGTGAGCACTGTCTTGCAGGCATAAGAAAACAGGAAAAGCTCTTTGGTTGGCAGACCAGAACCTTGGAAAAAAAATCATGTACTCACATAAAAAGGTCATAGATAAGAAACTGGGACATGACAAAACAAAAAGTACTCAGCTGCACATGAACCTGCTCATGGCAACATTGCGAGCTTGGAGGCAATAAAGGGAAGGAAATGTTCTTTTGCCTGAACCTTCATTCCCTGATAGATGTATTTAGTCTATTTGTATCTGATCCAAGAGAAACACGTGAAGTCCTCTATTTATCAGGCTGCTCTTACAGTCCATTTGGGTTGCACTATTTTTCGTGAAGGACTGACACTGCAGCCATGCAGGTAGTTCAGTGCATCACCAAAGAAAGAAAAATCTTTCCTGCTCTATTTCCCCTGCCCTTTTTTCCTGTCCGCAGACTTGCTAAACTCCAAAAATGAGTTTTGCTTGCAGACCTTAATATACTGAGTTTGGAAATGGATTAAGCAATGCATTTAGAGATTTCTGACAGCTTTACCCTTCAGGAAGAAATGCAAACAAAATTAAAGCTGCTTCATGAATCTTTAAAGTGTTTAATACAAGATATGTTTTTCCAATGAACTACTGGGATGGAGATGACTGAAGGTTTCTCTCCTTCACAAACTTGATGAAATTCTGGGCATGAAGAAACATCTGCAGTTCTGGCACAAAAAAACCCCTACCCCAACATGTTCTGTACCTTGAAAGCTTCAGAATGATCTGTGATCATGTTTTATAGCCACAGCAGGAGAAAGAGTTGGAACAGCTCCTTATTTGGTACATGATCAATGAAAGGACAAAGATAAATATTAAAAGAGATCATTGAACTCTTGCTCTTTAATACTAACAAATACTACTTTTAATCACCAGTCAATATGTATTTTGAGCCCTGTTAAACCAAAGGCTCAGACTAATCTCACCTACATGGTTACCTTTTAGCACCTAAATGCTGCTGTGACTCCTATAGGCACAGACGATTTACCACAGCTAAATCACTAAATTTAGTGTCTAGCTCAATGCCTGATTTCTTTCTCCAGGAACGCACTGAGGCTTTACAGCTAGTGCTGGATATAATAGTAACTTTTGAGCTGCAGAAATAAACTAACATTACCTCCCTGTTCCCCACTGGCACAACAGAGGAAACGTGACAAGCTGCAAACGTCTCCTTCCCCAGCATGGGATCCAGCTGCTGACCAGTCTGCAGCAAAAGCAGTGACAGGCCACAAAACTGATTAGCTTCATGGATCATGAATCTGTCAGCCAGAGGCTCCAACTCCTTCCTAATTAATTCTCCTTCTCAACAGAAGATGTTAACTGTATTATGGCACAACATTCTCTTTCTGTTGAGGGTGGATTTTCCTGCCCTATCCAAAAACCCGAATGGAAAATTTTTGAGTTCAAGACTTGCTTTTACTTTCTCCTCCTGTTTTTCAGCTCAGGGACAGCATTCCCTAAGAACATATAATATAAATACAACTGTGAACAAGAGAGCAGTGGTACAGAACACTGATGCTCTATGCACCTTGACAAAAACAGCACACTGTATTTACAACTAAGGTAAAAAGAGAAATGAGCCATTTTCAGAAAAAGCCTAGAAATGATAGTGATGCCAGAAGATACCTTCCTCACAGTCTGTGTTCCTTATGGAACAGCTTCCATTTTGAAATATCCTACAGAAGAAAAAACATCACCTTCTCCTTCTTCCTGAATTTATTTGGAGAAGTGCAGGTACAAGACATGGTGCAATTCTTGTTGGTGCTGTAAGTCAGAGGAAATCCACTAAAATAACCCATTCTCCATCTTTTCTCATACACAGTGATGTTGATGATCATTTTCTCATAAAGTGAGATCTTAAATCTACTCCATACCGTGGGAATTCCCAGCAGCTTTTTTCACATGCTCCTTGACATATTTTTTCTTATTTTGCATCCAAAAGCCTAAGAAAGAAATCCCCCACACTCACCAGAGAGAAACCAGGCCAAGTCCTTGTACCTGAGCTAACCTCAACCACTTCCTGTATCAAGGAAAAGCGTCCTTCCATGTCAACCCCAAACAAATTATTGCAATGTGCAATGAGTTGTCCAGAACACATCTGGTCATGGGAATTTCCCACATTCCCAGGCTGGACAATTGGATTTGATGTCTGTAGGATTTGCAGACTGAAGAACAGCAGCAGCCTTCCTAAAATAACTGTCTTTTATACCTTAGGACTCTCTCGTCACTGTCCTATTTCCTGCAGGAAAGGCCAAATTTAGAGGAATTTCTGTCCTGTAATATTTCTCTGAAGGAGAGAGACCTTTCAAGCTGGACACAGGTAGGTTAAAGCTCCCCATGAATTTTCAATAATGCACATTGGACAAGTGTTTCCTGAGAATCACTGATTTTTTTGGTTTTGTTCTTTTCCTTTCTTTTAAATTCCAGGCCAGTACAACTGCGACTAATTGCTCTGCACATAAAAACCCAACACATGTTTGTGCCTTTTGTTTTATAACACACTCGCTCTATTTGGTTTAATTCCTCCTTTCTCTATGACAAATTATTTTTATATTTATAGTAGAAAGCCCTGAGAACTGTCAATCAGTCACTGATAGCACAATATATATGCAGAGTTAACATATGCAGCATGAAGACAACTCTACTTGTAAAGAATATTAACCCTTATATTTAAGATTATTAGACTCTTCAAAAGTAGCTGCTGCACACATAAAATAAGAGGCTTTGTATTTCAGTGAGCTATTTCTGGTTTTCCTCAGGCAAACAATACCAGAAACATGCCATTATGTCTAATACCCTTATTGATTTATACATATAAAAATGCTAAAACCAGTTTCAATCACTTTTAAAACAAGCCTCTTTATTAACATGAAAAATGGCTAAAAGCTCGTGCTCACATTCTTCTGTAGTAAAAAGTCTTTGCCTTTTTTTTTGGTAGCTTAACTTCAGTCACTAATATGTTTTGAAATACCATCTGTAAAAAATTTCCACTCTATCCCCCAGCGTGCCCGTCCGGATCTGCCTCTGGCTGTATGCATGCTGCATCACAAAGCATTAGGCTCATTGGAAATTAATGGAGAGGCTGAAATCTGCTTTCAAATGCTTTCCAAAAATCCCCAAAGAAAACAGATTCCCCTGTGCAACTTTATTTTTAATGGTGCTGCACTTAAATTTAAGGAGGAGCTCAGCTAAATTCCGAGTGCCATGTATTCTGCCTCATTTTAGGTGATTAAAACAAACGGCTTGTTCCGTGATTCTCGAGATTTTGCAAATATCCTCACCTCTGTTCCAACTGGATTCTTAGCTTGCATCCTTTTGAAGTAAAAACTAGAGGAGAATTTTCTTTAAAAAAAGCCATAAAGGCAGTCTTAGAAAATTCTGCTTTGAGATTGGAGAGCTCTTTGAAGTTAAGTGAAATATAAAAATTGGTGAAACTGATGAAGCTATATTAAATAAAGGCCAAACTTTGTGTCAATTTGATTTGAAGTTCTTATCAGCAAAATCCATTCAGGAAAACACTACCTTTTGTGCAACTTTTTTAAACTTAATTCTGGGAACCACGTTGTCTGAGGGGAACAGAGGATATACACTCTCATTTCTGCTTTGCCAAAACGAAGACCTCATATTTCAGATAGGGAAGGTTCACAAAGAGCCATCCAGAAAGCCAAAAGATGTTTTCCAGGGTGCATTCATAAAATTGGCTGCTAACCAGTGGCACCACTTCTCCTTGCTGCCACCAAGGGTCCTTGCTCTCCAGCCAGCCATGTGAAGCCATTTAGCCGCACTTCCAGCAGCGGCTGTTAGCACACTGCCCATTAAAGAAGTGCTTTTCCACTCAAGGTGATGCATCAAGATCCCAGAAAAGGTTCTTCATGGCAAAGGAATAATTAATCCCAGCATGTCTGCAGGGAGTGAGATGGTAACAGCCCAGATATCCAACAGCAGGTTTCACATCTGAAGATGCCACCTCCTCTGAAGCACCTCTCCTATTGCCTTCTGAGCCCGTGCCAGACATAAGGGAAAAGCAGTGGAGTTGATGAAATCAAAGGAATTATTTTCAATAAATAATGCATGAGTAAACTCACCCTCTTCCATTTGCACAGAACAGTTTGCTGTACCCTTGAAGCTATTTGTTATTTAGATAATAATATGTAAATACAGGAAGTTATCCTTGACTATTAAAAAATGTACTGCAAGTATTTAATATGAACAATTCCAGGTACTTTTGTTCAATTTTGACTATCTCTCTGCCTCAGCTGGTGTTGCTGGTGCTGGACAGAGGCTGAGTATCACAGTGTTACCTGGAAATGTAGGGCAATAAAAAAGTTTTCAAGGTAACTGCTGCAGAGCTCTTCATGAATTTCATTACGAGTTTTCTATCACGTTGCAGTGTAGTGGTAAGGAGGAGAACAGAGGAATGCAATAATTTTCCACTATCACTTCAGCTAACAATGTTTTTTATGGTCTTGGGAGGATATACAACAACGTTTGGCAAACAATCCCTTCTTTAATGGGCTCCGGTGTATTTCACAGGAGGCCAGCTTTAATCTTTGGTCAAATTCAGTTATGCAGCAGAATGCTTCTTTCTACCCATGTACAAATACAGGATGGTTGGAGGAGTAAACCACCAAATGGGAGGTCAGCCATAAACTGAATAAACCCACCCCAGCACTGCCTGCCAAAAGTGTAGTGAGAAGCTCTTTAATCTTGACTTGTCCCGGCTGCTGGAAGGCTGGTTGTAGCCCAGACAGGTAATGCTCCCCTGGTAATCACAGCACCTTGCTGAGGTGCTGCACAAGCTCATTTGACTAACCAGCAATGGCCTTGAAATGTTTGAACAGCAGTCACGGGCTTCCTCTTACTTCAAATGATCAATTCCTATCAGAGTGAAAACACAACCAAGTTTATGGTAGGCGGGAAGAATTATGGTTCAAACAGAGCAGTGTTCCAAGAACAAATGCATAAAGAACATTGATTTAGCACTGAAAACGGGAGTATTAAATCCATGATGTTTAGATGCTTTATATGGGATTGAGGAGAGAGCCTGGTGGCAGCAGCAGAGCGTTTATAAAAGGTCTGAGTCAGGCAGAGAGGACAAAGGAAGGTGCATGTGCTGTGTGTGGGTAAGAAACTGCCTGACAATCAGATGATGGAGCACATCCCAAGCTGTCAATGAACTCTGGATCAGGATCCCATAGGATAAATCATGAGGCAACAGCAGTCAAATCCTGAAGTGCAGATGGGACTTTACTCCTCTCTACACTCCCCCAGTGACACTTGCAGGACCCTTCCCTGTGCATTTATAACTACTCCGTGAAATGTCCTGTTCAAGTAAAGCACCTAAGCTTGTCTTAACTTCACTGGGGTTATTCATACACTTAAAACTAGGAACATATTTAAGTGCTTCATTGGACTGCAGCCTAATTGCACTTTTATAGCTTTTGTTTAAATTAAAGGCTAGTTAGAGGTGAAAAGCACAGTATTCGACAATTTCATGCACTTAGAAGTTAAATGTTAACAACAGTTCCTTTCTAACTATTTATATAGCTTCAGTTTCTATAAATTGAGAAAACTCTTGCATTTTTATTTAACTTTGGTTACATTTAGAAATGAAAAGAGTTTTTAACAATCCAGCCACATTTACTATCTAGCACACAGCTAATACCTAAAACACACACTTTACAGCAGCAAAACAGTGCAATGTATGGGGATTTTTTATATTTATGAGCTCTTATCCTAATTCAAAACAAACCAGGTCAACATGTGCTTGCTTTTCACTCAGGCTGACAGAAATTAGGCACACGTCCTAGACCAGGCAACGCACTTAAGTAAGGCTGTGAATTTGAGCAGGCCAAGGACACTCAGAGCCTTTTTCCTGGCTCTGAGATTTGGCCATTGCAGCACGTCGGTGTTCCTGCACTGCTCCTGCCCAAACAGCCTGCCGAAAACTGCTTCCCTTTATGTTTTCTGGTATCTTTTCTCTCTTGTCCACAGATCACAAGCGTTTTAAATTCACATCCTCAGTGTTTGCAGACTTAAATTAATTTGCCACCACGGAGAAAGCCAGGAGTGAGTACTCTGCACTGGGGGAACGGAGCATTGCCATTACCTTTGTGCCCAGCAGGCCGAGGTTTTGCTCACAGCCGTGCCCTTCCCCATCCCTCATCTGCAGACACTCACATTCAACCAGCTCCTTCCAGGCTGTTTGCTCAGACCTGCACTTAGAGAAACTCTCCCCCCAGTGCCTCCATAGATTCCCAGGTCTGTCAGGCAGAGGAGTGGAGTGCTCCTCTCTGAGCAAACAGAACACAAATTCCCTGTCTCTTGGTACACGCGGGTTAATAACACCACAGCAATAAGCCAGTGGAGTAGCTGGAGGTCAAGCATTTGTTTTCAGGCAGTGTAGAAAATGCAGGAGCAAAGCTTCAGTGTCATTTTTATCTTGAGTTTAATGTAAACTGCACCATGACCCTCTGGGAGATCTGTGTCCTAATGAAACATCCATGGGGGGGATGAAAGCTTGCTCCAGTCACTGAATGAGACAACTGTTCACTTTGTGGATGGAAATAACTAAAATTTATGCCTTTCCTCTGAAATTTTAGGGGTACAGACCAACTTAGCAACAACACCCCAGGGTATTTTAGTGCGCTGTTTTAATTATTATTGCTGCTATTAATATTCCACCATTATTCAAGTCTGAAGTGCTGTGTCTGCCTGAGAGGTGTGTTTCATACCACCCCAGAGGCCAGCCCACTGCTGGGGCCTTCACAAGACAGAATGCATAAATGCAGACTAACGAAAGTCTAGGACTGTAGAATAAATAATATTCTCATCCCCCGGAGCAAAGAAGAAAATAAACTAATTAAGGAGCTATTTGACAACCTGAAGGCATCTCACATAGGTAAAACACAATTCCAGAGGGTTTTGTTTCCAGAAGCTGAGAAACAGGGAGCTTGTGCAGAAATAATACACAGAGATGATACCTCCAGCAATTTAAAGCTGCCTAGTGCCTCACTGATAAATCCTGACACACCACCACCACCTGAAATTGTGGGTGCACCTCCTAGACCAAGATCCTTCGGAGCTGCATTTGGCAAGGTGGCCTGGATTGACTGTGGTTTTTGAGACCACAGCAGAAGGTCTAGGAGCAATGTGACAAGACAAGAACATTTCACAAAGCTGGAGGAAAAGAAAACAGAGTCCCCACACTCCAATACCACAAAATTTCCAAACAGCTTAACTGGCAGATGCTGTTTCAGAGAAACCAAACTTTGGAAAGTATCTAGATCAAGCTAACCAAGACAGGGAGCTAACATTTGCCAGCCTGTATCTGTCAGGTACTTCTGGCTCTGGCTACTTTTAAGAGTCACTTTTATTAGCACTAAATTCACTCAAAACAGGAGACACAGGCAAAACAAGCACGAACTGACACTATTAAAATGAAACACTGCATCAACCTGGAGTTCACAATTCAGTTTTATTTCAGACAGAAGCGTAAATTGTCTGACATTTTGGCCTGTTCATGTTTTTAACACAAAGACACAAACAACAGCAACTAAAAAACCTTGAGGTTATGTGACCTGAAACCTTGACTTTTCTATACTGTGAAACCTATCCAAATAAAATAGGAATCAGAACTCGCTATTAAAGCTACATCAGGAAGACATCTGGAGATAATACATACCTCACACTGTCAGCAGAACTAAATTTGCATACACCTTTTAAGAAAGAAATGGGAAACATTATTTCAAACCATCAGAACTCCTTCAAAGCCCTGCAAAGAATCTGAGGTGTAGTGTAACAGAGGTACATGCAAGGAAACATAAAAGGAAGAGAAATACCACCCTGAATTCATTGCCTGTCTTGTTCTGTTACTTCTTTTTATCCTGTAATGTGATATCATGGAGTGTAACATAACATGACAGTTCAGAAATTTACAGGAATACCCTTTTCTCCCTGGAAGTGATAGCAGGCAACAATCAGCCATGGGCTCAGGGGAGGGAAATGAAAGAAATTCTAAAATGCCAGCACACAGCTGCATGTCCTGGCTGGATCTCAGCAGTGCTCCTGCACTACAGATCTGCATTTACCTATGAAAGAACAGCTCACACAATTTGGAGATGACACCCCACCACTGCTCTTTTTGAGGAGGAAATACTCTTTCTGCCATGGAAATACTGTGGCTTTCTGGTTTTAAGTTCCAAGAAATTACTGCAGTCTCTAAAGCATACTTTAAAAGAAAAAAAAACCCCATGTTTAAGGTACCTGTGAATGTGCAGGTCACATGAGACACATTTAGTCTGAGGATTGATAAGAAAAACTGAGGGATGCAAAGCAGAGCATCTTTTATTAAAAGACCAGCTGCCCAGGCTGCCCAGGCTGGCAGGTCATTCCTCAGTGAGTGTTGCTAGTACAGAAATCCCGTCTTGTTTCTGCACGCCTTGGAGCATGTAACACTTTGGGCTGGATTCACCTGAAATCCCATTTAAGCTGGCTGCCCTAGGTTCCTGAGGGAGGGACTTGCAGAGGACATTACACTCTGCCCATGATAAGCAATGCTGCTGTGGCATCTCCATCGACTGCGCAGGCAGCAGAGTCGATCTCCCTAAATTAGCTGTCTAATTTCTAGTCAGTGTTATGCAACCCACCCTAGGTAAACTATTCATGTATTCAAGAGTACATTCTGGTGCAGACAAATTGCAGGGAATGGCTTCCAGTCTCAATGCATTTAAACACAACATTGCAATCAGTTATTTTTCATACTCCCTAGTTAATCAAATTCAGCCTTCACTAAATCTACATTTATTAGTGCTGACAGTCATGCAGAACTTGTCTTCAACAATTAGTATACACAAAGGCATCGCAAAAATTTAGAAGAGGAAAATTACTGCATTTGAACATAAGGTGGCTTTTTGGAAAAGGTTGTTCATTTTTATGGTTCTTTTTAATTTAGCCTTTCTGGTGCTCCTTTCATCCCACGGGTCAGTGTTAATAATCAAGACCTATGTTATACACTTTGCAGTATAATTAAAGTCACTACTTAATTGGAAAGCCTAGCACTAAACAAAAGGGAATCAATAATGAATCTAATGGGAAAAGCCAGAGAAAACATCTATTGAATATCGGAAATAACTGAGATACTGCCACGTGTCCAGCACTGCGGCTATGGAGACAGCCTGGAGTCTGGTGATGGGCTCTGCTCATGAGCCATGTCCTGCAAAAAACTGTGGTGCTAGCCTCAAAAAGGGGATGGAAGGTTCCTCAATATTTTTTTTTATTATTATTGGGAAACACAGTCACGGTGCTAACCTGTTTCTTAGTCAGTCTTCTCACTGGAGTAATTTAACATTGCACAAATATACAAAGACCTAAAGGTGACCTGGGACTTGGGAGACAAAGGTTTGAGCCCACGTTCCAACTAAGCAAACATTATTTGTGCACAGCTCCAGCAGAGGCTGGGAGAAGGCCAGAAGTACCTTCACAAACAGGGTCGGGGCATGACTCCAGCACCCAGTGACAGCTGCAGACCGTGCTAACACAGAGCACTGGGGTGTGGGTGCTGGCAGTACCTATGACTTACTCAGAGTTTTCTCTCCCAGCCAAAGAAACAGGTGATTTTTTCCTCTGTTTTGAGGGCTTTGCACAGTTCCACTCTGAGCCCTTTAGAGCCAAACAAGAAACATTTCCCAAAATGCAGTGATAAGCCTGTGGCGTACACAGGGACACACAAATAAGCACAGCTGGCCCAGAGGCAGCAGTGTGAGTGAATTTAGGTTGTCAGCTGATCTCCCAAATGATCTGAGTCAGAGCTACAACACCAAACGCTGAGGAGGAGCTGGTCAGAGCCCAGCTCACTGCAGAGCAAGCAGCACAGGGATTTACTCACTCCACACCAGCTCCTTCTGCTCTTGGGCAAGGCAAAAGTCAGCTGAAACTTGGCTCCATCTCTCTGGGGCTGCATCTCCAGTTGCTCACACAGATAATGTGTGTGCAAAGGTGCTGTTTGGAGGGGATTCACAGCCCGAGGAAAATGCCCAGCCCGTGGAACTTGGCAAAGCTGGTCAACAGCTCCAGAAAGTCCCAGAGCACGTGTACACACCCCCCTCCTTCGCCCTGTTCAAAATCCACATCTGGACATTGATTTGGGATCTAATTAAAACACTTCAGTTAGTTTCATCTCTTACTGAATTTCCCTCCAATAAACAATCTTAATCTGTTGCCCAGAGGTAATTCTGTCTGCTCCATTTTCTGTCTATGTTTTTCCTTCTCTCTGCTTCAATTTACGTCATATGTTCAGCGTGCCCAAAAAAGGGATTTTTTCAGAATTTTAGCATAGTTTTTTAGATTGATTGAGAGTGGGTGCAAAAAAAAAAAAAGTCAAATGCTTTCCTATAAAAAATAAGCCTAATTGAAATCAAAATATCATGCCTATACTTTGATTTTGAAACATTGTTGTACTTAAAAAAATGAAATGCTTCATTTCAGCTAATGTTTCACTTTACCGTGACCTGATATTTAATCTGAAAGTATTGGTAGAAGCTACTGATGGAAAATTCATCATTTCAAGACTGATTTTTAAAATGGGAAACTAAAGGTTTCATTGGTCTAAACACTTTGTTTAAACACACATTTGACAGAAGATGTTCAGCCTAACACAAAATATTTTTATGCGATTTTTTTTTTTTCCACTTGTCATTTTCTGCTAAGCAGAAATTCTGATTCCTGGAAAGCTCTGGATCTGTTCCACTTCAAATATTCCTTGTGAAGAAGCCCGTTACATTGCACTCTGGTTAACCTGGAAAGAATCCTACAGCTCTGTTTTAATTTGGAGTTTCTCGTGTCATTTCTCTAAGTGGCTCAAAGAACACCCAGCGTCCCCAGAGGGTCACGAGGCAGAGCAAGCAGCAGAGGTGGGGAAAACCAAATAACCCCAGACCCAGCCTTCTCCAAAGCAGTGATCCAAAAGCTGATGCTCTTTGAAAGCCATCTGCCTCCATGCCCTGCTCCTGCAGCCACATCCAGCACGGCCGGGCACAGGAGCAGTGCCGCCAGCCTCGGGCAGGGGCCATCCAACCACACCACTGACCCTCCTCCAGCACAGAGAGACTGCAAACACACATGATGTGGCTCCAGAGAGCTGCTGACTGATGGCTCAGATATCACAGAGACTCCACAGAGATCTACCACCAAAAGAAAGGGTCAAAATGAAAGGTGATGGTTGTGCCTTCGCGGACGGCTGGAGCTCACGGGTCACTGAGGAGCATCCCTGACAGCAAGGCTGCTCTCCAGCTGCTGGCCTCACTCGAGCTGCTGGTATTAAACCTTTGAATGAGCAAATCAGAGGTCTATTTACCAAGCCAGCCCCCTTGATAACACTATTTGATCAATTCCAGAATTCTCTTTGATAGGTAATTAAAAAAGCTTTTCCTTAGGTATGGAGTGGATTGAACCATTAATTACACTTCGCAGCCCCAGAGATGCAATTCTTTTGCTATTGTGAAATGTCTATAGCAAACCACAAAAATGCTCGCCTCCATAAAAGAACTGAATAAATGAAAGCAATTTCCTCGAGACCCAGATTTCTCTGTGTTTTATGGCTAAAGACTTCAGTTGCCACAGCATTAATAAGTTTGTTCTTTAGGGCTGAATTTTCTCAATACAAACATCCCTGACCGTAACACAAAGAAATATCTTCTTTGGCTGATAGAGCCAGCAGACTGAATCCATATATTAATATTATTGCTATCACTGAACTGCCACAATGCACTCGGCATCCAGTTGCACAAAAAAAGATCAGTTAAATTAAAGATCCTCACCAAGCAGCGACAATTTTGTGTAAAAACCAATTTAGCCATTATGGGAGCTCCAGGATCATATTAACTTTTCTCAAAAGTATGCATAATGCATGACAGAAAGTGGTTTTGACAAGTGCCTGAGTGTGTGTGTCTGTGTGTGCGTGGATGTGTCCTGCATGTAAAGAAACCCCTGAAGTTATTTAGAGTGCAAAGTCAAGTGAGAGAAAGACAAAAAATGCCGGATTTACAGGTGTTGCACCTGCTCAATTCGACCCCTTGCTATCCAGCCTGTGCATCAAAAAAGAACAGGGGAATTGATGTTATCCTGAGAGACAACGCTCATGTTTGAAAGCATCTGGTTAGCTGACACTTCCCAATTTTCCAGGATGCTACACTGTAAAACAAACAGCTTTTGTAAGTTTGAGGGCCTTACACCTGTCTTTGAATGACATTCCCTAATATTTTGGACTTTTTCCACTTTCTTTATCTTTGATAAAGTCAAAATCTACTGGCACATGGGGCTCTAGCACCTCTGCCTTCATGCATGGCTGGAAAGGATTGAGTCTGATCCTTTGTTATTGGAGCAGAGGCTGACAGTTTGTGCTAGAGCTGGCAGCAGTGGAGGCTGTTATTCCCCAAAAAGGGCAGGAGGATGAATTCTGGCAGCCTGTTGCAGCCACACAGGGAAACCTGCTCTCCTCTGCTCACGGGTTTAGGTGGCTGACTCTGGGAAGTGCAGAAACTCCACCAAAACCTCAGCTCTGTTGCTGCAGTTCTGGTTTTGACTGTTCAATCAAACATTGTCCCTGTGCCATTACGGTAAGGAAGGCAGGGACAGCCCAGCAGATCTCACAGCATTCCCAGGGGCAGGATTCAGGGCTGTTCTACACCTACACACATTGGGAGGGATAACTGACACGAATTCATGTTCTTATGCTTTCCCACACACGAGGTTCATTGGCATCAGAGGATTATTTTCACTAAGTGCTCACTTTTTTCAATCACGACACTCATTTATATATGGAAGAACATATATGGAAATTAATCCAATAACACTTCACCATCAAATAACACTTTTCCTGGAGAGCTACAGAGCAAGCTCTAGCTTAGCCATGTGCTTGCAAAACAAAAATAACCTGTTCCTTACAGGAAAAGCTTCTATTTCTTCCCTTGCACAGAGGATATAAGATGTGTTAGTGAGGGCTAGAAGTCCTGCTAATACTTTACTGCTGGGAACAGAAATCAGGACATCAGACATTCTGAACTCTCTGCAACATATTTTCTACAGTGGCATAGCCCTTAAAAAACTTCAAGTATTACATTATTTATACATGTCTGATAGATATTTAAAAATCTCTGATATCGAGAAGAAAAAGCTGAGATTTATTTTTTATACCACGCTAGAATTAAACTACAATTTTGTAATTATCGTGTGATTTGTAATCACAAGCAAGCTGTTTACTGCCACTGCCTCTGTTTGGCACACAAACACAACATGCACGAAATGTGCTCTTGTCTCCTGTGCCGACAGAAATTCGCATCCTAAAGAAAAGGTGTCTGAGCTAAAAGGAATACCTGCAGTGGCAGCAGCAGGCAGGAAAGCAGAACAAAATGTGAGAAAAGCATCTCGAGGGCAGGAGTACCCACCCAGGCTGGAGGCTTTGCTGCAGTGGAAGGACAGGGAGGTGACTCCAATTTAGGAGCCTTCATGGTCACGCTGGCTGACTGTGCACCTCTGTAGTGAAACATATTTTTTAATTTGCCACATGGGGATGAAAATGTCTCCTGAAAAGCAATTAAACTGCCAAATGTTTATGAACCTATGCTTGTAGATGGAACAGAAGGCTTATTCTATCAGAATAAGATAGTGGACAACAGTAAGAGGAGAGTTCAAATGAACTAAAATACAGTATTTCTCATCAAGCTTGGAATATTACAAGTCCCAAGTTTGCATACTGAAATCATGTTTACTTTCATAAAGTGTGCCTATGCAGTGCAAACTTGAGTATAAATTCCCCCAGTTCGTATCTTTAATACCTACTGGTGTGTGCAAATACATGGATTGAATATTTTAAATGGAAGTCAGAATGGAGAGAAGGTAGAGTTTAATACTTTGGGAATGCAAATTCAGGTAAGTGTTTTTATTCACAGGCTGGCCATGGACTTTGTACATGGCTTGGACATTGATTCTACCTTGCTTCTCAATTTAAAAATGAAAAACCCTCTCTTTTTAAAAATGAACAATTCTGGGAATTACATGAATATAAATCACAAGCAAACTGAGAAGTGCTCAGCGATGGAGAGGGGAGACCACTGGGCAAGCCAGCACGCAGAGAAGCTGGACAAGCAGGGCTTTGCAAAGCCTGTCTCAAGCTCCTGGAGGTTCAGTTCTCTCCAAAGCATAATTAGAGCAGAGTGTCTAAACCAAAAGTCAAGCTCAGCTTTGGTACATGTCCTTCTCATGCTGGGGGCCACACAGCTGCATGCAGTTCCAGGTGGGGTCTCACAGGAGTGGAGCAGAGGGGCAGAATCCCCTCCCTTCCCTGCTGTCCGTGGTGAGGGATGCCAGCCCAGGACACTTTTGGCTTTCTGGACTCTGAGTGCACTGGGCCATGCTGAGCTCCCTGGCAACCAACACCCCCATGTCCTCCTCCTCAGGGCTGCTCTCAATCCATCTAAGTGGGCAAAAGTCTTCTTACACCAAGACCTTCCACCTTCTCCAAACTTTCACTCATTTTCCACAGCAAAATGCAGTCTGAAGGGCTTTCCTGTGACTCATAAGCATCTAGAGACAAGTGCATCAATTGCAGCATCCAGATCTAACTGGAACCACCTCAGAAGTGTCAAAACATGACAAGGAAGGCAGTTCTCCCAGTACCTCAGACATTGAATCATGTGGCATGGCCTTATGAGAGAATGGGAGAATGTCAAAAAGCTCATCCGAATGACGCATCAAAGCTTCTCAGTGAAACTGGGGGAGAGCATAATCTGAAGTGAAACATCACT
The DNA here is from genome assembly GCA_013397055.1 of Pachycephala philippinensis. Lineage (NCBI taxonomy): Eukaryota > Metazoa > Chordata > Aves > Passeriformes > Pachycephala > Pachycephala philippinensis. The sequence goes on along the minus strand of VWZT01011586.1, from coordinate 851,748 downwards.
GCCTTGCAAATGGCCTCATGCCTCTGACAGCTGCTGAGCTGGATTCCAGCTCTGCAGCCTTTGCTTTTGCATTTCCTAGCAGAACACATCTCATTTATCCTCATACCCCTAACCACAGCAGCGAATGTCACAGCCAGGTCAAACCTCACTGACCTCCATTTGGGAGACTTCACTCTGACTTTAAGGGTCTCTGGGCCACATCTGATACACAACTCCAGTATTTACGTAACTACAGACTCCTTTTTCCCCACCATAACCCCATGGTGGATTTTTCTGATCCATCACGAGAGAAGGAGAGATGAGACCATTGAACAAGTCAGCGTACTTGCATCAAATGTGATATCAAGGTAAATTGTTTTCTCTTTGCCACTTCTGTTACCTGGGTTTTCTTTTCTATAGCAAGGGTTTGAGAAAACAAATGCTGAGCCAATACTTCTGAAATCAGATTAATATGTAACACAGCTAATGAAATTTCTAGTTAAGCTGAAGTTTTGTTTTTGGCAGCTTGAGCTGCCTAAAATCCTAATTCAATTGCAATCTACTCACAGAGCACAGCTGTTTTGCTTGGCTAAACTTTTCTCACCACTTAATAAGATACTTTTTTATTTAACTTTCAGTTCTGCCTAGGAGCCCCAGTGGGTCTTTTAAAACAGAAGATTATTATTAGAAATTAATTAAGTATTCTTTTCAATTCTGTCTCCTGAGAGCAACTAGGCATTGTTGCTGATCTGCTCCGCATTAAGACATTACTGATTGTCATTCATGGGATGGCAGTGCGGGTGTCTCATCTGGAAAATATATAACTCCATAAATATGAAAGATCTGAAAGTTATTTAATACAAAATATAATAAATCAGTGCAAATAATAAACATGTAATTGCAATGTCAAGCATAGCACAGGCGTGTGAAGACTATAAACACTGGAATAAAAATAGACACACATTCCAAAGACAAAAAAAATCTTACTGCAATTACAGGGCGCCGATGGATTGCACTTAGTCCACGTTTCAGCACACTGCAAACCCTGACCAAACAATTCTGAGAATATCAAACGCAATTAAAGACAGTTGATTTGATAAGTTGGGGTTATTTTTAAGGGACCAGTGACTATGAAGTGTTTGTTGCACTGTCCCCCTCCCACTGCACAAGAAGCTCAGACTAAAGCTGCCACCTCTGAAGGCTTTTTCTAAATGAACCAAACCCAATAAACACCAATATCCTGATGTAGTTTTTGATCTGAGGCCTTGAACGTGCATATTAATGCACTACTGACAGAATTAGCTATGCATTTAACATGGCACTTCCTGCTTGAGATGGCAGTGGTCTGTTTAATTTTCGCTCAGCTCAGGGCTATCTGTACAAGTAACTGCTGTCATATTCCAGCCAGGAAGGGGTGTGAACAGAAGAATGCCACCATGGGTCAACAGAACAACAATCAGTCTCTTACTCCCAATAATAATGCAGAATTCAACTTACTTTTTTGGTCTGTAGTCAGGGATGGACCTGTCCAGTGATATCCTGTCACTGAGCTGGGCATTGTAACCATATTCTTCATACTTAGTCTCTGATTCATGGCTATCGTCTCTCAGGGTAGCAGCCATTCCCCCCTGGCCCAAGCCTCCTGGGCCTTCAACTAATCCCATGGGCTTTGCCAGACCTAAATGAAACAGACACAAAAAAAAAATTCAAATTATTAATATAAAGAATACGGATAGAACCTCTTCTGTGACCACAGAATATTTTCAGAGAAATGAGATCTGAACTCCCAGGAAGCTCAGCTCTGAGAGCCTCGTGGCTCTGTGGAAATTATCCTCAGCTTTTCAAACCAGAGTCCAAGTCAACACATCTCGTAGTATCTGTGCGTAATGAGCAAACCATAAAGAATCAATTAGCAGTTTCCACGATTTCTTCTTTTTCCATAATGCCTAATTATTGTTAAGATAATTAAGAAAAAATTTTCCCCATAAGAACTGGAGGGTTTCCCTGTGTAGCCCATTATAGCTTCACTCATTTTAAGGGAGAGATGTTGAATTTCTACCACATGTGGGTGTGCCAGTTTAACTCCACAATAATGTCACTTCTGGTATCTGCTCTGTGACCCCAAGACCACTGCAGCTCTGGGCAAGGTTTGGTTCCTGTTTTGGGGACACAGCTATGGACTGGTCACCAGCTTCTGCTGGGTGGGAAATACAGGATAAATCTGATTTCACTGCCTGAGTCAACACATGGGTCGTTTGGACTCAGCTGCACACCCTGCCGAGCCTGTTCCCACAAATATGTGCTAAAACTGTTTTAATGGAGCTGACACTGTCTCTCACCTGGGAATCACTCCAGATTTCCTCTGTACTCCACATCTGACAAATGAAATATGTAAGATACTCAGCTCTGTACAGCTCATAGCAGCAGAAAGTTTGGACGCTTGGTAAGTGCTGAGAAATTAGCCAGTCAACAATGCATTTACAGGTTTCATTCACTGGTCAGCTCAAAAATAAAAGTAAAACAAAACTAAACCAACATAAAAAATGTCCATATGATCACATCGCCAAGAACCTCTTCCATGGCAACAGGCATTTAATTTGGTGCTGAATTCTCATAAATAAGCTCCTCAAATATCCTGTGTTTAATGTCAAAGCTTTCCTTTCCAAAAGGCTCGCTATCAACAAGTCATTATAAGCGACAAAGCTATTTATAATAATCTTGGGAATACCATACAGGAATGTGTGACTCTCCCCCAAATCATTCACGACACCAAGTAAAGCAATTAGAGTCTGACCCGCTCAACATTTTTCAAATGCAGACTTTTTCAAGAGGAAAAGTCATTATTTCAGCTAAATGATTAAAAAGAAAGAGAGGAACTGTCAGCATTTGGTGGCAACAAACACACATGGCAGAACAAATATGGGACTGGCTTCTCCAAGCCACATTAAGGAGGCCAGTTCAGACCCTCAGGAAGGAATTCTCTTGCACCTCACTGCTAACAATGTTCTTACTTGTTACAGCTCCATCACCATCTCTGTTTAATGACAGCACAGACCAGAGACAGTGGTTCATTACTGGTCTGAAAGAGTAAAGTTGTGCATTTTTACTGCAGTGCTTATGACAAAATCCTGTGCTAATATGAAGTGCAACTATCATAAAAGGGCTGAGTACCTGCAGGAATTCTGCTATTGAATTTCAGACACTGCCTACAAAAATACATAAATACTGCAGTCAGTTGTCCTGAGTCAGGACAGACCTTGCTTGTGTTTGTGCCTTTCATACCTTCATGCTCCTCATCACTGAAACATGACTAAAATGCAAGACTTGTCTGTATTTCAAACCACAGAAATTCTTCTAGCTTATTAAGTAAAGCACTTCAATCCACGTTCAGTATTTCTGAAAATATTTTAGGGAGCTTCATTCTGAAGAAAATTCGAACATTTGTCCTTTTGTTTTTTTAGGATGAGAGGATACTCAGCACTTTGATTTGCCTTTGGAAAAATTAGAACAGAGAGCCCTCCATGGCTGGCCTGACAATGAGTCCTTGCTCAAGTAATTACAGAAATTACATGTCTGAGACTCTAAATCTCTCCCCATCCAAAAGGAAAAACACAGCAGCCTAATCTTCCTGCATGATACAGTCAGACTAAACAGACATCACCAGCAGTGATGCGGTAAGCTCTGCTTTACATGCCCAATATAGGGAATCTTAAAGGGGGTTCAGTTTCAGAGAAAAGTCAGCAGTCCCCTCTGTCAAAAAAAGTCAAATTAGGCACTTTAAAAGTCAAAACCCCAGAAAACTTGACAAAGCCTATGTCCTTGAAAGACCAAAATGTGGAAATTCATTTGATGATCATTTGGAACCACCTGGGCTAGGTTCTGATACAACATCAAAGCAAATTGAAGATGATTTCATTAAAATTAACTGACCTGCTTTAATGAAAGGGTCTCCAAGATGTGGTGTGCTCATTCGACTTGAAGCAACAATTCAATTCCACGAGCTGAAAACTTTATTCTTCATACTACATGTTCTTGCAGTTTATGGAACAAAACACTTGAGTCTTTATGGCACAAGCAATGTGAGAATGAAACTGCCAACCCACAGGAAGCATCAAGCACTTGGCTATTTTACCTCTGAGAGAATGGTTTAGACAGCCTGCCAAACCATGCATAATGACAATTATCTCATATACCTTTCTCTAAATCTGATATTCTAGCTCTTTGTGCTGCTAATCTGATCTTGTTCTGGGAAGGAGTGATCATATGTCTGACTTGCTCTCAGAGCATACTGCTGTGAGGTTTTTCCTCCATTCCTTACCCAAATTGTAGCTTAGTCTGACTGACAGTTGTTCCATCAATGCAGTAACATTGACCAAAATATAGCAGCAATTAAATAAATGATATCACATCACTTCCTTCTCCAAGAAAAGCACTGAAGTGTCTCTAGAAATTCTTAGGAACAATGAATATACTAAATTTTATATATGTGCATGTGTTAGATGCAACAATTACAGGCAATGTTCTCAATGCATGGTTAGTTAGCCAGACCCATGTCTCACATATTTGCATTGCATTTTCCATCTGAAAGTTGATTTGCTGTTCCTTCAGCCAATGTCTCCTCAACAGAAAGCTTTCTCCCATCACTCTCTAAGCCAAGATGATGACTAGCTAACCCCCAAATCCACAGTTCCTGCATTGGTCAGCCTTTTAACAAAACAGAAGAGGAGTTCCAGTTCAGCAGCATCTTCCCAAAAGTAGGCTGGTATTAGGAGATGGGGTCAGGATACAGGTGATGGGATGAGCATCCCCCAGTCTGGCTGAAGCAGAGGCTGCTGCTGAACACCTTCCAGCATCCTTCAGGCCCTCATCTGAGAGCACTTTCCGTTTTCTTCTATTTTTGAAGCTTATTGCAGACTTCCAGATCCTCCTCTTTGGGTTACTCACCTACAGTCCTGACTCGCACCCATTTTTCCATGGCACAAGAAGCCAATGAGGGCAAGGCACAGCAGCTTTGCTGACAGGATTGAGATCACGGGGCCAGCTCTGAAATGGGGATGTGCAGAAAGGGGATGCCCAGTGAGCTGCTATTTTTAAAGCTGCCTTTTCTTTAAAATTTCTAGACTAAAAATATCTGCAGCTGCTACACTGGGAATGGTCATAGCCCATTCAACACTGCAGATGACAGTGAGGTCACAAATAATTAGTGTCTGTCATTCATTTCAAATTTATTGCTCTCACTGCAGAAATTTCTGTGTAGGACAGAAATTGCTGGGAGAATGGAGAGCAGAACAAACCAGCCTTAGTTCCTTAACCAGATTAATTACTCCACAGGATGCATAATTTTCTAGGAAAAAAAGAGATCTTCTATTTTTCATCATAAACTGTGTCACAATGGGAAAAGTACTAAGGAGATTTATACGAGAAACTATGGCAAAAGCTAGATCAGATTATGGCTGTGATTATTTTACTATCATTTTTTTTCTTATTTGCAACACAATTACAGGCAGTTGTAAATCAGGTTCAGCCAAGGTTCTCAGACAAAATAAAACTTTTGACAAATCAAAATAAAAATAAGTGATTGAAAATAATAATAGAATGTCAGAACACTGACAGGACTGCTGCAAAATCTCTGAAATGCCCTTGCTGGCCTGTCTCAGCCTTAGCTTGAGAAGGGCTCCAAAGCCAGACTTCTGAGCTTTATCTACACTTAGATCATCTGCACATTTGAACAATTACAGGAAAGTATTTCAGTTTCTAGCACCTTAAAAGGAGGGGATAAAACATTTCCTTCTGAAAAACCTGGCATAGGTCAAAAAACCTGACACAGTCACCCAGCAGTTCTACCTGTGAGTCCTGAAACACTTCTCTCTTTTAAACAGGAAACATAAAACTCATCACCAAAAGAATTGTTTCCTTCCTTTTCCCATTACTATTTCTCAGCTGAAAATATCACTGCATGTAAGGCAACCAAAATCCTTGGATCCTAGCTTAACCAAGAAAAAAGAATGAAGGACAATAGCAACTCCACACAGATTGACAAAGCTGACTTTTAGCATTTCCAGTTACAGCTTTGGAAAGAAAAGAAAAAGGTTCAGAGATTCTGGAATAGGTTCAGTAACAGCTTAAACAAGACTCAGCTTACAATGTCTTTTAAAGCTATTTTTGTATAAAACCACCTGTTTAGAGGCAGGAATTAGAGCAGTTGCAACTACTGAATCAGCCCTAATGCTTCCACCTTGAATTACTGCATTGTGCTAATTTTGTAATCTTGTTCTGTTGGAGCTAGAAACTTCAGATGAAGGTTACAGCCTCAATGAATGGCGTATCTGTGGGCATGGAGTGATGCATTGATCTTCCTCCTTCAGGAGCTACATTTTGGAGTGAAATGGATGCACAAGGAAAGCAGCTGGTTGGAGGAGGAGAAAGAAAAGTGCAATACGAGTGCGCCATTCAACACTGAGCTAAAGGTCTCAGCTCACCAGCTGTTTATAACTTCATTCCAGTGATCCCTGAAAATAACTATTAGCTGGTAATTTCTAAAAGAACACGCTCACACCAGAGAAAGGCTCCCTGGTGCAAACAGCCCCTTGCCTCTCACACACACCCAGCACAGCCCCAAAGGCATAAATCCAGTGAATGCATGGGCAGCCCAGTGCACCAACATTAAACCTGAGAAAGTAAAAGCATTTTGCAGTTGCTAGAATGAGGGTCGACAATATGCAGGAAAAAAAAGTCTTATTTGGAACTCTTTCACTGTTTGGCAGTGTTTCAGCCAACTTTGCAAACAGTAGCATGCAGCAAAGGGAGTTGGTAGTGTCTAGCTCATGATTCAATCTAAATGTTAAACAGAGCCTGGCCCTTAATTTCTGCATATCCCAACTTTCCGTATCCCAAATCAGCTTCTCCCACCGTGACCCTGAAGCAAGCCTACATAATATGTAAGATTTGCTGCCCAGAGAACTGATCTGAGTTTTGCCCATATCAAAAGGTGCTCACTTTCCGAGCATAGATGGAATGCTGAATGCAGAGATTTATCTTACCTACAGAAACATTCAGCAAATCACATCCCACAGGGACACAAGCTCCAACTTTTGGAAATTGGAGAGCAACAAACAAAACCCCATCTAATTTAAGTGACTCCAGCATTTCCATTTATCTGAAACCCAAAACACAGTCTTATTTTTTTATAGTCATAGTCAAGTTTGCTGCATCCTTGCTTGAAAAGTTGATGTCTCCTGGTGCCTGGTATCAGCCCCAAGTATCTCTGAAGATACATCAGGTAGAAGACAAACATCTGAAGCATCCTGCAGCTGATGGCTTGAAAAGGACAAATGTACAGCAACTTGTAAAGCTGAAGCAGTTGATATGCAACTTTTTGGCTCTGAAAACAGAAGTGCAGTGGTTTTGTAGTTTAACCTCATCTCCAGACCCCAATGGAAAGCCTGAGACAGTATTTCTCAGTCTTGATGCCCAGATGAGAGGCAATCCAGTAAGACATCCATCTGTGAGAAGACTGCTGAATGATGGTGAGGGGATGAAGTGATTTGGAGCTCTGCCTGTAATGGGGCTGCTCCTTTCCCACCCACAGAGGCCACTCAGGCAGAGAGTGGAAATTCTGTAGATTAGGACAAATTACCTGGAAAGAGGACTAATATCCAACCCCTTGTGTGCTTTGCCATATGTTTCTTCTTCAAAACAGGGACTTTTCCAGGTTGCAGAGAGCACTCTGAGACACAACATAGGAATATCTGTCAAGTGCTCAAAATACATTATATGGAAAATTCCATGGAGATGCCCAGGGCTGTTCTCAGCATCTGGGCTGGAAGCTGACCCTTATTCCACCCTACACACTCTGCTCCCACCAGATTGATGCAGTAACCCTTAAATCCTACATGGTAAGTCCTACCAGGACAGGATTTGGCCAAAACAGTTTTTTCCTTAGTGTTTCCACAGCACATAGTCCAGACTCAGGACACCACTGCAGCAGACGCCACATGAGCCCAAAAAGACAGTTCCCACCCCAAAGAACTCGCCATCAATGGAGACAAGAACCAGACGCAAGAAAGATACTGAGGAAAGAAGACATGAAGACAATGTAACATGGTTAGGGTGTTTCTGAAATTATACTTTCTGTAGAAAAGCTTGTGATAAAAGCTCCCTCCCTACTCATTCAGGTTATTTTGAGATGACAAAAGGTGGCAGTTCTGTGTCTGTAGAGGGAAGGAGTCCATGGAGATCTCCAGCAAAGCTGCCCCATGACAAATGCAAGATTCCTACTGCACAACTCAATACTTTGAGGAAGAGGAGAGGAATAGCTGAGGAAACAAAAAGACTGAGGGCCAGGTGCAGGGGACAGGCGTGGTAGGACAAACGGTGTTAGTCATCTTGGCACAACGTGGGGAGGGATCTGGTTCAGCAGAGCTGACAAAAGGCCTGCTGGGGACACAAAGGAACACGATGTCCTTGCAGAGCCACGTTCTCCCCGGATCTGCCATTCGGTGGTGCAGCTCACACACCACTGCCCTCCTACAGGCCTCATCTTTGTTCCTTGGCTCCACTGCAGCACTGCGTAGGCTACTGCCTCTCCAGACACAAAATTCATTAGTGCTTTTTAATTGGAAGAAATACTGTGTTTTTATGTACAGATATCTAATATCAAAAGTAATTGCTTTTATAGAACACTCATTTGGAGCTGGTTTCCCCTTGAGATGAGAAAATGTGTTCTAATTACAACAGATAATTCAGAAGGAGATAAACAGATTGAGGACTGGAAGGACCAAGAAATAGCAGCTGTACAGTCCATTGGAGATGAAGATAAAAGCTCATTTGTGAGGTAGGACACTGATCCCAAATTTACAGAGAGGTGCCAGAGTTTTGCCAGAAATTTGATATAAACAAAAATCAATTTCCTCCTCAAGCAAGGAAGAGCTAGGTGATAAATTTTGAGAGACAAAATAAAAAGCCCCTACCCCATGTGCATAATTTTAAATTATATGTGTGTAACTCTGATTTTTTTTTTAAATTTTCCTTTCAATGATCAGAAAGATCATTCACAGAGAAAGATCACTTTGTCATCTTTAAATAAATAACAGATGCCACGATTCTTCTAGAAGTTTTAAAATCCCAGATGACTCGTGGTTTGTGCTGGTGAAACATAAAATGGATTTTTCTCTTCAGGGCTTTGGAGGAAAGCCAGAAAACTCCTCTGGTGATGGCATAAATCTGGAGTTGAGGGGGAGGAGCTGAAATGTTGGTGTATCTGCCTGGCAGCCCACTGATATTAAAAGGAGACAAAATCTGAGTGTCATCAGTTTGGCACCTGTCCTCTGGCAGTGGCCAATACCTGAGGCTTCAGAGGAAATGAAACACAAATGATAAAGCACTTGGCCAATTAAACTCTGCACAGTCCCTGGAAGCAGAGTTCCCTTCTGAACCCCATAGGCAGGTAACTAAAGCCCTGAAGCATAATATTAGATTACCCTCATTATCTTAACTCAGACAGGTAGAAACAGGGCATAAAACTACCCAGTGTCCTTTAAAAGCCCAGGCACTAATATTAGATTCAATGGGCTCCTGCAGCAATGAATTCTCTGGCACTGTCACGGCCAGAGTGTCACCGACTCACATGAAATGGATCATCTGTATCAATATATTAGATTTTCTTTAATTTTTCCAGGGAAACAGAGGTGAAAACTCCTGGGTAAAGTGATCATTAAAACAATAACAGAGCCATTCTAGAGGAAGGGAAAGGGACTTCTCCTTGAAAAGCTCCATGGTGCAAGAGCTAAAACTTTGGGGCTGTTTAATTAGATTCAGGAACAAGCTGGTCCAGCCAAGTTAAAGCATTTTCATTTCATAAATGAGAAAAATATCTTTTGAAAAGCAAGGAGATTGCTTGTGTTAATCAAAGGCAGGGAAGGGAAGCAGTGGACCACTGCAGGAAGGGAGTTGTGACCCCAGGTCTGGCAGGATGGAGCCCACAGCTGGAAAGCTGCTGTTCGATGCAATGACATTTCCTTGACCCTACAGAGCTGACTGCACACCTCTAACCATTAAAAATACCCCTTGGACTTCTGATGCAATTCCGGATGAGAAGTCCCTGACTGCTCTATTCTCCGGCTCCACTACAACAGTCAATCCCACAGGCATAGGTTCCAAAAGGAAANATAAAAAAATCTACCTAATTTCAGGTCCTATGCAGGTTTGTATAACTCCAGACTCCATTGTGCTGATATTAAAGTCCAAACTCATCAAAGACTCTATCACATCTGACATTGCCCAACCTGCCAAATTACTGCCCTTCAGCCCAGGATTCACCCCTGGGTCTCTGTCTCAGAGGGGTTTTGTCCAAGGTTGAGGAAGACTCTTCTCTCCTGCTCAAGGGTGTTTGGAGAGCCCTGACAAGGGCCAGACAAGCCCATCTCCTGCAGCATCATTTTGCAATCATGCTCCACATTATTTGCAGACGCTCATATGCCTCCCTGCTCATTTACCTAAACAGCCTGCTATTAAATTAAACTAACATAATCACACAGAGAGCTTTCCCGACAACAAAGTCATATAGAACACTCTGCCATTCGTATGGCTGAAAAGCTCCCGGTTGCTGAGCTCATTTTGCACAGCAGAGGATGGCAGCATTAAACCCAAACGTGGGAGCTGCTGGAACTCAGAGTCACATCGTGCTTGAAAGTGGATCTCGATTTTCCACTCTTGTGAAATTACTCACTGAGTTCACCCCTGGCTGTGCAACCACAATAAAGAGCCAATGTTAACAGCCACAGACCTTCTGGCTGCAGCCACTGTTCTCCCTCCCATGCTCCAGGAGTCACTGCCTGGCCTCACTATTGCCCATGAGAGAGTGAAATCATCTGAGAAAGTCCCCAGGTTTGTCAGAGCAGGACTGGTTCTCTATCTGCTGCCTCTCCATCTCATCATCTATCATTTCTTCTTGGGAGTAGATGGGAGAAGAGATCAGCTGCTCTTGAGGATGTGAGAGTTCAAAATGCTTCCACCCAATCTCTTGAAAAACAGTTAATCTGGATATTTCACATGAGCCAGAGAGAGCCTTGATTCCTCTCCTTTCAGTGTGGTACTGCCTTAAAAGCTCTGTAAAGATGACATACTTTTTTTTTTTCTTTTTTTTTTGCATCATTGCACATTGGTTTCAAAACATACTCATTTTCCTGACAGACTGCCTATTTTAGATCTGTAGATATGTGTATTTTTCTTGACCTGTCTTTGCATTCTTCTTTTTCAGGCACATCTTTGACACCTCTCAGGGAGCTTGGCTTGGGAATTTGGTTGAGACAGAGCTCGCATCTCTGCTTTTCCTCCTCTTTCCTCCCTTCTCTTTATTTTCATATCTCATGTCAACATACACCACAGCTGTGCCTTGCTTGTCAATGCCAGGCTGCAGTGCCTCCTTCCATCAACCGCTTAATGTGTGTATGATTTAATTTTCTGCCAGCAGGACAAGTCAGCTCAAAACCAAACACAGGACACATTTTAAACAGCAAAAACACAGTCCTGAATCCAGCATCTAAACCAAAATGCTTACAAATCAACAAACTATGGCAGATTAAGCTAAAATGGATAAAGAAAGTTATTATGCAGAGTCCTGCTAATTGATGAGATGAAGTGACAGCCACATTTATTGCAGATCTGTCTATCAGAGGATGTGCCCAACCAAGGTCTGAGTCCCTCCTGCTCACAGAGGAGGAATAGAAGGAGCCTTCAGTGCTGAGAATCTTACTTGGTTTTGAAGTGCCTTGCTATCGTTCAAGGAAATGTCGAGTCTGGATTTGGTTTTGGCTGTAGAAAGGAAAGCTTTAGCTCTTTATATTCATAAAAGAAAGCCTGTTTAGAAATGAAAGACATGATGTTGCATGGATAGCTTATAACATACAATTAATCAGGGATTTATCAAGGACAAATAAAAAGAATTAGGTACCACATTCTCTGGGGGAAGCAAATCAAAGGATGAGATAGCTTTGCAAAAGAAAGGAGAAATGAAGATAAATAGCAATTGCCAATAAATTTGAGAAAATAAAGATGTAATGTTAGGGAAAAAATATTGGCACAATGTTTTATTTAAAAGCGGTAATAAAAACATTGCTTACTTTGATTTCTGCCCTTTCTGGTTTATTGTTGATATAAAGATAAATTGACTCAGACTTCCAGGAGCGGGGAAGCTACAATCCACTATTACAGGCACTTTAAAAACCAGCCCCGCTATAATAACTGATCCATTATTAACAGGATTGGCTTCATTGCATGTGGGTATTTGTACAAATTGACTGTGACCTAGGGCTGGTTTGGGCCCTGACAAACCCACAGCAGGACCCCTGGGCTTGCCTTGGACAAGGATGCATTTGGTAACACTGTGCTGCTCTGATCCATGTTTAAATTACCACACATATATAGAATTCAGATCATATATAAAGACAACAGCCAGGTTTTTGAAGTTGTGGATCTGCCTTCTTCAATTCACTTTCCTAATGCCACTGACTGCAGCAGTGCTTAGCTGGTTTCCACCAAGGCAATATAAAAAGAAACTCAAGTTTTCAGAGACTCAATTTTTCTTCGAGCTTTGCTTCCCTTTATGCCAAAATTCCATGAAAGAATGAATGTCCCTGTCCCCTGATGTGTCTCCGGTTTGCACTTACGACTACATTATGAGGTGTTAAATTACACAGTAAAGAGAGAAATGAGGACAGTGATAGAAGGTGCCTTTATACAGGAGAAGATCATCCTTCAGTGGAGAGACTGGTATGAATCAAAATTTGAATTTCAGAAACCCGAGTTGTGAGTTTACAGCTCGGGCTCATCGCTCCTCAAGGACACAGAGCAGACGCGCTCTCCGGCACGCTTAAACTTCAGGTCACACCCCCATTTCTCCTGGGCAGAAAGAGCTTCCCAGCACCAAGCGGTGCCAGGGAAAGGCAGGGCTGAGCCCCCGGGGATGGCAGGGATGTGATGAGGTGAGCAGCAGGACGTGCGTCACTCTGCCGAGCACAGAGCACGAGGGATCACTGCTCTGCTCCGCTCGTAATTTAATTATTCACTCACTACTGAAAGGCACCCAGACAGGCGAGTGGGACCCGAGTCTGCCATCCCAGCAGGCTGGAAATAAAGCAGGCTCTCCTGCAGTACTGGTGTAGTGTCAGGGCAATGTCATGCTGCTGTAGTTATTCACTGAAATAAGCAGGAAAGTAGAGGAAAAAACGCTTGTGCTAACATATTGCCAATTAACAGAGCAAGGAAAAATGTTCAGTGTGGACATCTGAGTCTGGTTCCTTCAAAAGCTCAGAACTTAATTTTCGTGATTGTGTTTAAATAAGTAAAAAGCCCATTTGTCACCAATATGATTTTCAGCCTGGTTTGCTAAGAAAAAGCATTTTGTGGGATCATGCAGTCTCAATTTGTCTATCAGCCTCCTTCCCTCTCCATACTCTCCCCTCACTCCGCTCGTTAGATTTTGAGGACTGCTTCTAACTTCAGCCAAAGCTTGGCAGACAGTCAGAGGTCTCCAAAAATCACATTTCTGTGAGTGTCATGGAAGCCAACATCTGGGAAGAAAGTGCCATTAAAATGTTCCTGCTGAGAGAAGAGGTTTGGTGACAGATCAAACACAGGAGACCTGTTGAAGTTGTTAGAGACCACCCAAGAGCTCACTTGTGGGATGCCAACCCACAAGAAAGTCAGTTTTCTTGGTTTAGCTGCTCAAGGAACTAAACACATATTTTTGGGTCTAAATGTGTTAATTACTGGGTGTCTGGGTCTGTTGGATGCCTGGCAGTTGTACACACCATTGATTAACAATATCACAAAGTGAACCTGGGCACACAGAGAAGGGGAGGGGAGCAGGGGAGCAGAGATGGGCTGTCAGCACGGATGAAGAGCACAGGACAGCCCCCCTGGGAATGAGGGCCAGGTCTCCCGAGTCTGGCACTTGTATTTCAGCAGCTCAAAATATTTTCTTGATTCTCTTCTTCTATTTTCTGAATTCTCTTCTTCTGTCCTTCAGCAGTGGAGCTGCTCCTTCTGCCCCCAGTTCCAGTTTCTGTGAGCTCACACACACTGGTTCTTGTCAGGTGTTAGTGGCAGTGATGAGAACCAGGGTAAGGGATAAAAGAGTGTGGTTTTTGTCACAGATTAGGGGATTCCTAATTAAATAATGAGGTAGGCACGTGATCCCATTTAAAACTACTTTCTCATATTAAAGAAAATTCACATGGAAATGCCTCACTTGCTGGATCAGCACTTCTTCTCTTGGAAAGGGAGAACACAGAGGTGAGGCACCACAACTGGGCACACCACACCATGCAACTCTCCCTGTTTCCCCTGGAATTTATTAAGAAATTAATCCTTCTGATTGCTTATAGTAGGAGTGCTTTTCCCCCGCCCCCACCTTTGAAAGGAATATAAAGCAAGGTATGATCCCAAACCCATGAAGCCTCATGAGCAGAGGAGCAAACAAAACCTCTCTTTCTCTTTTTAACAGTGAATTTGTCAGCTCAATATCTGTCAAAATACTTTTGAAAATAATCAACCTCTAGTTTCACAACCATATGCTGAGGCACTGAGAACCCACAGGCATGCAATATCACCCATCAAACAGATTAGAGGCATCTTCTGCCAGCTCAGGGATAAAACCAGAAGATCATACACTGATTTCTGTTTCCAAAATGAATTTCCATCCAGAAATATCATTTTGCTTTGTGACAGCACAACGTGTCTCAGCCTACCCTCACACACAGCATTGCCTAGTCATGTCTAATTGGTGCTGATCCTGCATGAGCTGTGCTGTCCTTTGGGCCTGGCTCTGACTTTGCTGCTCAGTGCCATCAGGGAGTTGTGCAAGAGCTTTTTTCTCTCGAAACTGGTCCACAATAATTATCAACACTCCATGTTAAGGTGCATTGTCAGACTGTGTAAGGGCTTCCCCAGAGTGACCTGTCCTACAAGGTGCTGCCATGGGGAGCTCCACGTCTCCTTGTCAGGGCCAGAGCAGCTCTGCCATGAGCTGGGCACAGACCCTGACCTCAGTTCACTCATCCCATGAGTACTTCCATCGACCATAAGCAGCTGCAATAAGAAAAATTTCACCCTGGCCTCGTTCTTCCACAGGCTCCACTGTGTCTCCAAGACTCTATTTGTGCTCCAGCTTCTTGTCAGCATGATTAAAGGCTGAGAGATGCCTAAACAAGAAGTCCTGTAACATATGCAAAAATCCTTCTGCAATGATCAGCTCCTTCTCCGAGGGCTGCATCCCTCAGCCCGTGTCCCTCGGCGGGCTGGGCTGCTCCATCCCAGCTTCAAAGTTAAGGCCATGCCTTTGTTCCCTCATAAATATTTCTCCTCCATTTACGCACATCTTTTGTTCACCCTTCCCATTGTGCAAAGAGGACTGAAAATTCTCACTCTGTGAACTTTTTAATGTGTGACAGAAAGAGGGAGACAAAGAATCCGGTTATTAGGCAGATCAGGTTCAGGATGAATCACAGCAGAAATTCTTCGTTCCATGACCTCATCTGAGAGGGCTCTCTGCAGCCTGGCTTTGAGTTATGTGGGCCTGGAATGGGAGCAGAGCTGTGAATATGGGACCCATACCAGGCTGACTCTTTCAGGAAACAGAAGGTTTTACATATACCCCCACTGGATACAGGCATTATAAAAGCCACTTCCCTTCCAGAATTAATTTTCTGTTGAATGGAAACGCATTGAGCCAGATGGATCTATTTCAGGAGGATCAGGCTGGCACAGGTCTAAAATCAAAGATTATTGGGTCTGTGTGTTCAGAGCTGGAATAGCTGAGGGTGAAGTGCTCAGTGCAGGTGCTCACATGTTCATGTCTGTGCCTAAAGGAGTACCCAAGGAAGGATGTGTTGAGTGAGTTTGCCAAATATTAAATTGAAGAAATATGTGAAATTTATAATTAATATCTGCAAACACTTTCACTGCTCCTTACAATACTAGCAGTGAATAAGCAAAAGACATTTTTTAACTGCTGAGAAAGTTGCAACTTCTGGCAGATGCAAAAGTTCTTTAAAGAGTGGTAGAAACAACTGGTCACCTGGAAGAAATGCACAAAGCAGGCTCCAGTGGAGAATTTGGCTGCCCGCATCCCTGTGATGTTTTTTGAGTCAGCAGCCTAAATCCACAGACCTGGGCCCTGGGGATTCTCCATGTGACACAGAAATTATGTAATAGAACAATCAACAAAAAAAATGGTTTCCAAACCCAAGGCTGGCACAGGCTCACACCTAAGGCACCCAAACACCCATTTTTCCAGGCCAAACCCTCTCATTGCTTGTGGACACTGAAAGCATCAGCTCTTTGAGCAGCTGGGCAGCTCAGCACTGGGCTGTTCAGTAACTCCAACACGCTCAGCTCACTGTTCCCTCCCACCCCACTCCCATCTGTCACATGGAGCCACCTGCAATCCAGCAGCAGGTTTTAGCATTAACAGTTCTGTGCTGGAGAACCTGCTTTTCCTCTTAGAGGTGTGAACAGTGCCTGGTCCCTGCTCTGCAGTGCTGGGAACACCCCCAGCCCTCACCCCCAGCTCAGACCCGAGCAGGGGGTGTCAGCACTGGCCACCAGCTGAATCCTGCTCGTGGCAGCCACCAGCGGGGCTGAGTTTTGCAGATACAGAACTTTGCAGCTATCAGTAGCCTCATTTTACACATGGCTGCATGACCAGAAATCTGTCTTACCAGGAATCTATAGAGCAACTGCAAATTTTCATCCTGAGGAAAACTAACCTTTGGGTTATACAATGCTGTTTCAATTGGGGATATTTTTAGTCTTATCGCTGCCTTCGGTTCAGCATGCACAGGAAAGAATACCACCAATCTTTCCTACAACACAAGGCTTGCTTGAAAATGAGTTAATATAACAAAAAATACATTTTTATTTACAAAAGCTGTTCATCCTAGAGGCATATGAGAGCTGTAGGAAAAATAAACTCAATTTCTAAAAGGGCAGTAAGGCCCCATTGCCAAATAAAATACAAAACCAGCATAAAAAATCCAAATGAAAAACAACCAATTAACCCTACCACCCCACCAAAAATGCTAGAGGGAAAAAAAAAGGAAGCAGCAAACTTCCCCAGTATTGCAGGAAAGGGCTTTCCAGCTGTCTTTATGGACATCTTCCAAGAAAAATGAGCTCCTATGCAAGAAAACCCCTTTTTCTTTGCAAGTGGTCCTGCAGCACCACTGGCAAGGGAGCCACGATGAAGTGCTGATCTGACCTGGTCTGAGAACTTCTTTTTGCAAAATGTAAACTGGAGTCAAACAGCATAAACACAGAAATAAACAGAGCCCCCAGGATTAGGAGTCAGAGGCAGGAACACAAAGCTCACCAGATCTGTACTAGAAAGGGGAATCCATCCAAAACCTTCGAGGAGGAAGAACCCTGTTCCCAACCATACTGGAGTAGCACAGGGACACAGCAAGACTTCATCCTTTGTACTACACATCCATCACCATGACTAGCCAACCTCCTGTTCATCCTGTGGCAAAAATACCCTCACATGGCCAAATTTACTCCTGGAGTTACTGTACTGATAACTACTGACTGTGCTGATGCCTCTGGATCAATAGCAAAGATTAATTTAAGCAACTGATTTCAACAGGACTAAGTGCACGGGCGAGCTGAGGGGAATTTGAATCATTGCTGCAGTCATCAAAACCTACTTGAGGCAGGCATCCCGTGCAGCCAGCAGTGTCTGCCACCCCACACACGGCTCCAGCACAGGGCTGGCAGCTTCTGCACTTTGCTTAGAAAGCAGCCTCACTTTTGTACCTGGCTGGGATCCCCAGCTCAACACAGCTGCTGACTCAATCACAGGCATGAATTTCGACAGTTCCCCAGGAACAAAACCCAGTAGCACACTGGGAATCCCAGACAGACCAGCCCTGTGGGAAACAGAGGAGTAGAAACC
This sequence comes from Pachycephala philippinensis, assembly GCA_013397055.1. Taxonomy (NCBI): domain Eukaryota; kingdom Metazoa; phylum Chordata; class Aves; order Passeriformes; genus Pachycephala; species Pachycephala philippinensis. The sequence goes on along the minus strand of VWZT01011586.1, from coordinate 833,819 downwards.
CCCACAAACACTAATGAGTTTAATTTGCAACCCTGGAAAGAGCTTGGGCTGATGTAATGATAAAAGTATGCAGATCTTAAGTAGAAAAATTATAAACCTGTGTTTCTATAGTTATAAGCAAGAAAATGTATTGGGTGGTATGGTGAAGGGTTTTAAGTACAATATTATGATTTTATAGTTTAAGTTAAGAATTTAGATGTTATAATAGAAGTATGTGTGTGTACGTGAGCTAACAAGTTATTGGTCAAGGAACAGACACAATGCAGTAAAAAGTACCAAAGGTGATAGGTTATAAAATCAAAACAAAGTTTCGTGTTAATTGTCTATTGAACTAAATAGTTATAAATTGCCATGTAACTCTGAAACTCGTGACTTTCTTCGGTTATGGCGATTTGCCATTAAACCTGTAACTTATGAGACTGATGCCTTGTTTGATTTTTTAAGTAATAAGTCGCAAATGACAGAGTTGGTCCCATCTCTTGAATAAGGCTCTGACACAGCCCTGTGCTGTGAATCCTGTGGCAGCAGAGCCCAGTGGCTCACAGGTAACACAGCCCTTTGCACCAGCAGCTTCTTCCCACAGACCTGTCCTGGCTTTGCACGGGGGAAGGAGCATCAGGAATCTGCTGGGAGAGAGCAAGGCTTGTGCCAGGGCTGTGCCATTTACAGGGGCTGCTCTGCCCAAGGGAGATCCTGGTGCTGCAGCAGCCTCTTGGGCTTGTTGCTCTCACACGCAGCCCAGGAGGCTGGGACTGAAGCAAATCCACACTAAAGAATCCCAGAGGCCAGGAATATTCCTTTGTATCCTCATCCACCAAATCTGGGTTATTAAATGTGATTCCAAACACTGGAATTCCAAACTGCTGTGAAACAGATAACGCTCTCCTGTGGTATTTTGGCATCAAATATCTCTGCCTGACAGAGCCATTTTAAAGTAGCAGAAAGCTACTTAGAGAGAAGGTCTTTTAAAAACCTTTTCCTTGGTTTAGTTTTCTTCTCATTGCCCATTCTCCCAGGATGACACGCAAATTACAGCTCATGTATTAAAAGCATAAATCAGACCAGTGGCAAGTGAAAGTGCTTCTAGAGAATGGCTCCATAGGAGGTGGTGCAAGGCTTAAGATATTCAGAAATCTATATTCTCACCTTCTCTAAAAACGTTTTGCTCATTTACTTCAACAACTCTTCAGCCCCCAAGAGAACTCTGCGTCCACACTGCGCATGATGACAAAGCAGAATCACTCTATTGTCTCCTCAGCTCTCTACCCTGCTGCTGCCCTCGGACTCTCCTTCAAAGCCAGTAATCAAGGACATACTTGAAGGAAAAAAAAAAAACCAACAAAAGAAGTTAGGCCTTTTGCCATTTGTCAGAGATTCTCAAAACCAGCCCTTTTCTACTGCACTGTTTCACTAAGGACTGCCCTCAACAAGGCTACAACCAATTCATGGCCCCAGGCTCCTCCTTGGTTTGTGAGAAGATCCCTGAGAACAAGTCATCCAAGTAAATTAAACACAAACACAGAATTGTTCAGAAATGAAATGGCCTGACAAGTGCAGTAAGAGGGGTAGGAAGCTGGTGTGAGAGTCCCTCTGGAACATCCATTCTGCTGGATTTCCCACAAAAGGTGCTGCTGTGCTCTTTCCCTGCACAGCAGTGAGTCCAACTGAGCTAAACCAGGTGAAATAAAAACTCAGTGCAAAGAACTGCAGAAGCACAAGTCCCCTTCCCTCACTGTGGGAGGAGAGCATCAAACCAGAGGGATAAGAGAGCAGAACTCAGCTCCAAAATACCCCTTCCCTGGACACCTACAGACGTGCTCATACACACAGAGCTCACTTCATTTGGACCTACACCAGATCACGGGTGTGACATCGCTTCAAGAAATAAGAATTTGAAAGCCCAGCAGATCAAACTGAGAAATAACTGACAGAACCAAGGTTGTCACCTTTGTCCCCAGCAGCACTACCACGTGTTTAAACCCAAAGTAACCCCAGCTAAATCAGAGGGCCCTAGACCAAGTTGCTGCTTCCTGATTGCTGCCTTCTGTTGCGTAAGTCAAGAAATCTTGGCTCAGGAGATGGCCTTACACTCTTTTTATCTCCTCCAGGATTCACTGAGTAACCAGCAAGTGCCAGTTGTGGTGTATCTTGTCTTTAAAACTGTCTGGGGAACTTAGATATTCCAGAACACCTGAAAGGATAAAAACTCTAGGGCAGGAAGACAGTTTTTAATCTGTTTGCATCTGCCCTGCTGTCCTAGAAATGGGTTTTGCCTCCACCTATGAGGCTTTCAGATATTCACAGCCATTTCCATGGCACCACAGCTATGAGTTTTAGGAAAAGCAGACACATCCAATTAGTATTTGGCTGCTTCAGCTCTGTGCTCTCAGGAGAAGATGACTTTGGGTCACTGGGAGGATCTCTCTGGCTTTCACTCTCAGGAACTGGAGGTGTCTTATTTCAGAGGACAGTTTTGATCAATAGGACTACAACAAGGTTGGAAGTTGCTCTGCTGTCACTGGCTCTCTTCCTTCCTGTTATCCAGAACATCACAGGCTCTTTTTATTTTCTTCTTTTTCTTTTTCCTCTCCTTCAGTGTGTTGGTTTAAACTAAATGATGGTAATGACTACCAAGAGAAACCCCACAAACAACAACAAAAATAAAAAAGAATGCCAAGTATACTGAAAGAAACTGAGTGCCCATTAGTAAAGTTAGAGAGGGGCCTTAAAAAAAGGCAGATTTGTTGAACGTGACTCATTTATTTTCGTTCCTTTCATAAATCTTAGTATTTCCTTGGAGAAGTGCCACACATTCAGTGTCTGGAACCTCATTCTTAAATGATGCTCCTGCTTTAAACTACTACCTGCCTTTATTTACTAAAACATCAAACAAACAAACAGTAAAACCCCCTAAACTCAAAAAACAATGCCACCTCTCTCTGTCAAGGGTATTAAGTTAAAGGCAGGTTTTCTAATCCTCTAAACCTGTGCAGTGGCTGTAGGTGTGCAATCACCACACTGCAGCTCCTCTCTGGGAAGATGACAGACCCATATTTGCTTTTCCAATTCCAGCTACATGTACAAAGAAATGGAAAGATACTGAACTGGAATACAGCTGAAAAGGCAACAAAAACAACATCAGTCAAAGGTTTTCTTTCTGCCTCTGTAAACATTGCTTTTAATCTCATATGGTACAAATGATTCAAGTTCCACACAAATGAGTCAATGGTAAAATTACCACATGATTTTTTTTTTTCCTGTCAAAATAAGCTTTCTTCCCAGCTACAAAGGCAAAAAGCAGAAACATTACACAGAAAATAGTTACCACTATATGAAACACAGAGTACAGGGAAAGACATTAAAATCACTGATGTGCTGCTGGAATTGAGACATATTTTTTTGTATTTGTCAATATTTTGCAGAGCTGAGTGCAGTTTTGCCTGTTTTACAAAAGAGAGCTGCCCTCTTTTTTAACTAAACTTTTAGAACTTTTCTTCACTAAATAGAGTACTATTATTTTGAATATTATCTTACATTTACGTAAGGGCTATCCAAATATTGGCTCATTACGTTTTCCTTCTGTTGTTTTGGGGAATAAAATCTTGACCTTCCTGAAAGCACTGATTGTGAGTTCCCTCAGCTGCATAAATCAAGACTAACACAACTAAAGCAGGTGTGAAGGGGAAATTGCTCTTTTGGACTTGACCATCACTTTGCACTACAGAAGGTCAAGCCTGTAGCAGTGGTGACTTTCCCAAGCTTGAGGAAATGACCCAGCACAACAGAAAATACTGTGTGGTAAACCAAGAAATGGCAGCCTAACTTTAAAAAAAAAAAATTTAAAAAGTTAGTATTTTTCACTCCTGCCTTCATGAGGCCCAACCTTGCATTTCTTTAAAAATGTCCCGAAAATGAGACCACGTGAAGAGAAGGCCCTCAGCAGGATAAGGAAAGCACAGGGCTGAGAGCAGAGCCTACAAGTGAGCAGATGTTTCTGGAGGTATTTCTGTTAGCAGCAGACCACAAACACATAAAATAGAAATAGTTATGAGATGTGTGGGTATGAGAAGGTGCAGTTTCATTGGTACAAGGCTGCAGTGACACTAAATGTGACCCAGGCACGTGTGGCTTTACCTCTCTCCTCTGCCAAGGAGCTGCTCTTCAGCTGAGAGCTGCCAGCTGTAAAAGCTTCTTTTTGACAAAGCTGATGTGGACATTCCCATGACTTGCAGCCTGCTCCCAACCCTTACTTTCAAATATGGAAATCTGGACCCATTTCCAACCAGTCCCAAGCTTCTGAAGAATAAACTGCCCTTTTAAAAATACTACTGTAACTTTTACCTATGCAGATTGCCAGGATGAATTTTAAATGCAATCACTTGGCTTCCAGTGCACTCTAAAAATCAGGAGTCCCAGTCAGCATGAATCAGTGCTCTGCAGCCAGGACCTGCTATTTCCATCATTTCAAGTCTCTGTGCTGCAATTATGTGAATTGTCCACTTTTTCCCCCAGCCTCCCCCATGAAATGCATATGTAATGTAAACCCCATTTATCACACTGGAAATTGCTGTTGCATTAAATCTTCCCAAAGAGAGCAAAATCAAATTATGATGTGCAACGAATGATAACCTGTCAAATTCAAGGGAATACTCCCAACTTATCCCTCCACATCTAAAATACAACAGGTCAAAGGGTCCAGTGTGGAAGACATGGGTAGGAAGACATGATGTGAGAATACATAATGAGAAGATGAAAGCTCTCTTAATCTTTGCAGATTGAATGAAATCTAATTACATGCTGTATTGATTGTTGTGTATTACTGGAAAGAGACAGTGAAAAGGGAAAAAGGCAATTAGACTGAAATTGTAGTCTGACCTTCAATTGCTTTTGGCATGAAAGGTTATGCTCTACTTGGGGCATCAAAAATTCTTTATCCGCTATGGCGAATCATTAGCAACAGTCTTAGACGCAAAACTGATTAGGAGAAAAAAATTCAGTCAATTAAATATTTTTTTAATTTTTCCCCTTTACAAAAAAGTCAAGGCAAAGGAAGAAAATACCAAGGTGTTATCATTATGCCATTTAATGAATTGCTACCAAGTCTAGCTGGCATTAGTTCTGTGTTGAATGACAATAAAATATATCCATCAACAGCAATACCATGGCAAAAAAAAAAAAACAAACGGTATATAGATTGCTCAACTACATCTATAATAACTCAGTTTTTTCAAAAGAAACATTGCAGCCAAGGTCAAGCATCAGGAGGTAATACAAAGTCTCACCAAGAAAATTCCACTGACACGTTTCATTGCTTTCCTTTCCCTTTACATGCTCCACTCATTTGCTTCCACCAAACCAAGCAGCAGCTGAGTGAAAAGAAAGCTTTCAGAAATACTATTTTTCCCAAGTTGATAAAAAACCAGAGCACGAGCCAAACGAAAACTATTGTTTGGGTGTATGTCTGCACGACTCTGCAGGGAATCGTGGCAATTCTCATTCATCCTGTTCTAAAAACTCTTTCTGTTCTGCCAAAATAATTGCAAGGACCAGCTTTCTCCTGACTTTCATGCGTGGTCCTCTGCCTTCTGCACGCACCTCCACAGGCACTGCACTCACTGATTTCATTCAGGCTGAAAAGTTAATGAGTTCTCAAGTGATCAGTTTTGGGTTGCCTCTTTATACATTTGTAATGTTACTGCCTGTGTTTATTTTCCTCGCAGAAGGTACACACTTCTAAATAACATTTCCTTGATTGTATGTAAACAAATATGTGTGACAGAAACAAAATTCTGTGCAGCTGCAGGGCTGGTCTCTCACAGAGTGACTTTTTATTGCACTAGATCATCATCAGAGTCCCTAGAAAATCCAGGTAAGTCTTATGAGTTCAGGTCTCATCTGAATAGACGAGAAAAAGGAAATAAAAGAACACTGAGATGTTATTACCAAAAATAGACTTAATAGGTAGCTCTAAACTTGCTGATCTCAGAGAGAAAGAACCAAGAGGAGAAAACTGAAATACTGGGCTGGGCTGACCTGCTGCAATGATAACACTGAGCAATGATAACTCACCCTTCTGGTGCTTTGAAGGGTTCTGGATATGCAAGGAACTCGTATTCCTCCTGAATAAAATCTGTCTACCTGTGTCTGTCTCTCCATATAGAAGTGACTTTGACCCACCTCATGAGAAAGTAACACCCAAGACAGCCTCAGCTGGCTCTCTAACCTTGTGATCAGGCAGCAGGTACAGGACAGGGTCTGAGGAACCTCACTCAACATTCAGCTGAAGCTGCAGAGCTCCAGAGCACAGTGAGTGTTTGTGTGACACCAGCCCTGCTGTGTGGCACAGCTCAGCCTTGGCAGACAGGCTCCCCCAAATCCCAGTGCTGCCCGAGCAGCTTTATGCCCATTAATGGCATAAATAATGAGTCATGACATTAAAAACAGAATACCAGCAAGCTAAACCCAAATAGAGGTGCTTGATACTGATTTAACTTACAGCAATGCAACTCTGATGGTTTCAGTGGAGTGCCTCCTAATTTCTTAGGGCTTTTTGCTTTTGTTGAAGCACAGTGGGGGAAAAAAAGGGTTTTTTCAGAATGAAGATGAAATCATTAATCTGTGATAATGTACCACTGTGTAATTAAAAAAAAACCCACCAATCACATCAGAGAGAAATTAAAGGGAAATAAATAGGAAATTTGAACAGCTCAGCTTGAAAAACTGTCTGTATTCTCCTGTGCAAGAACTTTCAGAGAAAGAAAACTGCCTGCAGTGTTTGATATGACCTGAAGAAGCAACATGGCACTAAGTTCAAGTAATTTCACTATGAAGTTCCATATCGAATAAATGAAATTAAAGAAGATGAAGAAAATAGTTCCCAAAATAGAGGCATGCTCTACAGAGAACTTCCAGTCCTTGCATGCAGTGTTGCCTGCCTAGCACATTAAGGACTCCTGCTGATTCCCCAGGGGATGAATGCTGAGATGGACACAGCACAGGGAAATCCTACCCAAAGTCTCCCCTATGAACAACACCAAGAACAAATCCATTTTGGGACAAAAAAACCCCCCATTCATTGAGCTGCAAAGGATATACCTTACGGAGCAATCTAATCTAGTTTGGGAACTTGGTGGCTTTGTGGAATTCACGAGAAGGATTTTCCTCTTAAATCCTACATTCTTCAAAACTGTTCCAAAATATGGTTAGAAAACACAGCTGTTAACACTTTCTCTCTCATTCCTGAGTGTGTGGGTTTGGGACTAACAGCCATGCTCCACGTTCCCCCTCTCTCTGCCCTCTTTATCCAGAGGAGAGTGTAAGGGGATGTCTGTTCTCCAACACTTGCTGGCACAAACTGTGTATTACCATAACAGCCCAACTTCCTTAGATTTATACATTCATTCAGAAAGTAGTAATAGGAGACATACTTTATGCTAACCCTCCTATTTGTCTGCATTTTGAGACTACAGTAGCCTTTCTTAAATCAATGTTACGAGTTCAGATTTCCACAAGCAGCCTAGAAGCACATTTGCTCTACTTAAACATATTTACACTGAAAATTTTATTTGGTGAGAAACACTAAATGTTACATTTATATTCTAATTTCATGCAAAAGTTCACTCCTTCAGCCTTTTCTTGCCCAAAACACTGCTGTATTTAATCACATACTTATTTCTTTGATGTCTCACACTTAGAACTTTACAAATCTATGCAAATACAAATGCACTCGTTTTGAAGAACTAGTTTCCATATGAAATGTTATCTGTCCTATAACAACTTTGATGGCTTAGCCTGTTTTAACTACCATGGAAGGGTTCTTTGCTTACCTAGCAATATTTTTCAAGGCTGCTGAATTAGAATGGTAAATCATAAAATGAATTGGTGGATACTTCCCCTCCTCATCAATGACAATAACAAATTTAAGTGGCAAAATCATTAAGGAAACATATGGGTGCTATGTTTAAACAGACCATTAATAGTGCACAATGTAAGAACTCAGCAGAATGTTTCTAAAGGAGTTCTGAAACCAAGCGTATGACTTCCAGCTATAACCTAACAGCGTATTTGCTATACAAACAACTTCCTATGCAGTTAATATATCCAGGCAAACTGTAAAACCTGGTACAGTTCATGGGGACTTCCTCTGATCCTGAAACCCCTGAACTGCAGCCTCCTTAACTTTGCAGCTATTGAGGAAGTCCTGACTTTGGACCGAGAGTTGGCAGAGAGGCAGGGTGGTGGCGGGAGGCTCAACAAACCCGTCCCGCAAAACCCTGCACCCCCTCTTCCCCTCGGTGAGATCGGTGCCCGGGCTCCCCTCCCCAGCGAGGGGACACTTCGGGGGCTCTTGCCCAGCCTGCAGCACCCTCCCGGGGCACAGGACGTGCCCTCCCCGCCCCTCGTACCATTGAGCTGGTTGTAGACCACTTCCTCCAGGTGGTCCAGGCGCTGCAGGATGGACTCCCTGTCGGCCAGGCTGCCCACCTTGGGGCCGCGGCTCCTGGCCCGGCGGTCCGCGCTCCGGACGATCTGCACCAGCTCCTGGGAGCGGTCCTGGATCCTGCAGTAGACGGAGAAGAGGATGATGCCCACGAAGACCAAGATGTTCACCGTCAACAAAGTTTTGATTTTCCGTGCCACCGCCATGGGAGCCGCGGGCGCGGTGGCGGGGGGCGCA
>VWZT01011586.1:799346-817314 GCA_013397055.1 Pachycephala philippinensis | reverse complement strand
GGGGGGGGGGGCGTTTCTTAACACACTTGAAAATGAGCCAGTCAGTAGGAAAAGAACATTTAAGATTATACTGGACTACGCAAATGCTTTGAGAGCAGTTCTGTGTTTTCCTGTTCCAGACCACACAACTTCTCCAGCTTTCAATTTCTCCATCTGAAAACTGGGGAGAGCTTGCCATAAGGGAAGTGACAGAATTTGCTTTTATTAATCTCCTTCTCAATTGATTTAGAGACCATATGGAGTTTAAAACACAAAGAAGTCCAAACCAAGAAAAACAAGGAAAAACCAATGAGATCTGTTAGGAGGCACCAAAAGTGGAACGAAAAGTGCAGTGGTGAGGGGAGCTGCAGGTAGGCAGGGACATGGAGGTGCAACATGTGCACATATTCATCACCCTTTTAGCTCCAGATGCTGGGAAGACATTCTCTATTATTCATTAATTCTGTGGTGAGCAGATAGATTAAGCATTTTTCCCTATTAATTAATCTTGCTCCAGGGTATGAAATTGAAAAGCTTCATTTATTTATATATTTACTTATTTTGAGGGAAAACGACTCCTCAGCAAAGCCCTCCCTGGTGAAACTGCAGCATCAAAGCCTGTGGCCAAGCTCCCAAGCATTCCATACTGTGCCTGCCATCAGCCACTACATCACATATATAATTACAGACACAGATCACTGACTGCTTTTGGTACTAAGCACTGGGAGATGTTTTACACTGGTGCCTTGGTTGTGGTACAGACATTAATACCAGCCACAAAGGACAGATCACATTCCACTGATACGTAGGAAATGTGAAATGGATCAGGTCTGTAGTTTTCTTTATGCTGTTTATTATTATATATTATATCCAACACACATCCAGTGGTATCAGCTCACAAAAAAATGCTGACATTAAATCCTTTAATGTCCATTAAGCTGCTTTGGTTTACATAAACCAAAGATAAGCAACAAGCAGTGACTGGGCTGCCCAGCCCTAAGCAAGGGTTTTGTTGGTGCTGGGTATTGCCCTCCACCCCTCAGGCACACAGATCCCAGGAGGATGTGGCTGGACTGAGCTTGGCAGGGACCTGCTTTGGGCTGAAATCCTGGGGTTTCAGTTGCTGTTTAACAGAGAGTGCTGCAGGGAGCTGCACTGCTGCCTGTTAGCACTCTTTGTTCAACACAATTAGTACAATTCCCTGCCAGAGCAAACACCCAGGGAGAGCTCGGTGATAGACTGGGGTTATTCAACTTTTGACAAAAGGTTAGGGGAATTCTCTTGAAACAGTAATTGTCTGTCACATGAGATACTGCAACTTCTTGAGCACAGGAAGGAGGACACCATGACACAAAGTGGATTAGGGCAGGAGGAAACTAGAGGCAGGCAGGTTAATACAGAGGAATCCAAATGGACTTGCCAAAATAGTCTAGGGTAGAATGGACAAAAAATAAAGAACAAAAATTAATAAAGATCTCAGTTTTATCTGATGTGTCTGTAGCTAAAATAACCGAAGCTGGTTTCCTTCCAAGTCTTAAAGATTTTTGAGGTCAGTGTGTGCACAGGGAACTTCTGTGGTATTGCACAGGGGGGCCTCAGAGGAATTGGCACGTGAGCCAAAAGAAGACAGAATGGCACAGGAAGAATAATGTATTTCTCGTGGTGACAACGTTCAGTGCACTATGAAAAGAGACTCACATCATAAACACATCATCCCAAAGCTCCAACCCAGACCAGGTGCCACTGTTACCTGGCCAGCTGGAGGCAAGTGAAGTGGATCACCTGCCCAGGCAATGCTCTGCAGGTTTGGTTTGAGGAAATAATATATAGGAAACCTTCAGAAAGGGCACACCTTTTTTAAGTACATGAATGCACGTGTCAGGTTTGGAACAGAGGGTAAGAAAGGCTTCAAGTGAAAACTTAAAATTTAATCTTGTAACGGAGCCAGAAGTGATGTTCACAGAACACATTTTACTCCTCGCTTTAACTGGTCGCAGATGCAATTCCTGATTACTACTAAATTAATTCTGTTGATGAATCCTTCAGTATGTATCATACAGTCCTCTTTTCTCCCCCATGGCACTTTGCTAAATTTTTTGTTCTCAACGCCTGAATGGAGCATTTATCCACAACAGGACCTGGTCTTGACTGGGACAGGGAGCTGCTTCCACCTGACACGTAATGCACAGCCAGGACAAGTGACAGGCAGCAGGGATCAGAACAGAGCATCCTCATAACATCCACTCTGTGTATGACATAAATGAATACATCAGATTATGCTTTAAATAGCCTACTCTAAAATTAGATAAGTGAAGGCTGCCACGTAACACTCATACTAATGGAATTGGGAGAGCTGGGTATCAAGAGCAGACGGTGTTGAGAAAATTCTCTGCCTTGAAAATGTTAATTCGTTTAATTGCCACTAATTGTACATAGCATCAGTGCAAATTCAAACACGAGAACTGAACGAGCAGTTCTAAGCCTGACCTTTGCCAGGTAAAACCTTCAGCTTAAGAAAAATCTATCTCAGAATCAGTGAATGTATTCTCTTTCATGCTCACCCAGCTTTCCAAAGCACGCTGCAGGTGTGCAGACAAGCCCAGTACTAAGATAAATTCATCCCAAATTCACCTCAAACAAAGTGCAATTTCTGTGGCACGCACAACAGTTCTAAGCCACATCCTCCATCACCTTGTTCCTCAACTGCACGATTGTGAACTTGCAGCAAACCTGATGGTGTCTTAAAATGGCCAGAGAAGTACCTGAACACCTTTCTGTGCACTCCTCTAAGCCACAGTAAATCCTGTAATAGATATTTCAGTTTTATGGTTGGACTTTTCCAACCTAAGTGATTCTATAAAAAATTCTTACCCCAATGGGATTCTGGGGTGCAGGGAAGAGGGAACACAAGACCCCTTTGTTTTGTGGAATGAAAAATCTAGATCTGATAGCCAAGAAGACACTAAACAGTGCCATGACGGACACAATTTGGTATGCTAGAGGAAAATTGCTTCGTCTTTTGGGAATTTATTGTCACAAGCCAGCTGCTTATACTGGATTAGAAAGGGAATTAGAAAATACACAACCCAATTAAAAAGTAATGTTTGTTTGTTTGCTTCTTGCAGTTCTTTTGCTCTTTCATACTAATTCCTTCTCTTTTTCATTTTTACTTAACTCAATATTAATATTGATATTCACAAATAAATCCCAAGATAGATGTCCTTTTAAAATGCCTCTGGCATGTTTCACTCCATGGCCTGATCCTGCAAATGGAGCTGCTCCAGCTTCCATCAGCTCAGGATTCAGCCCCAAGCACTCCCCGAGCATGACTTCAGTGGGAGCTGACCTTGGAGCACCGTAACCTTTCCATAACACCAAACCAAAATGAAAAGGTGCCCCAGCCTTTCCAGCAAGGACACCGAAACAAATCGATATCACTTTACACAGATTTATAGCAAAGCTGAAGGAAGGATCATGCTGAAGGCAAAACAGAACAGAATTTTTCTCGATGTGTTTTCCTGTTGGCAAAAGTTGGAAGTGGAGCTGGCGTGTAACAAATGCTGGTAGTTAATTCTGCTACCCTCCAGAATGGTCCATTAAAATAACAAGGACAAGAACAGGTGATATTTTAAAGTAGCACTGAAATTCCAGCAAATAAACTGTAGAACTGACTGTAAATACCTGCACAGACTTTAAACAATACCTACCTCAGATTTATCAGATTTCAGGGTAAATTCCCGTTTTCCATCAAAGTACTCAACTCCTTAGACCTATGAATTCTCTGTTGCTTTTAGAAGTAAAAAAGTTTTTAAAGACACAAAGTTCTTCTTTGTTGAAGAGAAGAAAGAAATACAGTAATTTATTGGGTTCCTTTAAAGACTGTGAGAAAATTTCAGATAGAAAGCTTGTGGCACTCTTATTTTTACTTTCATGAGACAACTCACATGATTAGAAAAGAAACACAAACATTCTGTACTGAGCTGAAAGAAAAACTTAAAATAAGAAAAGAAGAAATGGGAAAAAGAAAACCCTCCAAAATGATGGTCTAGAAAATTCCATTAGTCTTCAGATGAATAAATGCATCCCATTGTCACATCTGACTCTCTGAATGGTTCCAATCCTGATAACTTCTCATTTTGGGAAGCAAAGCTTGTACAGAACAAGGAATCATTCAACATTTACGTGCTTGCAACTCCCATTTTTTGTGCCATTTCTGCTGCCATCCCCCAGCTGAGCCACCTGGCTGCCAAGGAGCCTACAGCACCCTCAGCTGCACTCTGCTGAGCTTACCAGGGCAAGGCCATTTGAATTTTAAATTGCAGAGTTCCCTCCATCTTTCAAGTTATTCTCGTTTGATGCTCAAAGCCAGGAAAGTCAATTGAAACTTAATTCTCTTCTTCTTTGATTTATAGCAGCTGTGGATTAAGAAGCTGATTTGGGACAGATTCAATTGTTTCCTCACTGAAAAAAAAAGTAAGAGCTTTTCTAAAGGTTTGCACCTTGAATAATGGCTGTGTGTGTTTTATCCTGTTACACCACCATATTTTATTAGAAAGCATTAGTCAACCCTTATTTCCTGGAATTTCACCGTGGCCCTTTCATGTGTTGTCAGAAGATGGGAGTGACTGAGCAGCTCTCTGTGCTCAAGACACGTGGGGACGAGGGGCTTGGCCAACATGGGATTTCATCCACTGAAAAACAGACTTCAGGCACCCCAAAATGGGCCGTATGTAGTTACTGCAACTGTTAGTATGAATTTTTTTCCAAATAAACTTTAAAAGGGTAGCTGTGTTTCAAAATTTTCACATTTTTCCACGCTTTCAAGTTCTACATTTCTAAATGATGCTCTGGCACGAAGTGGACCAATTCTGACCCTGAAGAACTTTCAATTTTATACACACATATATATATAAGTCGAAAAGCTTAAATAATTCATTTTGGTCTGGATATTTCTCTTTACCAATGTTTTGATTTTGTCAACAAAGGAACAAACAAGCCAATTATTTGTGTATCTCCATTCTCCTTAGTGAAGCCCTCCCTTTTCAAGTTTATAGGAGACAGCATGCTTCAAAACAACCCACTCTGATCTGGGGCTTAGAGAAAAAGATGTTTAGTTCATATAAATCAATATAACCTCAGTGAGGAACATGAAACTGTGCTTTCATGCCAGGCCAGCAACCTACCTGGTTTTACTGTCTCAATTGGGAGTAACTTTTTTGTTTGAAAATATACGTGTTTCATCACTCAAAAATATTCAGTTTAAAAAAGAATTTGATTACAGAAAACAATGATGTACTTCCCTAAAATATGTGCATTGAAATGCACAAAGTATCGGAAGATGGGGACATGCTGTACAAAAAATAGGACCCCTTGACAAAAGAGGAATGCTTTGAAAAGATAAAGGGAAGATCAATATGTTCCATCTTTACAGGCTCTCATCTTGTATTCTCCTGCAGTCTCAAGTCAAAGCCTACTTTTGTCTGTAGTCTAACAAAGAGTATCAGTGTTATGAAAGGTACAGTGGTTCCTTCTTTATGCTCCCTGATAACTCGTCATTTACAATCAGCCTGAGATTCAAAACAGCTTTTTCTCCACCTGCCTGGCTCCCTTTGTGGAGCAGCTCACGCCCAGCTGCAGTGTGGAACCGTGGTTCCCTGCAAGGCTGTTCCCTTTGTCTGCCCCCTCCCCGGACAAGCTCAGTGCCCTGCCAACAATGGCCACAGCAGAAAGCTGGGGGGAGAATAAATCTGTTTATCTGATGTACCAGGGACTGCCACAACTCACAGCTGTGAATGAAAAGCACACCTCAGAAATACCTTAACCATGGGTGAGGATGTGGCAAATCCATCCCCATTCACCAAAGCTGCAAACACAAGGTGTTACTGAGGCGCCACATCTGCCTCAAGGATGTGCTGCCTTGCCATAAGCAGCTGGAACCTGCAGCATCCACAGAGACAAGCCCAGAGATTCACCCAAGCAGCCCTGAAATTGCTCCTCAAAGTCCTGCCAGGTAAATATAAAACACCCCTCTCTGGGCAAGAGCAACCCACAGCTGCACAGCAATTACAGAACAAAGCTCGTTCTGAGAGAAGTACCTGGATGTGACAGCAATTACTCGTATATAAAGAGACACCACTTTCTTCCCTTTTCACCCAATTATCTGTATTTAAGCTGTGCCTGTTTAGAAGAAGTCATGCAGGATGGAGAAGGAAGTACAAAATCACACTCGCCTCTTCCACAATAACCTAAAATAGCTTCCCTGGAAACGCAGAGTCCCTATGATATTCCTTGGTGTCTCAGCCAAGAAAACTTTACAAAGTCCTTCCAGGAGGTACACTGTGCCTCTGTTATTTTTACTTGTATTTATAGCAAGGTTTTCCTCTCCAGTTAAATAGCATTGGTATTCAGCACTATTTTGGGAATTTCTGAAGGAGTTGGGGGGAGGAGGAAGGGACAGGGGGAGGGTGGTGGTGGTGGGTGGTCTGTCTGGGAAGCAACATCCCTCCATAAACTCATGGCAAGGCGACTTGCTGGACCACCTACATGGGTCTTACTTTCTGGCTCCACAGACAATTCACTCAAGAAAAAGGAATTCTCTTCAAAATCAGATTGATTGATTCCTTTCTTTCTCATCTGTCACCATTCTGGCCAATTACAATTACATCAGGAGCAGTCTGGTTAGCTCAGAACATTCTACAGCTACTGCCCAAAATAAGAAGTGGGGTATTAGACGGTGCAAATGAACTCATGGAAACACAATCTTTGTCCACCAAAGCAGCTACACTTACAGGAGCCCAGAGCTGGCAGCAGTGGAACGTAGCTGTTCCATTTCTGAATCCTAGAATCCATCACTGCAACATCAGGGATTCCAGGGAATCAGAGAACCCTTTTCCATATTGGCTCTGATCATAAAACCCCAGCACTGTGCACTCATGCAGAAGCCCATGAAAGTGCAAGATGGGCTTTTCTAATCTGAAAAACCAGTCAGGACCTTCACTTACTTGCTGCCCACCTGTCCCACCTCAGGAAAGCAGGGTGCCCACCCCATCCAGAGGGCAGCCCTTGAGCCTGGGGCAGCACGAGGAGACTTGCACTGCTTCCTTAGCAGAGGCTGTAAATCAGACACTTGCTTGATCCAGACATAATTGCATTTGTTGCTTGTGTTACAGCAGATAAGGAAGTAGCCAGCAGGACAACAGAGTAAATGATGCCCACAACCAGCCTTCAACTTGCAAACACAAAAAAAGCACCTTCTTTAGAAACTCAGAACTCTGCTAGTTGAAAGCCTGAATTCTCGATAAGGAGGCAGATGAATCCTTGGAAGAAATGCTTTTAAAAAGACAAAATCCTTTTGCTGCAGACCAAGAACGGCTGTGAGGACTGAAACCCATTTCTTGCAGAGAATTGTTTTGTCTGGATGCTATTAGCACAGCATTCCTCTGATCATTTGTAAATGTCATTTACTAACTCTGGCACGATTGTTCTGTGCAGAATAGATCACAGGGCCCAGCCCTCCTCCTTTCAGGCTGCAGCCCATGCTCTGTGTTTAATAAGGATGTTGCATGTTGTGTTTTTCAGTTCATGCTCCAGTGCCCAAAACCCACGTGCTGCACTGTAACAAGGGAGCTCCAGCACACTGCTGAATGTGTGGTGTGTGACAGACAGGGGATCCCACTCCCAGTTTGAGAACTTGCACTCCTCTTCTCAGAGAGCTTTCCTTGAAGCCACCACTGGTCCTGGCTGGATCAGAGAAATGGGCTGATCCACAGAGAAGCAGCTGCATGAATTCCCTCGTGCTCACAACAGGCTCATGCACAGGGATTTCTGCTCCTATTCAGGGCTGTCTTCACAGCTGCACCAGTGGGCTGATCCCTGGCCTCACACCTCCCAGTGTAACATCAATTTCCAATGTTTTTGATGCTTTTTTGTTTGCTTTTTCCCAAAAATATAACAAATAACAACTGCCGTTTACACAGAGCAGATTGTCATTTATGTTGTCTCCTCAGAGGTACTGAGGTAGACAGAAAGGGAAGTTTGATTTTGATCCTATGCTAAGAATTGCATATTTCTTGACCTAAATCCTACCTGCAGAAAGATCTGAAATTCATGCCAGTAGTGTCCATTAAAGAGGTATTTGACATGCCTCATCTCCATTCCCACTTAAACAAAACAGGGCACAGCTACCCCACCATAGCATCTGATCGGGAAAAGAATGAGTTAAGGACAAGAGCAGACATGGCAAATAAAGCTCTTAGGATGGCTCACCACAGACAGAATTCTGTCCTGGATTTAATTGCTGCATGCAGGCAATCTAGGAATATAGAATACAATTAAGGAATGCTTCACCAGCCATTTATATGGGGGCCGTATTTGCTTGCTTAATTTTAAAACTCCACTTAGCAAATAAACACGCTGAACTCTGGGCCACAAGAAGCAGATGCTGTCTGTTTACTTCTACTTTGAGCAGGAAGGTGCACTTTTTTCTTGGTATTTTAGTGACAATGTCCATATCTGAAAGGCACTGGCTGTTTATTAATTTCAAAGGAAGAAAGGGAACTCTCTGTTGAATTAATTAATTTCCTTCAATTCATGCAAGGCTTCAACTTCACAGTTTGTGATCAAAGAAAGGATGCCTTAAACAATGTTAAATATGGTTTATGTTTTACAATGTGCTATCTGCTAGTTTGGTCTCCACTTCTCTGACAAATCTTTTGCAAACACATCATGCAAGGACTCTGCTACAAACACCAGGCAGGAATGACAGAGCGAGGGCACCAGAACCAGTGTTGAAACCAAACAAAAGCCAGTTATTGCCAGTCCTGAGCTGAAACAAAACGTCTCCTGAAAACTACCCCTGCAACCTCCTCAAAACCATCAATGAACAAACACCTCCAGTAAGGGGACTGGTACCATTTTTTCTAGAGGAATCCAAAGTCAGGTGGTTCTCAAATGTTGCCACATACCAGATCCCACACTGGTGGCATCTGGATTTCTCTTGGTGAGCAGGTCCCAGCCAGAGGGGGCTTTGCTCCCTCAGCACACTCCAAAGGCGTGGAGCTGGTGAAACTCCAGCATCACAGAGACTGCACTGATTGCCACCCAACACAGAGAATTGTGTCATGTCTGCCAAAATATTAACGTGTGTTCTGCTCCAGCGTTAACTAAAAACATTTCTTAATCCATGGGCTAATCCAAACAAACAAATTAGTATAATTGGAGAGTTGTGCTCGCGAATACAAAGCGTAAAGAGAGGGAACACGAACTGTCTTGTTGTCATTCCTCTCAGGCAGCATGTGCAGCTAGTTCTGCTCCTTGCAGTCTGAGCATACTGGTGTAATTGATGGCAACATTTATCATAACAGCAGTGCAAAAGCATCAACTGCTTGATGAATTTATTTACTCCTGCCCAGAAGTGAAGCTATGATTGGACCACTTTATAAACATCAAACTGCTGTAGACCTGGTCGGTTGTTGTTGATTGCACAAGGGGAAAAGAAGGGGAAGAAAAAAGAATTAAAAACAGGGCAAAAAAACCTTGATTGGGAGGCTGGAGGTTCAGTGAAAAGACAAATTTCTTTCATTAGAGGAAAACAACCATTACTTTATCTAATTTAAAAAAAATAAAAAATAATCACTCTTGCATCCATGATCAACAGCTGCAGCATTACCTGCTGCAGAGTTCAGTCCTTTCTCTGGCAGGTTTTTTCTTCCCAGCCCACAGCATTCCTGGAGGCAGAGAGTTGTAAGGGAAGCACCAGTCTTCCAAACTAACACGACAAGGACACTGGACTTAGCAAGGCAAAACCAGGAACCACACCACATTCCTATTTTGTGATCTCTTGTCTTCCACAGAGAAATATGGGGCCATATTCTCTTTGCCCTGACACTACACAGTCATCTGAACCTATGCAAAACTCTTGCTACTTTTCCTGGGTGGATTCTGCACTTTTTGTGCACACATGGAAGTAAATCCAATGGGAAATAGGTCCAATGGCTTTACATTTGGTAGCTCTTAAGATGCTTTTTTTTGGTTGTAAAGAGGTCTGAAAACCATCACTTGGGACGGAATGGTCTGTGACCCTCAGTCGGCACACTAATTAAGTATTGTTGTTTTTCAAACAATAGTTTAAAAAAAATTTCTTTTTTCCCTGGCTGGCTCCTTTGACGCCCCTCTGAGAAGAGCAGAGGGCAGCAGTATCTGGAGATGAGTTTCAAACATCCAGTTGCTGTTTGGAGCAGCCTCTATCCAGTCTACAGCAGAGCCAGCAGTATCATCACAGGATGATTCACAGACACAACACCAATGCCATTGCAGGCTTCTGCAGGGTAAAGAGTTCATCCTTAATGAGATCTTAATGTCTTATAACTCACTAGATAAAATTTAGTTTATGATATTATGCTAAGACACCAAAATGTAGTCAGCCCTGATACAGCCAGGCTCTTAACTCCATAATTAAGACTCAACTTAGTGCTTCAAACTGCTGAGAAACTCATCTCTGCCACTGAGCTGCTTCCCCAGCCATTGATTTAAGGAAGAGGCAAAAGAAAACCCAAAAGGGGAAACAATAGTCCGTGGTAGGGCATTAGTGACAAAAAAAAGTCAGCTTTAGGTAATCTTAGAAAAACAAACACAGTTTTGTACTCGAGGTTGGAAGAGCAGTGTCTTTAGGCTCCCCACTGGCCCAGGAGCTGTGAGTGATGACAGCTCTTCCCCACAGTGTCTGTGTGTGGCCAGAGGCTCACAGACACTGCCTGAGGGTGGAGATGCAGGAGCCTGCAATGCTCCCACCCCTGCCCATCAGAGCACCAAACCCTGCTGCACCCAGCTGGGAATGCCTCACACCACATGGAAAACGGGCTGGCAGCAGCAAAACCTGCCTGTGGCTGTTCCCCTCCCCTGCCACGGGATGAGTGGGGAAATGGAGAGCCCTGGTGCATGAGGCATCTGTTGTCAGAGCAGATGATGGAACACACTGACCCTGCCTTTGGATGGTAAAAATGATGAAAATACAGACTTCTCAGTAGTAGTAGGCAATCAGTATTTTCTACTACCTTGACAAAAATCTTACAGGCATTTTAATGGGCTTGGCAGCCGAACTGACACCTTTGGTTGGGCTTTCATTCAGGAGCTTTGGTGGTGCCACTTGATGAAAGTCTCAACCCTGAGTTCCTTGAACACACCCAAGGCACTTGCTTTCTTTGACAGTGGCCAGGTGAATGACTGAGGGCAGATTTTTTGTTGTTCTTTGAAACAATAGCTTTTGTGCTCAAAGGTGTCACCTTCCACAGCACTGGGACAAGGAACTCCAAACATGTCTTGCAACAAATAAGATTTAAAAGCACACAGGGGTACATCCCAAGGGAAACAGTGGTGAGCTGTCCTCCAGAGCCTGTGCAAGCCGGCAAGGGTAAACATTGTGCAGGGCAGAGACCAACGTGCTCCACAAGCAGTGCAGCAACTGAGAGTGGCTGTGTCAAGCCTCAAGCAGAAATAAGAGGGATTTCAGAAGCATCTCAGGCCTCAAGAGCACAAAAGTCACTCTGTTTCTTTGTTGCTTGCATTCCCTAATGACTTGGGAGCTTTAGAAAATTCCTGCTGAAACCTTTTAAATTCCCTTCCTAATTATGCTGCATCTACCACTGAGGAGCCATGAGCAAGGCACTTGGTTGGAGAAAGCTGGAACAAGCACCATGCTCCCAGTGACAGGCTGGGATGGAGAATGGGAACAAGCACACTGGCTCCCGAGTGCCTGCAGAACCAGGCTTGCATTAATCTAAAGATTATTTTTATGAGTGGGATTTGTGTCTCCTTTATGTTTTATGCAGTGCTTCAAACTCTAGGTCAGTGTCACACGAAGAACAACAAGATAATCACAGTAATAAAATGCTAATCTGTCCCATTAACCTCTGCCTGGAAAATTGCAGCAGACCTGGCTTCCAATAACAATGCAGGGAGGCCTGAGGAAAGGGCAGATTAGACAGATTCCAGCACAGGGAAATAACCCTCCAAATCCTGCTGCATCCAGCTGCTAATGTTATGCACCCCATGGAAAATTGGATGACAGCAGCAAGAACTGCTGGTGGCACAGTTTCCATCCTGGCTGCTGAGCACAGGAATTGAGTGAGCCCCGGGCAGCCCAGCCAGGGAGAGAGATGGCTATTAATGTAAAAGAAAAGCCTGCATAAGTAGGGGTAAGCAGTTTCTACCACACTCATCGCTGTTCAGTGAAAGGCACAGCTGCACCTTTCTCTGAGTTATCAAAGATTATTTCAAAAGAGCACAGAATGGCTTTTACAGCAAGATACATCCCACCCTCTCTTCTGTTACTCTGTTCTACAAAGCACTGGGACGTGGTCCCCTCCCTTTAGCAAAAGCTGCTGGGCCAAAATATTGCTTCCCACACGAGGTGGCTGCTCACAGGTAGCCTGTCCTTACCCCAGTCCTGCAGAGGCTGTGCTCCTTTTGCCGGAGAGAGGGAGACAGATTGCCACCAGCTGCAGTTGGGACTCAGAGGAGAATTTAAAGTCTCAGACAAATGCTTTGGTAGGTGAACCAGGGCTGGCTCTGCTTGCCCCTGCTAACAGGAGTCAGCCCAGGCCTGGCTCTGCTGGGAGCTGCCAGAGCACACAAATGCTGGGATGGAGGAACTGAGCACGGCGTGAGGAAACCACAGAACGGGTCCTGTGCTTCCCTTCTCAGCATGACTCTCGCTGCTTACTTCAAAAACTCTGTGAAAGAAAGCAAAGGGACTCTCTGCTGGCTTTCAAAATTCAAGAGGCTTTCAACTGCAAGGAACAAATAGCTATCAAAGACAATTATTTTTGCTTTTAGTATAAGTAGCTCCTTACAAAAAATAAAACCACAGCAGCACGTAACAGCTGAGGACTTTGCTGAGGACTAACAGCAACTCTGCTGTAATCTTGGCTTTTCTGCCCTTTTGCATGACAGTTCAATGACAGGATGAAAAGGCATTTCCATGTGCTTACTGCTCTTTTCGCTGAACATAAAGGAAGGAGTTTCTCTGGAGTTCCACCTTCGTGGAAGTCTGAGCTGCTCTTCAAGCCCCAAAGGCAGCTGAGGGATCTGGAGGCTGGGATGTGCAGATGGCCAGCTGGCTGGTCAGGCACAGCACACAGATGGCTGATGTGAGGAGGAGCAGCACAGATCAGCCTGACTGAACTTGCTGGCACTGTCCACGGTCATCTCAGGACAGGCACGGGGGCCCATCATGAGTGTTGCTCCGAGGTGTTCTATCACATGTGCACACACTGCCACAGAAGAGGAAATCACAGCCACCATGGTCTGCAAAAAGTCCTCAGTACCACCCTCAATGCCACCTTCCTTGCTATCCAAAGTAAATCCTTCCTTGCTATCCAAATATACTTCTGGGGGATACTTTATTGTAGCTTTAACAGGGGTTTTTAATTATTAATACTATTTATAACTATTCATACTATTTATAACTATTAATACTCTTTCTACAGTATTTAACTGTTTCGCAAGCATGCGAAAGCCCAGCCAATTAACAGGCATTGCTCTGCAAACTTTTAATAATCTCTCAGGTATGCCCTGGCTCCCAGCAAGATTATATGCAAGCCACAGTGGGATGTAGAGCTCAGGGCAAATCAGGACCTCACAATCAGAGGCAGGAACAAGCCACAGAGCTGCCAGTCACACTTAGTCTGGCTCTGCTGAGGAACACCTTCCCCTCTGCAGAAGATGGAGCTTTCTTGGAAAAGCACAACACTATCAACCACATTAGAAGGGCATGAACAGTTTTGCTGTTTATTTCCCATTGTCCTTCTGCTCATTTCTTCTCTCTGCCCTCTTTCTGAATGATCTCATTCACTTTCTCCTCCTTCACACACCACAAGGATCACTAAGAATCGCTCCCCCTCCAGCCTGAGGAGGAAGGGCAGCAATGCTGAGAGGAACTCAGCAAGGCAGAGCTGCTGCAGCCAGAGAGGAGCCTCAGCTCCCATCCAGGATCCCTCGTGGCCATGGCAGCACTGATCCCTGGGGGAAATGAGCTCTCCCAGGCTCCTCCTGCCTTTCTGGGAGCTCTGCATCCTACCCTGAGCTCCAGGCTGATGGAGCTGCACCACAATCAGGAGTGACTGTAGACCCAGCTGAGGATGCTGTGCACCACAGCTGCAGGTAATGTGAAGGAGCACCGACGTCAAGGCAGATTTATACCAGCTGAGAAATCTGTTTTCTCCCCAGCCCACCTTGCAAGAATAAAGCATTTCCTCTCCTCAGTCATGAGACACTAGCAGGGTTTGCAGGGCTCTGTCTCCAACTCTCTCCAGAGCCAGGCCTGTCTCCTGAGGCTGCAGCAATCTCACCCAGGATGTTTGGTCTTTTAATTCAATTCCCTTAAACCAACAGCACTGCCTAGGCTTTTCCCTTCCGTTCTGATTAGCAGACCAAATATGTTCTAGATGAATTGCATAATTATATCAGCAAATCCATTTTCTTCTTCAATTTTTTTTCCAGTTTCCCAAACTGCAGGGCTTTTTTTTTCCCCTGCAGAACTCCCCAAAGAGATGCCACAAAGCAAAGCAATCATGCAAAAAGATTTATGACAGTCATTTGTATACATGAGTATGCTCACAGACATTCAAGTTCCCTCTTCTGTCTTCTCCTTTTATTTAGTGTGAAAGCACAAGCTGTTCCCAAGTCACATTTATATATTTTTCATAAATCAGATACACTACTCATATCATTTTAAAGATGGACATGAGGGGGGGTTGTGTGTTTTCTTTCTTTTCAGAGTCCCAGCATCTCTCATGCTTTGCCTGAAGTCTTTAAAAAGCAGCAAATTTAATCAAAAGGGACACTCCCCTCATAATTAACCATGACCTGGCCTGAGCCTTTGCTCAGTGTAGGACTGGCACAAACCAAGGGGCCTGGGAAGGAAAGGTGCTGCAGACACAGCTCCTGCCTCCCCACCCCCTGTGTGACCCTGCAGCTCCCAGCAGGCACAGGCTGCTCTCCTGGAGTCACCTTCCAGGTGATATTCCTGCTCAGGAAAAGCCTGAGGCAGAGCTGAGCAGTGACACTCCAAATAAAGAGTGTGACAGGAGTTCCTGCAGACTTCTGCAGGGCCCCACCACAGCCTGGCTCTCCTTCAGCATTAAACCAGCAAGATCTGGTTAAAGCACATAACTCATGAAAACTAACACACGTTCCTGTATCTGCTGTGGACTTGCAGAACAGACACAGACATCTCCTCTAGGTTTTCCCCCGTCTCAGTTTCCTATTTGCAAATGCCTGCCCTATTTTACACCACCACACAGCAAATGCAGAACACGCCTTTGTTCAAAACAACTTCATCCTCAGGTTCTTCTCCTCAACCCATCTTGTTCTCCCTGAAAAAATAATGAAAACTGTACAAACCTACAGACTGGGAAGAAATGTATAATTTTGCCCTAAAAGCCCCAGCAGTATGCATACATCTCACCTTGCAATCTGCTGTAAGAACAAGACAGATCCCAGCTTGATTAGCCCATGTCTGTTTTGGGAAGTCCTTTGCTTTACTGTGTGCAAGATAAATGAAAAAAAAGAAATGCTTGAAATCAGAAAAGACAGGCTGAGCAAGCTGGAACCCTGATGCCCTAGGATGGGGTTTGGGCTGGCCTGTGATGCAGGGAGAGTCCCAACGTTTGTCCAGGTTCCCTGAGTGTCACAAAGCCAGAGGAGGTCCGTGGCTGTGTGTCACAGATCACATGCACACGACACACAGAGGAGTGCGAGCAGCAGGCGCTTGCCTCGCTCTGCTTTGGCAATTCTCCCTTCACTCTGATCACATCAACATCTAAAAACCAGGCAAATGGCAGAATGCAGGGCAGAACCCTCCCCTGCTCTGCATCCTGCCTGCACAGGCACCTGCAGGGCTGGGCAGGGGCAATCACAGCGCAGCACATCGTGTGCCCTGCGTGTCTGGAGAGTAACTCATCTCATTAGGGCACAAACTGGAAACACAGGAGCAGAGTAAATGAGTTCCTGAGCACAATGTCTGCCCTATCACCCTGCTGAATGCTTCCAAAGAGTTACCAGAAAATATCAATCTTCCTGGGAACGTGCCGATGCAGCACGGAGAGCTGAAGGCCAGGGAAGGCTTCAGCTCTCCAGAAGGATTTCGGTGCTCAGCACAGAACCTCCTCTTCCAACCTCTCTCTCTCCAGAAGCAAAGCCTGGCCAGGGTTTGACTGACATCAGTCACCCAGAGCACAGAGATCCCTCTTTATCTGTGTTTATCTCACATTTTGTGCTACTTAAGCCAAGTGTCTCCTCTGCTTCAGCAGAACTGTCAGAATTGGGATTAGCTAGATAATTTATTTTTTTCCTGTCTTGGGGAGAAGTTGAACAAAGCCTTTTTTGTTCTCGTGAAATGTTCATTTGCAAAACATTGGCAATTATTAGACACAAAATCTAAAGAAGGTGACATTAAAAGCTGGGTTAAAAGAGAGTTTGGGCTGTTTCCTGTGAATAAAAGACAAAGCGTTGCTAGACAAAATCAGATACTTTCTGAAAACATTTCATTTAATCGGATATAAGTAGTTTGCCTGATGATGATGTTTGCCTGGTGATGATGTTTTCCTGATACACAGGACAGCTGAAGCTCTATTCAGAAAGGCTTTGAAATCACACTGAAAGATGCCATTTCTGTACAAGAGCAGTATCAGAAAATGTTCCATATTTTAGTAGTCCGGAGTATCAAGATCACTCAGCAGCGAAAGGTGGTGAAATGAAGAGGCTATAAAGTTATCAAAACAAGAGGAGAATCTGTTCAGATTAGAGAGAACTGTGAACAGGAAGTCTCTCTATTTTTAAATACTATGTATTAAAAGCCTAGCATGAGCAAATAAAGCTGAAATTGTCGCTATGTGTTGAAAGAATAAAGATGAATATGACAAGAAGAAGGGCAAAACAACTAACACATTGAGAAAAAAACAGTTTCTAACTGATAGCAATTAAACCTGGGTATGAAGGTTAGTCTCCTGATGTGATTTTATTTCTAATCACTGCCAAAGTGGATATGTGAAGCTGTAAAGGCAGTCAGAATGTGTCTATCTCAAGATCTATGGGTTGTACACTCGGCAGATTATTTCTTACAGGGACATTATCAAGCCGCCATTCCCAGCGCTCATTTAAATAATCCTGTAAAGATAACAAGTAATGCTCTAATTAAAAACATTCTTTTCCATCGTGTAAATCACTTTAAAGATGTCTGTGACTGATATGATGGACATTACAAATTCTGGTAGCACCCACCCAAGCCTGTGCCAGCAGCACGCTGGTATATAATTTTATCTAATTGATCAATTAAATTAAAATAATCTTTGAAACAAGCTATAATAAAAGTTGTATAATTCCAGTGCTACCTATTATATTCCTTGCTTCTTTATCTACTCTGTCTCACTAAAATATTCATCCAGGTCCTGGCTGAGTAATAAAAAGGCAGCTCTGATGGTTTCATGACAGAGCAGTGGATGAGCTATGGCTGAACAGTTCAATTAATTCCAGCCTCTCCCCGTGTTAACTGTTTCTTACTGTTATAAAAAGTATTGAACCAGGTCCTTTTCTACATCCCAGTCACTTCATTGCTCGCAGCAATTCTCAGCCTTTAGCAGACAACCAAAGCTGCCACAAACCCCCCGAGGAGATGGAGTTTCAGGCAGCAGGTTCTTCATGGAGCTGCTCTGTTTCTGCTGGGTGTAGACAGGACCTTCGACAGAAAATCTCCCACTGTATTTTTTTCATCTCATCATTCTATGAACAGTGTCAAAATGTGATTATCTCAGCCTCTCTGTCTTTTGTAAGGAACAGCACATGTAATACTTTTTTTCCAAGTGGAATTCATAGGTAGTTTAAAGTGAGTTCTGATTGCTTTGCATTATTTGGGGATAAAAAATCCCACACAAGGGAAAGCTGAGAGACAACTGGTCTAGGGAGTTAGCAAAAAAAAAAAAAAAAAAAAAAAAAA
>VWZT01011586.1:767672-799285 GCA_013397055.1 Pachycephala philippinensis | reverse complement strand
TCTTTCACAATGAAAATTTTGTCTTTCATATTAATTTACTAACATTTTGTAAACTCAAAGAAAGAAATCTAAAAATGTCAGTCTTGGGAAAGAAGGAAGGTAAAAGAGAAATGCTGCCCTGCCCAGATGAGCACAGCCTTCTTTGGGATGCTGATCTCAGGAGGGTGAAGTTCCCCACTTTTTCACAAGTCAGTATATTGCAAATGAAATGTATTGGCTCAGGCAGCCAGAATGGGGAAATTCTATTTCAGTCAGCCAAGATCGATGAGCAGACTACTGACCGGTAAAAGAGTCAAGAATTAGCAAAGCAAAGGACTTTTTAATGGAACTTTATATTGTCGATCTCCATCTGCCATCCAGAGTCTTCAGTCAAAGCATGAAATTTATTCAGACATTATAAGCACCTAGCCTTACTCTGACATTGGGACTTAACATGCCTTCTCTCGTTAATATCATTCAGCAACAGCTGCATTATATTACCTGTCAAAAATTATTAATCCAATTCTGTTTTCATGTATATTTATCATTTCCCTGCCAACCACAGTCAAATGATTCTGTAAGACACATCGATTTCCTGAATGAATTAAATGAAAAGTATCTGTCATAAGTTTTACAGACAGTGGAGTGATTTTCAGGTACTCTCAGTTTTTTGCTCTATTTTCATTCCCAATAACCTGCAGAAATAATCATGGAACAGGGATGTACTCATTATGAGACCTTTTTTGCTTCCTTTAATTTTACTTGCTTAGAAGAACTGTGCCATAGAGGCAAATATTCATACCTTCCTCATATTCTTACTCCATTTCAGACAAGCCTCTTGTGCAAAATCCTATTTTACCACAACTACTCATCTGAGCAGTTCCCAGAATCAGAGATAACCAAGTTACAGAACCACAGAAGGGTTTGGGTTGGAAGGGGCCTTAAAGACCATCTCATTCCAAACCCCAGCCATGGGCAGGGACACCTACCACTAGCCCAGGTTGTTCCAAGCCCCATCCAACCTGGCCTTGGGCACTTCCAGGGACTCAGGGGCAGCCACAGCTGCTCTGGTACCCTGTGCCAGGGCCCCACCACCCTCACAGGGAAGAATTCTTTCCTAATATCTAATCTAAACCTAGCCTGTTTCAGTTTGGAGCCATTCCCCCTTATCCTGTCACTGCAGCTCCTGATGAAACCCATTTCAACAAAACCATTCTGTGCTCCTGCCCTTGCACTCAAATCATAACACCCAACAGATGGGAAGTCACTGCCCATCTCCCACCACACCCAGTGACAGCTCTCACACCCTGTTTAAACAATTCCCCATCTATAAAACACTGCCCAGGTGGTGCAGCAGACCACAGGCTGCACTCTGCCTTCCACAACTGAGTACCTACATGGCAAGAAGGGCAACCCAGCTCCTGCAGCTGATGAATATTTACCATTTACATCTAGTACTCATAAAGAGAATTTAATGCATAGCAAAAACCAAGTATGAATTGTTGAAAGACAACTGGAGGTCTTGGTCGTTGAACTCAGGAGTCCTGAGGAAACATGACACTTCTCAAGCAAGTCCTTTTCATTATTTTCTTCAAATGAAATTATAATAAAGTTCACCGTGCCTAAAGCAAAAATTAAAGTCCGCAGGGACTTCCAAAGTGACAAAAGGATAAAAGTTATGTTAATATAACAGAGAGTTTCCTTCAATCCAGAGCAGGAGGTGCCAATCACCTGGAGATAACAGACAGAACCTCTCAATGACATTCAACTGACTGGTGAGGCAAAGTAATTTTTCTGGAAATGTCTTTTCCTTTCAGCTCCCATCAAGTATTGATGAACTGAATAAAAATCTTTAAAAGTTTCTTTGTCTCCCCTTCAGCCCATCTCTGAGGGCATCTTGTAGGTGGCCCAGTGTTTGGAAGATGCTGCATCACGGAGAGGTTCAGCTCTTGCACAGGAACACAACGGAGTGGCAGAGTGAATCTGATCCATCTCTATTTGACAATGCCAGTGGGAACACCCAGGTGACCCCAGAGCTGTTCATCTCTCAAGCTCATTGCCTCCATCCCATTCCCTGGGATACCAGTTCACCCATCCTCATTATTTGCAGGCAGTAAATCCTCCCCAGCTTCCAAAGGAGCGGGATGCAAAATGAAGCATTGTTTTCAGGGATCACGCTGCCAGCAGCTGAGTGATGCCTCTCAGAACGACACCAAATGAGCTGTGGAACACAGCCCGTTATGGGTTGGACCTGGTGTGCAATCCATCAAGCTTTTAGCAGCTGAGACACAGTGCTGTGCAGGTGAGAGTTTGTGCAACAGGCACAGGATGGTGCTGAACTGGGGAAAACAAGAGCTGAGCGAAGCATTTGCTGCCTGCACTCTGGGCTCTGGACTTGCAAAAAGCACAGCAGCTCTGACCAGGACCCTCTCTGGCAAACATCATTCCCCAAACAAGTGTTTCACATCAGTACACCAGACAAAGATGCATGTACAGTACTGAGTTTTATCATGTTTTCCACATCAGTATCTAGGGAGAGTTTGTCCCCTGCTATTTATCCAGATGCATATACATCTGGGAGATGACAAAGGGGGACAAAAAAGGGGACAATCTCCTCCCCTCCGCATCTACCTCTTTTCGTCTTACCCAAATAATCTCTTAGCCTGAGAATGTGAAAGGAAAGCCCCGACTTGGAGCTCCCAGAAAAACAGGCAAAGGGAGAATCAGAAAGATGATTTCAGCATTTGTAATTGTGTCTGGGTCAGGGAGAATTATGCCAATTTTAAGGACACTGAGAGAAGGCTACAATATTTTTGATTAGAAGGCATGACAGTCTAGATAGGAAACCTGACTGAACACAGAAAGAAAAAAAGCATTTCTTAGAAGTGATAAAGAAAATATAGTCTGTCCACTGCCTGAAGGAAGAAAGGGAATTTGGGGTGAGACAGTGAAGAGCTGGTATCTAGGTAATAGGTCTAGGTCAAACTGAGCATATTTCCTGTGTTCCCCCTGATGCTTATTGCTGAGGTAAGAGGCAATGATTTCACATCCCTTTCAGGCAAAGCAGATCAGTAATTTCTCCAGGACCAGCTTGATTCCATTCTCCTCTTTGAATTCCAGTTTTCTGCATTTGATATTTCCTCAGTGAATTTTTTTGTAGCCACCGTGAATAACAAAACAATGCTACTTCTCCTCTCAGTATTCCCAATTCTGCTGCTGCTATTTGCTCTGGAACTGGAGCTCTTTGCTTTGGCCATATTGACTCAGGTATCCCACAGCCCAAAACTGCTTTAGTGCTGTTTGCAAAATTGAACAGTTACTTGCTGAAATCCTTCATTTCTCACATCTCCCCCTTCACTTAGAGTCATCTCCCTACGAAACAGCTAGAAAATATTCCTGAGTAAAGAAGCAATGCTGGCTTTCCTCCCCTTGTCTGACAAAATGGGAAATAGGAAATCAGAGCACAGTGACAGCTGTGCCTCAGCTCAGGCTTCACTCAGGCCTTGGAGAGGTTTCCTCCCTCCACCAATATGCAGAGAAAGTAAGGTTTCTATAGGTATATAAGAAGCAGTGCTGATATCCCATCTCACTCCTGCTGCACACTGAGTATATCACAGAAAGTACAGGTGTGCAATAACCCCTTTCTTTTCCCCTCCACTTTCTCCTCCATATTACAAAAAGGGCTTATGCAGCTGCTTGAGGAAGCTGAAAAGTGAACTACAGCTGGATCAATGGAGATTCAGACTCAGACCATGTGTTTCCTGAGGAGAGTCTGTGTCCTCCCAGAGCTGGGGCAGGAGGAAACACTGAATCTGAACATTCGGGTGCGGATTTGTGCTGTGCTCCAGAGGGGATGGCCACAAACCCCTCAGCTCAGCTGCCACTGGGGAGTCTCCTAAGTTGTTATAAATAAAAGTTATGGATTGGTAGCACACCGGCCCTGGAACAGGAGGAGTTTGGAGTTCAGAGCGAGCTGAGTCCCTGCTCCGTGGGGCTCTCGCGTCGCCAGAACCGCCCGCAGCCCCGAGGGGCTCCCCGGGGAGCACTCGGTTTGGCTGAGCTTTTGTCCCCAAATAACCATCTGAAGCTTCAGCTGGAAGAGGAAACGACAGAGTGTACATATTAAAACAGCTACAACGGAGGAGGAAATTGCCTTTCATTAATTTTCCATAAGTGGATTACACCAAGCAGAGTGTAAACAGTCCCACGGGCACCAATTACCAGGCTTATTCTATAACTGAATTGTCCTAAACAAGCACCATTTTAATTTGAATATCAAATACTTTACACAGCAGGAGAGAGAAGGAATAAACCAACCTAACAATGCATTTGTTATGGATTTCTACAAAATTGCTGTGGAAACCTCTGTGTCCCCAGTGGATTGTGCACGGTCTCTTCACACATGCTCGTGCTGCACATCCTCCTCCATCACAGGAGAGGCAGCATGGGCACACGCCAGCCATTGTGCCATTAACAAAATGGCCTCAGAATCTAAGGAGAGCCCAAATAAAGAAAGCAAACCAACCAAACAAAAAAACCCACAACAAAGTCCCCCCATATTTAATTAGATTTGGCATGATTCCCTTTTTTTCTTTTTTTTCCTTCTAAGAGAGTAACTCACTGGAGCTATTTTCTGCTTCTAAAGGTCTTAATGAAATTAGCCTTCAGGTACAATTTTTCTCTAATAAACTGGAATGAATGAATACCTCATACGTCCAGGAATGAGTGAAGCCAGTGGCATTAAAGAAACAGAAGCCAGCATTATCCAGGTCAGTTCTTCAGCATAAAAGCAGCAGCACACATTCCCATGAAGATCTGGAAAATCCTTCTCATTTCCCAAACTCTAGCTTGTTGGTGAACTATGAACATTAGCAATTATCAGCAAAAGGCCAAAGATTCAATAGATAAAATTGGAAAAGACATAATAAAATGTTCTACTCTGTCCAAAGGAAGGCAGGGAACTTCAGAGGACTCTCCATAACTTTTTCAATCCTGGTGAAACACAAAGTTTTGACCTCATATTTGTATATAGTGCAGTTCTGGCTGTTACAGATCAGCCCTTGTTAGTCTTAGCCTCACTCAAATACATTAAAAAAAAGCCCTGTAATTCCTGTTTGTGGAACTGAGAATGTGCAACCTATTTGGGCTGGAGAAAAGGTGTAAGAGAGGGGGGGTTATCCCAGTTGAAAAAGCAGGAACCAAGGCATGCATTAACTAGTTCAGCCAACGAAGCTCAGGCACAAAGCCTGAAGAACATCTGCTGCTCAAACCACAGGGCTCTGAGCTCTTCATTTTCCCCCTCACAGAAAATTAACCCTCCAGAAACAGTAAAAATGCTGGGAAAAAGCATCAGAAAATCTGTCTCCTGATCTGAATCTCCAGCACACCCTCTGACACGGCAGATTTTCAAGATGCTGTTCAGAACCTTTGCTGGTACAGGTTCAGCAATCCTGCCACAGCACACTTGACACTGCAGCGTGTTCCAACAGACCGTGCTGTAAATTGAAAGCCAAGTGTTCTCTGTACAGTTCTTGAAGAAATAATTTGGTTCCTAGGTGAGGGCAATGTTGTTAAATGTATTTGAAGCTCTGAATACTAAACAGTCCTTTTTTCCTGCCAATATATTTTGGGTTCATTTTATATCACATAGATGAATGGGCAGGGAAGAGCAGCCTTCTGGAAACTGAGTTTGGTCTTTGCCCAAAAACATTATTCATTTCCACGTAACAACAGCAAGAACTGCTTGTCCTCCACTTGTACTTACACCATTAAAAGGAAAGGCCCTGAAGAGAAATGTGGAGAGCAATTTTTACATGTAAAGCAAAAGTTGTGAAGTTTCCTCTTCTTCAATTTCATTAAACAGAAGAAAACACAGCAATTAGTCAGACTGAATCTAACCACCTTATTTTACAACCAGTGTCCAAAAAGGCCAATCCACAGCATCTTTCCAATAATGTCTACCTTTATGAAGGCAGGATTGAGCAAGTGCATTAACAAAGCCCTGCAGGAAAGAGTTTGCTGTCTGCTAAATCCATCTGGCTGCTCCTACACAGCAGCAGAAGTTGGGTCCCGTTCCCCTCCCAGTGGCAGATTAAAGGTGATCAGCCAGAGGGCTTTGTGCCCAGATGTGAAGTGCTGGGGAATCCTGTCTCCATCTGTGCCAACCCATCTCCTCCTGTGCCAGCCCATGTCCTGCTGAAGCTCCTTGGTTCCCCCTTGAGGGACTTCAGCCAGCCCTGCCTGGCCATGGTCTCCAGGCACGGACACGGGTGTGGAGCACTTCTGGAACTGGCATTTCCTCTTTTCCCTGTTTATTAGGCTGATGCATCGTTCACAGAAGAGGTGAAGACTGCAGACACACTGTCAGCTTCAGGTGTCAGTCTTTTCCAGATTTTGCCACAACTGAAGAAGCAGGAAGAGCAGGCACAGGATATAATTTTTAGTCTTTCCTATGGCTGCCAGCATCTCAAGCACCCCTCTTGCTCATTACACAAACACTGTTCCTGTTCTCTGCCTGCTGCCTGGATCTGACAGGGGCACGTGCTTCTCTTTCAGCCCCATCCATTATTACCAATCCAATGGAAAAAGCATTCCAGATCCCTGCTCCAACACAGATTTCCATGTGACCTTGACGGGGTCACCGTACCTCAGTTGTTCACCCGGGGTGTTACTTCAATAGATCACTGAAAATATAAACCACAATTCCCTGGAACAGATAAGTTACCAAACACAGAGATAAGGATTAAGGGTGGTTAATGGGCTGTGCATGCTGAGCTTTACTACAGAGGTCACTGGATTCTGTCCCCCACCACAGCCACTGTGTCCCAGTGCCACATAAAGTCACATTGGCGCTCAAAACCACATCCACAAGTCTCCAGCTCAGCCTGTGAGACGAGATCTGTTGGATGAAAAATAGCAGCAACGAATTTCAGGCTCAGCAGAGAAGCTCCCTGTATATTTATGAGCCTAAGCCCAACCTTTAAAAACTCTCTTTTCCCCAGTGCAGTTTTCTTCAACAGGAAGTCATGGATAAAACAAAAAGAAGCTGCTAATGATAAAATAGTCAGGCAGAAAGAATGGATTTTTACTTTTTTCACATCCCTAGCAGCACAGTGAAATAGCAAGGAACATCAACAATTTATTTACTGGTCTTCAGTACCACATCCTGCTGTTTTTCTACCCCCAAACAAGACCCTGTGGGTTTAATTAAGTTTTCAGAGGAGGCTTGGGAGACACGATTTCAGTCAGTCTATGTCATTTAGTCCATGTTTTCTATGGATGCATGGGGAGAAAACCTACACAGCAAAATAAATCAGACATGGTCCTGGTGAGCAATACACCAATGGCAACCCTCCCTTGTCCTAATGTGCAAGACCACAGTGGAGGGAAGTCCACAAAAGCTCTGCCTGTGCAGGGTGAGGAAGCCCTCAAAACTTAGCTTCTCATGGACATCATTCTTCACCAAGAAACTGGAGGAAGATGTGAACAAGTCCCCTGATGCACCTTTCCTCCCTCCCCTGCCACATCCACACCCCATTACCTCATCCCTGGACATCTCTAACGAGGCTGGCATTTCCAGCCTCATGTTTGGAACTAATGCTGTGATCTGGACAGATCACCCACGAGTAGGTCCAAAAGCAGAATTCAGCCCTCTGAAGATGCAGATGGGCTCCTGCAGCTGGGAGTTCAGCACTCACAAAATCCACCAGCAAGTGGGCTCAGATCTCGGGACAAGTTAAAGATTTTACACGTTTGGCCCTTGGACTTTCTGCCTCAGTACATCCATCACCTGCACTAGAGGGAAACAGGAATATCTGACCTCTGTGGGAGAGCAGGAAAACACTCAGCTGCTACAGCGGAATGTGTTTGTGCAGCAGGATTTGCAGAGACACACCAAGAAGATCCAGGTGCTCGTGGGCTCACCCAGCAGGGCCTGTCTCACAGCACACTCAGACTCACATAACTCATGTTACAAAAGGTATCACGGGGTTTTTTTTAACACCTTTCTGATGAAAGCCTAGACTTGTTAACAACCCCCTTTCAAGTCAAGCAGCCAGCCAGTGCTCCTGTTTCATAAAATACTGTGTTCATGTTGAACACAACATACTCTGCAGAAAGAATAAGCCATCTTTTTTAAGGTTGTTTCTGGCAGAACTGGTATTAACAATCTAAACCTTTTTACCTCCACGTTTTTTCTGACTCACTGAATGCGTTCTGCCCCCAAAAAGCACATGCTAAAATATGTCTTTTGCCCCAGCATTTTGAGTTAATCGCCCACCAGAATCATCTCTGTCTTAAGGCCCTGCTTCATTTTTGGGAGGTTCTAGGTCAGTATCAAGGCTCTCTTGACTGTGTTCACTTGTGAGCACATTGACTCTGCTGTCTCTCCAAAGGGAAATCCTCTGCCCTGACTCATAATTACCAGCAGACCACTTGAATTTGAGAGCAGTTATGCTTTGGCATTTGAGATGACCACACAAAAGAGACCATTTCCTGGAGCTATCTTAAAAACAAAGGAGTCTAACACACCTATCCAAACCCTCACCTGAACACCACAAGCAGTAAGAGGTTCAGGAATCGTGCTTTTAGAGAGATTAAGGTCAATCCATATTTGAGGAACCTGACTAGAGCCCCAGAACAATAACTGAAAATAATTCGCAGGCCTCAGCCTTCTGTCTCCCTCTGCAGGCAACCCCCCCACCCTTAAACTACTTAATCTCACAGGCCCCTGTCAGTGTCTTTTTCATGATTTTAACAAATGACTGGGTTTATTTGCTCTCTCTGTTGTTTTTAAGCCAACGTCTTAGAAGCCTGAAAGTGAAATATATTTCTTTATCAATTCCTTGTTTTTCTCCTCCTCTGCCACCCATGCACAGTGGTTTGCTTATTGAGGCTCATTCATGTGTAGGAGCTGCTGGCATTGATGTATTTTCTTAGCAGGGTGGAGGGTTTTGTTTTTTATATTTTTAGAGCTGGCTGGCACATTGATTTAGGCTGGCAGAACGAGCAGATGAAGATGATGTTAATTTTACAAGCAGAAACAAGCAGGGATGGAACGCTGGGCTCCTGTACCAGGATATCTCAGTGGGCTACCACACAGACAAGCTCAGGACTTCCAGACTGTAACTCCCTGCCAGTTTTACTGTGACTGATGACCCACAGGTAAAAGAGTTCACTTCCTTTTGAAAGAATATTTCGTGGAGATTTTGTAATTGTTTTTTCTCTGACTCAT
The DNA here is from genome assembly GCA_013397055.1 of Pachycephala philippinensis. Classification (NCBI taxonomy): domain Eukaryota; kingdom Metazoa; phylum Chordata; class Aves; order Passeriformes; genus Pachycephala; species Pachycephala philippinensis. Next base: position 790,074 of record VWZT01011586.1, on the reverse strand, counting down.
GGAACAATGCTGGTCACTTGCAGGTAAAATATGGACGCCCACAGTGGTGGTGGGAGCTCTCTGTTACTCCAGGAAGCTGGATGCACACTAATTTATCCCTTCCAGCCATTTATCAGTTCATTAGCACTCAGTGCCTCATTCAAAACTCTCTTTGTAAATATAACACACAAAAACCCAAACACAAACAAACAAAAGCAGCGATTTGTTTATGAGTGTTCTTTTCACAGGAACCAACCTGGGAGTGAACACTGCCTTTCTCAGATGATTAACACACACCCCAAGCACTGTCTGCAAGCTCCTGTACCTCATGTAAATGATCTCTTGCACAGAACCAGCTCTGGAGGCCCCTCAGCAGGTAGCAGCACACTCCAAGCCTTGTGGCAAGGATGATTCACAGCAGCACTGACAAAAAATACATCATCTCCCATCGGGTCACATCCTGCTTTCTACAGAGGAGAAATGTAAAGATCCACTGGTCCTCTTCCATCCTTTGCATTACTGAGCAGCATTTGAATAACGCAGAGAAAAGTTAATTGTGGTCAGGATGAATCTGATTACTTTAATTAGATGTGAGCTTTTTGCAGTGAGGAGGGAGGCTTTGCCTTCTCTTTGAAAAAGATCAGCAGCAATATTTATCTGGAGGAATTAAGGCATACCAGGGATCCTGCAGAGAGGCTCATGGTGCTCCATTGTGAGACAGAGTCACCAGGGAAAACACAAGGAAACAGCTCCAGAGTTGATCTTGGCCACTTTAGATCCTCACTGAGCCTCTCCTTAAATTTTACAGAGGGGTCTTCCCCTTGCAAACACCCCAATGCACTGCAGGAACAAAGGACTCCCTCTTCTTTCACTCTGCTTCAGATGCAGGGCTGCCACCCCTCTCCAGCCACGGAAAAACTATGCAATATCAGTAACTTCGAGTTAAAATCCATCTTTTAGCTCCAGTGTCTCTCATGGCTGCTCATCCACATCTTTGCAAGGGCTTTGGTTGGTGCATGGAATGATTCTGCAGCAGTGCTTTGCACACAAATGTGAGGCCCACATTTCAGACCTCCCCTGAAAACATGCTCTAGGCATGTTTGCATGTGTAAAATTTGTCCCTGCCTGGGAAAGGGCGAGTGTGTGAGACCCTGCACTCCAGTGGAGGCTGCCTTGGAACAGGAGCTGGCTCAGACTCACACCAGTATTTCCACTTCCACAACAATAAGGACAACTCGGGAGGAATCTGAGAACACAGCAAGTTTCATGCGTTGCTTAGGGTCCCTTGTAATATCACAGATTATTATCCCTCCATATTTGTTAGAGGAGTTGGGAAGAAAGAGGAGGGATTGCTGGAAATTGGCTTTTAAATCTGGTTTCCCCTGAGAAAGATGGTCATGCTCTGAGGTTTGTGGTATTACTTGATAAGCAGTGATTAAAACAGTAATCCCGAATTGTAATCAAAAAGCAGTCAAGGCTCTGAAATTACTTTCTACTAAGCTTTTTTCCCCTTTCAAAGACAGCCCTGTATGGCAAAAGATAATAAAACACCACAGACACTGTTCCAATTTCATTTAGAAATATTTGAGCCATTAATTTATAGTTTGGAAAGGTTTTTCCTCTTGTCTTTAAATCCACCTCAAAAATGAGTCTATAGTCTAGGAGAAAGGAGGAGATTCTTTTTCCTGTGGCTGTTTTGCTCTTGAATACCTGATATATTTATATGTCATCACAATGTGAAGCAGAGAAAAGGTTCCCCTTAGCCAGTGAAATGCTGAAATCAGCCTTCCCATGCTTTCCCAGGCAACAAAATGCCAGGCTGCTCCATGTGATTGTTAGCAAGGGCCTCTCCTAATTGATATGGTTTTGAGATTTCTGAAAAACAAAGCTCCTGCTGACTTGGTTTTGGGAGCAGAATTCAGTGCTCCGACTCCAGGGCTGATGCCTGCAGGTTTTCTGGATGAAGACACACGGAGTGGCTGTGTTCAATACCTGCTCCTCCAGCCCCCTCAGCCAGAGCTGCGTGTTCACGTTCCCCTCATCAGATGAAAAGCACAAGCAATAGCTCATGACACTTTGATTTTCCACACAGCAAATGGTCAAACTAGCAATCAGTTTGTTTTCAACAATGCTGTAGGCCAGAGGAAAAACAGTAGCAATAGGATGGTCCAACACACGTGCTTTTTAAAATTTCAGACCTAAGTACAAAGCTCTCATTAAACTGGAAAATTTTCCATAGTTATGTGCAATGATTTGTGATTTTTCCCCTTTGTGCTGATTTTGCAAGAGAACAGAAATAAAATTCATCAGGCTGTAAAAATCAATAGTGATGCTTTGTCCTGTGTAATAGAAAAACTGCAGAAGTTTATCAAGCTGAACAGCAAAATTCACAAAGGAGAGCAGGTCATATCTGGCCATGGGAGGAGCTCAACCTGCTGCCTGCGTGTCCCAGTCTAACCCCACTCGAGTCTTAGCCTTTATTAGGGGCACAATAAAGACACTACAAGGTATTTCCTTTTCCCAAACATGCCCTTATAGCTCTGGAACCACACTTACTTATTTTACAGACAACTTAAGAGATTTCTGCTTTGTAAATGCTGATCATGGGCTACCCTGAAACACAGCTTGCATCATTCCAGGTCTCACGCTTTCCCCAAAGATAATTTAAGTGTTTTTCTAACCATATCTCTCCACATTACAGTTTTCAGCCTGACATTTCCCCACTGCACGTTTCCTAAAGCCAACTGCCTCAGGAAACAGGATCAGCTGCTCCAGCTGCTGTGTGGACACAGATCAGCCCAAGCCTGAGGATGGAGTGATCTGTCCTGAGTGCCTTTGGAAAAACGTGGGAAGAAAAGCTGTAAACTTCTGTGTGTGTGTTGATTATCCACTCACACCCCTGACAAGGCCCACTAATGAATGCCCTTGATTTACAGGACTTGATGGAAGCAAAGCTATAACACGAACTTCTAAAAAACAGATTTTCTCAGTGATAAATGCCTCCCTTCTGTTCCATTTAACAGCTGGAGAGTGAAGATGAAGACAAAGCACACGTTTTATCCGTGGATTAAATTAAACCCTGGATTACAAATCGTAATTGAACATAATTATTTCAGGAGTAGAAAAATTTAAGGTTGCCCTCATGAGGCAGAATTTGCCCCACAGAGCAGCATTAACATGATCAAAATGGTTATTTTCTACTAATGCACATTCTGGTATTCCATTTTCCAGCAGCTAGCAAAACATCCTCAATTTCTTGTGGAGGAACAAAAAATCCCAAGATACCTTTACATTTTATGGTACTCTGTTAAACCAGCAAAGTGTAAACTCCATAAAATAGCTTTTAATCTAGCACAAGTTTACTTTATACTGTGTGATACAATCATCTAAAATAAATGTTGTGGGTTAAATTTGGAAAACAGAAGATGAAACCTAAAAACCTCTCCCTTTTAATGCCTGAAGAACAAACCCCAGCTGCCTTTCATAACCAGAAGACTTCAAATCAACAGAATATTCCATCAGCAGTGCTGCTCAGGTTAGCTTTTCTCCCCATAGAAGGAAAATTCCTACTATTCTTTGGTCACAGGAGTGCTGTTACTCATGTCAGCAGGGCAAACAAGATCTGACTGACAGAAAAATAATTCTGTGGAGGACACAGAATCTGTGATAAATGCAAATGCCTGTTTATTACTTTATCGTTCAATCTCATGATCTTACACTTGCATAATTGAAATAAACATAATGTAAAAATGAAATTAAGAATATATGAATAGGACTCTGCCAGAAATCATAAAAGTCAGGGCTACATCAAGGAGGAGATTTATTTTTGAGCACTGAGTTCATGTCCTTTAGAGACAAAAATAGGTACTCTGGACAACAGACAGAAGTTGCTAAGCAGGCATCAGGTTGGCTATAAGGACATGCAACTCCCTGACCATGTCTGAAGTCATCAGCTCCCAGAATATGGAAAATCACCTTTGGACAGTATCCTCAAAAACCCTAAAAACCCACATAAAATCACAAAATGTCAGGCTGCTCCATGTGACTGTTAGCAAGGGCCTCTCCTAATTGATATGGTTTTGAGATTTCTGAAAAACAACTCAGAAGGTTGTTTGGGGTTTTTTTAAGTAAGAAGTATGGCATGGGTCAAAATGTCAGCGTATTAGGTGGGATATAATAATAAAAGTGAAACTACTCAAAGGCAAAATTGACTCAGTTATGTTTGTTTTACCAATAGCAAGAAGCATCTGACTCATCAGAAGATGATTTCATCCAGCCTCTTCAGAAAGATATGCATTAATGTGTTCAGCATCCCTCAGGATGATTTGGGATGCTATGGGAACACTCAGAGCCCCGAAGATCAAGGGACACCAGACTTCCTTTGGAAGCAGTGAGGGATTACAGGTACAGGAGAGAGTGGAAAGCTGGTTCAGCACTCAGGGAATGCTATACTCTCAGTAACAGTGGCTGCAGTACATCCTGCTGGAGTGGAAGGGAGCAGTGAGTCAGGAACAGGAGAGATGACAGCAGGAGAAAATGGAATTATCACCGTGGAGGGGCCTCGTTTATGGGCTGCAGGAGAGGAGGCTCTCCTTAATGTGTAAAGGAGGCAAAATAACAAAAGAAGAAGCTAACTCCATAAACATGAATAAGACTGCCTCCAGGACAAAGAACAGGATCACAAAAGGCAGAATGAAACCCGAGAATACGGAATGGCCAGAAGAGAATCTTGGTTGTGCAGAGAATGAAACTAAACCTGAGACAAAGTGGGTAAGAAAACAAACCAAACGGGAGGCTGAAAAACACAGCAAGGAATGCCGTGAGACCTTCAGCTCTCTTGACCCAAGGCACTGACAGAGCATTCTTGGGTTAACCTTTTTGTTTCTGGGATTTTTTGGATTATTGCTTACATAACTTTTTTCCCATTGCAATAAATATAACAATATGCTAACAATTTCGATGCAGGATGAGCATTCCTGTCTGATGTGTGCAAGACAGAGGCATCTCCAGATGTGAATAGAAACCATTTGTACCCACACCCCACCCAGACACACGCCATACATAAACCTGGATAAAGGTCAGATTGTGTCGTTAAACTGTTTTTAGGATCCTTCACCTCACATCAGGATCTTACTGCACTAAAGAGTTACAAACACAGACCAAAGCAAGAGCTCCAACCATAACATCAGATACCAAGAGGTGGATCACAAGGAAGAAAGCAAGGTGTTACTGGCTGACATAAAAAGTAAGCAAATATGAACTCTGTCTATGGTCATTTTTTCTTGGCATCACAGAGGAAGACAGTTTGAAAAGTATGATTTGAAAGAATTAAAGAGTAAAGCTCTATGGACTTTTAACAGAAAGCTTTTCTAATTCACCTCAGAAATCCCAGGTCCTACTTCCCTCCACGTCTCCTCCAGGCCTGCTGTAAATGCAGCTCTATACACACAGAAATATGCAGAACACAGGTGTGTGTCCCAGTTCTGCCTCTCCCTCTACACAAGTGGCTTGGGATCATGATTTGCAAAAAGAGGAAATTCTCACTCTATATTCAAAAGGTAAATAATGACTCTGACCTACTGTTCTGACCCAAGACAGTGCAGGCTGTCCTTTATCCATCACTTACTCTCACAGCATACAGAGCAGTACAGCCCAGGGAGTAAATTAATCATTTTCTCTTTCTGCAGTGTACAGGATATGGACTGCTCTACTGAGTGACTACTTCTTTATAAGATAAGGTTAATCAATAAAGATAATTAGACGCTTCTGGTTAATACATCCACGTCACTGAAAAAACCCCACATCAAGTCCTGCTGTTCCCTACTGAAATACAAACAAACACTGGAACAAATCCAACTGGTATAAAAATGACCTAACTGTATGGCATTGAAAAACTCAGATTAAAAACACTGTGTGCTTCACTCCAACCTGAACGTTTCTGAATCTCAGAGGAAATCACATCCTGCCTTATCTCCCATAGCCTGAGCCACGAGGTTAAACCTCTGTGTTCAGCCAGAGCCTTCCTGATTTTAGTGGATTTTTGAGCAATTTGTGCCAAGTGTCAATTTGTCAAACCCCTAGAGCTGGTATTTGGCATCTGGGCAAAACTGGGTGAGAGAAGTCCCAGCTCTGTTTTGGGCACAAGGGTAAAACCCCAAAAAAAAAAAAAAAAAAATAAAGTGCACCCTTTTAAGGCTGAGCCTTCTTCATTGTTTCTGTGGTATCTCTACGCAGCAATTCTAAAACCAGAGGCTGATTAAGCTCACCCCAAGCCCATAACCTCTGCCTGTTCAGGCTTCTTTTGCTGCAAAAGGAGATTGAAGGAAGGGCATTTTGTCCAGGGCACAAAGAGGTTTGAGGTGCCCACAGTGCTCCCTCAGAGAAATCCTCCTTTCCCATCGCACCTGTGGCACCTACAGCTTTTATTTGTAATTCCTGTGAGCCACAGTCCATCCCAGATCAGTTCTCAGTTCTGAACAGGGAGGGCAAGATAAACCTCTCCAGCTGACAATGAGAAATCTATAGCCATGGACAACCAGCAGATCATCGGGCTAATCTCCTCTTGTCCCACTTTAACTGGAGCTTTTCGCTAACAAATATCGATCCATTGTTCCACAGTCACAAATCCTCGAGTAATTCTCTGTGAAAAGCACAGCTTCTTTGTGTCGGGGAAGCTTTCTTTTAACCAGAAGAGAGAGGCAAAGTAAATAAATAAACAAATGTTTCTCTAACCCCAGCAGTCACACAGGTACTTTGCTCCTGCCCACAGACCAACAACTCCCCAAGCAGGATTTGGACATAATTTTACTTTTCTTATAGCTGTGCTATTGAGTGTTTTTCTTTCTCACACTTCACCTTTTCACTAGGACTGCACTAGAAGCCTTCCCTGGCTTATTTCCTGTCTGTAGAGTTTTCCTTTCTCGACTCCAGAATGACGGTGACAGACAGTGCCACGGCTCCATCCCAGATGTCATCCTCTTATTTTTGCAGGTCCCAGCACACAGCCACGTGCAGCAGTGGCTGGTCTCAGTTCCAGGCATAGTTTATCATTGCCTAATCTAAAATACCCAAGTTTATATTGTCAGAAATAAGAGATGCTACCAGCTTTAATGAAAGTGGGGAAGAAACAACAACAAAAACAACACAAACCCAGCAGGAGCCCTGGCTGAGAATGATTTTGCAGAGAATAAGCATTTTGCTTTTTTCTCTTCACCATGTGAATGATAATAGCTTCTTTCCTACCAGTGCATCTCAGCATGTCCACACTGGTGTTATTTTAACCAAGGTGGCTGAAGTAAAAAAAAACCCAAAAAACCCCAACTCAATCAGCTAAAAAAATAACAAGTGTTAGTCTGGAGGTGGAATTACATAACGTTGTGAGATGATGATCACATCCCAGAGGAAACATTCACAGAACTGGATGTACCAGAAATCTGAAATGATGGCAAGAAATTAAGCACAACCAGGCCACCAAGCCCTTATCAGGGGAACCACACTGAGCTGCTCCACACCTCTAAATGGTCTCAGTGATTTGCACCAGAACTGTGCTCTGGTTCAGTGGGGAAGGGGCTGAAGAAGCACAGAAGGACAGTGCCTAGAATTTATCACCACAATACAGCACAAACAGGAGGAAGGGGAGGTGGGAGATGAGCCCAACCCTTCTATTTTATTAAACAGAAGAAAATTTTGGCTAGCAAAAAGACATTTCAATGTTCTTGTAGCTCAAAAGATCTCTGTTGCCTTCTGAAATATAACTTGGGTTAGCAGGTGGATCTCTCATGAGAAATTACAGCTCTTCAGACTGGGGCTGTAGGTGACACTATTGCCTGCATTGCAAAAAAGGAAAGCAGATGATCATCACTGATTTTGAAGAAAATAAAATATTTTTGCAGATAAACAGACTTTTAAAGTCCAGAACAATGAGAAGGGAAATGCTCAGCTCTGCCATTTTTAGTTTTAAATGCTTTTTGCTCTTATTCAACTCTCAGGTCAGAGACAATTTCACTACAATCAAAATCCCAGATCTACTAAAGATTATTCCAAATCCTTATGTCACCCAGTTTAATTGTTTTCATTATCTTTGGAGTTTTATTATTCTAATTATCTGTGTGCTTTTATTATCCTAAATATTGATCTTTCCTTCTAATTAAGCCTACAGTTAAGATAGGAATATCTTGAACCCGTTGGTAACAAATAAAACCAACCTTTATCCCCTTGGTGCCATGATGGGAGATGGAACCCAACATCTGGAAAGCTTCTAAACAGCTGCATTTTGTTTACAGAATGTGAGAATCTGGATTTTAAGCCAGTTTCTACACAGAAGTGAGGAGCAGAGCAGTGCCAGCTCCCTGCCACAGACAGCTGGGCTGCAGTGGGGGGCTCTGAAGGGAAGAATCCCCTCATCCCACCCCTGAGCTGAGGCTGGCACAGCTCAGCTCTCCTGGGCTGCCCTGGGTGTCACTGAGTGCCAAGGTTTGGCAAGCAAATCCTTCTCCCCTGGGTCTTGCTGCAGTCTTTTGCTCCAGAGCTGAAGAAGTTATCATGGCATGTCATATTTCGTTTGGGAAATTCTATTTTGCACGGCTCCTTCTGCAATTTGCACGTGCTCTGCTTGCTCCTCACAGCATTTCACGTGTAACAGGCACTTGTAGTAAAGGAAGAATATATACAGTATGGTTTTCTGTTCAAATTTGGGTTTGTTCCTGCTAAGCCAAGGCTTTGATGCTGGACAGTAGTGGAAGTAATGCCTGAACTGACAGCATTTTAATTTTTTTTTTTGAAAGATTTACAAAATGCGTTGAAGTGGCATATAAACAGAGTATTAACAATTCTCTGGCAAATAAATTATTAGCTCCTTATGTTGTATGATAGTATTTTTCTCTTGCATTTTCTTCACAAAAGGACCCCTGTTAAATATTTATGCAATAAAAGATAAAGTTGGTGATGCTACAGAGAAAACAATTAGGCTTTCCTAACAAATTCCTCCAGTAAATTAAATTACATGTTCCTGAATTTTTAAATCTTTCCCCACTAATTATTTCCAGTTGTATTCCACAATGGCATCTGGCTTTTAGTATACTGTTTTGCATGGAATTATGTAGATAAAAATAAAAACAAAACTCAGGATAATGATCCTTATCCTAGAGTGGGTATAGGAATACTGAAAATAGTCCAAATAAGTATACAGGCTCCTGTGTCTCATCTTCCAATGCACAGTTGTGATTTTGGATAAAGCCATGTAGGCCTTCAGCAGAAATAAAAAGTCCTGATCAAGGATTTTCCATCCTGGGGCAGGGGGAACAAAAGATGGATCTTGTGCAACTGTCTGAGCAAGCAATGATAGTGTGAGACATGGCACCCAATGAAGCAAATCCATCCTTACAGACAGCAGAAACTGGTGATTGTTTTTACAGTCCCCAGGTTTTCTGGTTAGCAAGAAGCAGCCCTGGCACAGCAGTGCAGCAGGACAGCCTTTGCTGAGTACAGAGGGATGGAACTGCACACCTGCATTTCTGTTCCTAAAGCAGGACATGCTACAGAGCCCTGTTAATAACTCAGTCTGTAAAACTGGGACAGTCCCAATGATTTGATTTTTAAGGTATGCAAAAATCCCTCAGTCAGAGGTGGAAAGGGATCCAGTATCAAGTTGAATTCTGCTGACAAAACATTATCATTATACCTAAAGAAGTGAAAATGCTCCTTCAGTTCTGCAGAAGGCACATTCCAAGCAATCTCTGCAAGAGCTAGAGAAATTTCTGACTTTAATTCCAGGGCTTGTCTCAGACAATGGCCTGGCCAGACACCACCACTCTGCATCCTCCTGTTCACATTCAGATTCATCCGAGTGCACACAAGCTCCAGACTGGGAAATTCAGAGCAGCCTTCTGTGCTGTAGCAGCTTTATCACCTGCTGGAGCAGCTCTGTGCTGCCCATCTGACAGGACTGTCAATTCATTTTAAACTTGATTCTTAAAAGCAGATGCACAGCTTCAAAACCCCCTGGTCTGTCACATATGGAGATGCCATCTGGTTTGTGACTGCTCCAGTGTGACCCAGGCACTCGGCTCTTCCCTTCAAGATCTACTGAATGCTGAGACAAAGTGAACTGGGTGATAGAGAGGGGAGGAAATTCAGATTTGCCTTCCATTCTGCCTTGACTAAGAGGGTGAATAGGCAATAGATGTTTTTTCTTAAGTACCACATAACGTTAAGAAGAATAAGAACTGCATGTGAAGGACAAGGGTAGCTGAAGAGATGAATCACACAGTAACCAGCATGTTCCTTTATTTTTCATTACCTGAAGTGCCTATTCCCTCCTGAGGCCACCTGTGCACAGCTGATGGTTCTCCAGGAACAAGAGAAGCATATTTACTTGCCATCCTCATTTCTTCTTCAGTTTTGCTCTGCATCAGAACCATACAGGTAAATGAAAATAACCTGCTGAAACGTTCTACCCATTCAGATAAACAAAGCATCCAAGCTTCAGGTTGACCTGGAAGTGCACAGTCAGAACCTGCACATTTAGAAGTTCAGGCCCAATGAACACGTTTTTCTTGAACAGTGAATTGGAGAAACGTGATTGAGATGTGAAGCCATTGATATAACTGATAGAAAAAAAATCTTGTCAATCAGGATCCCAAGAGAAAAAAAGAGTCCTATGGAGTGCTTGTAAACTTCATGCTTAGCTACTTGTTAGGTTGGGAAGGATGGTAGAATCATTGCCATGGCTCACTCTGTTTCTAGACTCTGTGCCCACCATCCCTAAAATGCCAGCAAGAAAACTTGGAAGAGCCCCCTCATAGCAAAGAAAAGGAAGAGAAGATCTAAATCACAGTCCTGGATATCACCAGCCAGTTAGCAGCTTCAGCACAGATGTGAGCCAGCCCTCTCCCTGCTCCACATCTTGTCAGTCACACATGGGTAATGCTCACTTTCATCCTTGGTTTATCTCTTCTGTCAGGTTTTCAGGACAGTGACCATGGTAAGAAATGAGCCTGTTGCTCCCACAACACGACTGGAAGTCAGCACTTGCTACTGCACGTGGAACAAGGGGAAACATGAAATGGTCATGAGGGGACATCAGGTAAAAGAACACTATTCAGACATTTTAAGGCCATTACCTTAAATCTGTAATAGCTTTCAAGCTCATAGAGGTCTTATATTGGCTTTACTCTGGACAAAGATAGATTGGAATAATGTATTGAGACCTCTCTATACCTGGTTATGGTCCAGGCCCAGTTCCACATCTTCGACAGAGCACATACAAGGCCTCTGAAAATAATCCAGTCCAGATCCAGCATCCTGAGTCATCAATATGAGCAGTCATAACCTGTCAAGGCTTCCCAGATAGTGAAATGAAATCTTAATAACAAACCTGAGATATAATTCCTCTGATAAACCAAAGGATAACACAAAACCCACACTGCTGCTGTCAAAACAGCTTTGCTTTGAGAAACCTCTGGAGTTAAAACATGAGTCACATTGCAGAAAGCATCCTGGGTGATTCAGAAGCTGCTCAGATGTCACATCACCCTTCAGACATGTCACTGCTGGTGCTTCAGGAAAGGTATTCAAAGGCAACTCTTTTCTACAGACCTGGAAGGCATTTTCTTCTCTTTTGCTGTTACTAACACAGAGAGTTTAGACCAGATTAAAAGAGCTACTCCACTTAGGCAAAGGTCTTCTGTTTTACTGAACTGCTCCCAGGCTGCCCTCAGAACCTGCATTTGTCCAGAGTTTCTATTTCAGGATGGCACCTGGCTGAGGCTAAAGACTGCTGGAAATGGGGAAGCCACCCCTTCCTTTTGGACCTTGCTCTGTGCAGGCAGCCTCAGCAGTAATTCTGCTTCTGGCTAGGCTGTGGAATCAGTCAGGTGAACCTACACCGAGCACGTGGGACCCTTTCCATGCTCTCAGATGTGTCCATCACCCCACAGGATGGCAGTGCCCTCTCTGTACTGCTCCAGTCCCACACCTTTGCCACTAAAAGTGCCATGATATCAGAGCTAAGTCCACCCATGTACAGCACACAAATTTGGATCCTTGCCCCCTGATCACTCCTCTCACGTGCTAAAAGGAAACTCCTGTTGAAAGGAGTGGATAGGAACAGAGTTTGGTGATGATAAGCACTTGGCAGTTTGTTAGCTCGGTCACCCAAAGACTCATCAAAGTCTCAACAAGGAAACCTAATTGCAGCATGATTAATGCCAGTCATTCACCATTCCTCCCCCACATGCTTCCAAGGACGGTGTTTTTCCACCCTGGCAGCTATAACATGGTTAATGCTGTGTGGCCAAAAGGCAGAAGCAGCAATGCACAGAGCCAGATGGGAACAGAGGAATGCAGGGTGGAAGCTGTCTATGAAATGGAGATGATTACAGGCAGTGCAATTAGCAATCTGTGTCTCTGCCTGTCCATGACTCCCCAGGTCAGAACACACTCATATTGTTTCAGTGCTGAGGAACATTTATCTGCTATTGCGAGAGGATATGGAGCGAAACACTCCAAATAATCCTACCCTGAAAACATTTATTAATTAGTGGCAGGCAGAAGAGAGCCCCACCTCATGGTGATGTCACTCCAGTGAAGACTACAGCAAGAAACTGCCCCACACCTACATCCTTTTGAATATTTTGCCTCTCAGAGGGTGCACAAACACTGCAGTCACCTGCAGCAAAAAGATTCCTTTAATTCAAACTAAACTCAGGGAGTTATAACACTGCACATTTTTCTCTCATCTTGTCTCAGGCCCATTTCCATCATTTCACTTGTGCCCAAGAGCTGCTTTCTCTGCAAACAGGCAGAATTCTCACCTTTACTGAGCACAAATCCGTGACAATACCCAAATCAAAGAGGCTACAGAAGGGAAGATGGGAGGATTTGGTTCTCCAGGACTGATGCTCCAAATTGATTTTCACGCCACTCAGAGAGCATTAGCTTGGGTCTGACTTTACATGAAGGCTTGGCCCAGCAAGTTCATGGCAAGAGCTGAAGTAATGATGGGATTGTTGACACCTCTGAAGGTGCTTTTCTGAACTGGCAAAAACTCAGATGCACAAAAAAACCCTAACAAGCCCTCAAAAAACCCAAGCATGGAAACAAGCCAAAAAAACACACAGCAAAGCTAAGGCAGGAAATGTGATGAAATCCTCTGTATTGCCTTCATCACTTATTTTTTCAATCTTCAGGTTTTCAGTGCACAAAAATCTCAGAGGAATGCTACTCCGTTTTTGTATCTGTTCTGAATGTGGCTTTTTTTTTTCTTATGGAATTTAATATATTCTTAACATGAAACATTTAATGCCTGTTGCACAAATGTCTAATAAAATTCAGCCCCATGGCTCTTTTACTGTCAAGCTAAATAGGATCCATTTGAAACAAACGTGCAGCTTTAAAATTTCCTCATCTGAATGTTCCTGCCTTTGAAGGGAGCAATTCTCTTCTCCCATCCCCTACAGATCAACAGGGATTTAGAGGAGCAGTAGGTGGGAATCTTTCAGCTTTGGTTTTGTTTTGCCAACCCAGGGTTTTAGATGGCAGAGCTGTACCCCACTGCACTGAGGAAAATGAATTCTTCCTTAGAGGCACTGATTTTGGCAGGTATTAAAAGTGTACACAAACAGAAGACGAAAAGCAGCCCCAGACATTTTCAAATGAAGGAGAAAAGGGTTTGGGATATGGTACAAAGGATAACTACTGCAAAGAAAAGTCTTTTTCTAACTTAGCCCTCACATGACTCAGGGCAAATCACTCTTTCCCTAACACGTGAGGAAGGCTTCAGTCTTTAAAGACAGGTGTTAGTTTTAACTTTCATTCAGCAGTCACCCCTGGAGAAAATCAGTGGTGCTGAGCAGGGCTGGTTTTCCCGGGGTTTTTTCCTGCCCTCTAAATCTGTAAGGGTAGAGAAGCCTCCCAGCAAGGTGTCATTAGCTTTCAGGATGGCATTTCTGGAAGGCAGAGTTGTCAGAGTACCTGCTCTGTGGTGGTCTCTGTTGCAGCACTCACAGAGGTATGTAAATAAAGGTAAATAAAGATAAATAAAGAGCTGCATTTAATATACTGATTCTCTGTTGTCTCCTCCACAGGGAAGCTGATCTGCACATCTCATGTTTCTTTAACATGCAGCAGCATGTCCTTTTCTACACAATATCTAGAAGAGACACCTCCACTTTCTGAATAATGAAGCATCTTTTTACTTTGAAAGAGAAAAAAAATCTGATTATAAAAGCACATGCTGCAAGTAATAATGGGTTTGAGAGATTATGTGATTAAGCATGTAAATGCAGTTTTAAAGGTGGAAAATAGACTAGTATGGCTTAACTGGTACATTTAGAGAGAGAAAAGGAAGTTATTAAACCTTCGTTTTTGTTAAATGTGTAGGTAAGGAGTTTTAAACACAAAGAGGGAGAGAGAAGGATATTGTTCATGCAACAACTTCAGACTCAGTCTTACTACACTGAGAATGCAAACAAAGCCTATACCTAACTAAACATTTCTTTTAAATGAATCATGACATAAAAGCATTAAGTCAGGCTTCCAATTAATTTTCCAAAAGAAATTATAATTATATTTCTAACAATTAGCATTTCTGGTTTGCAAACACGTTTTAGCCACTTCATTCTTATGCAGCACAAGAATAAAAGCTGAGAGCAGAAAATAAGCCAATAAACCAAAAAGTCCTCAACACTGCAAAATCCAGGATGGAAAGGAAAATGGGAACTTCCCAGTGACACGCAGAACCCTGTGGGGCTTATGGGTTTTAATTGGGTTGCAAAGATTTCTACAGCACCAGCTATCAATTACAGGATGCCTCGCATCCTTCTTTTCCCTGTGGCCATTTCCATGAGATTCCTGCAAACTGAGGCTGTCCCTGAGCTCTCAGCAGCAGGTTTGTGTTACACCTCCCCCTGTGAGGGCACAGTGGGACCCCCCTCACGCTGCCAGAGCCCTGATGCACACACTGCTGTGCCAGCGACCAGAAATAAAAAGCCAAATCACAAATTTGGGCACATCTGATATGGCTTAGGCACGACTGCACAGTAATAGCTGTATTTTAAAACCCCTCCCTTTCTGCAGCAGCAGGTTGTGCAGGTAACCTTTGGCAGAGCTCAGCTGTGACCAGTTCAGGAACACAAACCCAGCTCTGTGCAACAAGCCCACAGAGCTGAATTTGCACCAACAGCAGTCGTGTTCATGAGAGGTGGTGGGGTCTGACACACCCAGCACACAGCTCTTCCAGACACCTCATTCCACCCCTTTCTGGCCCTTTTCCCAGCAAAAAGGATTCTTGAGCGAGACACTTTGCATCTGAGCATTTGATGGGCAGCACAGAGCACGTCCACAGTGCCTCCTTTGCCTTTTATGACAGGGATGTGCTTTCAGTGCTCACACTGCTCAGCAAAACGTGATCCCTTTGCACTGAGGTATTTTAAAAACTATCCAAGCTCCAAAGCTGTCAGATGTATCCCTATGCAACCCCAACTCCACAATCCCCATGCCCAGGTAATTTAGGGTGGAATGGTACCATTGCATAATCCTTCTTGCCTAGTGATTTATAAAGTCCTAATGCAGAATAACATCAAACTTCAATGCCTGTCCCTAAAATTCTCTCTCATATTTATTCTGCTGTTTTGTCTACCCACACTTTTTTTTTTTTCTTAATAGGAAAGTGTTTAAACAGCTCTTTCACGTATTGATTAGGCTGGTACTCAAAGAAGAAGGGAGGTGATTGATGAATATACCTGTTCATTTAAAGCAGGTCTGAGGCAGCACCGAAATTAGTTGCTGACTTAAGTAATTTAGTCACAAAATTATGCTCATGTAAGTAGCAAATAGAGTATTTCTGCTGTGCAGTCAGAAAGTCAACTTTGGATGCTCTCAACAAACAAGAAGAAATTCTGTGTGTGACTCCTTTACAGCAACTTAGATCAGTGTCAGACTGGTGGATTTATGCAGGAAACACAGAGTTAAGGGTTGAAAGCCCACTGCTTTTTTTAGCCAGTGATAAATCATCCCATGAGGAATTTGTGAGGCTGTTATTTGTGAAGCTGAATGGGGAACTTACACTTCTTCCTTTTTAAATACACGTCAAGGCTAGAAGGAATTACAGTGCTACACACACAGTGAAACCAGTTCCAAGCACCTTGACACACTGATAAGACAGGAATTACCTTTGAAAGACTTAAAAAAACCAAAGCCTGTCCTGATTGTACTTGGTTTTTAATAGAGGTACAGCAGAAATGCTTTCACAGCTTTGGAAACTGCTTCAGCAGGCACAAAAATTCAGATGTCTTAGAAGGACAGAGAGTCAGGAATGCTGCTTGCTCCAGGGAAAGGAAGGCTGGCCCATGCTCACAGCACTTTCTGCCAAGGGTAGGGAGGCTTTGCAGAGGAATGAGGACCCCCACCCAAACTCTGGCAGTTCTGGGCAAGCCCTGAAGATGCTGCTCAGCTGTAGGACTGGAAAAGTGCTGCTCCAGGAGCATTCCCACTGCTGTGGGCCTGGAGGTGTCCAGCACCAGCCACTGCCAGAGAGGAGACACGACTGGACAAGGGCTGTGACCCAAAGGAGCAGGTTCTCCATCCCCACTGGGTGGGATGTGCTGTAGGAACATAAAAAACAAAACTGCAGTCTGCACAATACCTCCCTGATTTTGTATCACCTCGTGTTTGAGGTCCCTTTCTCCAAATCAGAAGCAAGCAGTCCAGCACACATCCAGAATAAATATTTAAAACACAAGTGCAAAGAAAAGCTCCCTGGTCTTTCTTTGCCAATCTCTTCATCTCTCAGCAGCACTAACAGGCCTGCTGTTTACAGAGCAGTGCCAAAGCCTGATTAGGGATGCATCTTTAAAATAATAACGTGGGCAAAAAGAAAGGCGCAGATATCCTTGAGATCAGATGATTCCCCAAAATGTTTGATCCCTCAGATCAAATGCAGTGTTTTTCCTCCCACTGTGCCTCTGTGTGTGCATCTGCACCAGATCACTTGCAGGTACCACAGCCCTCAGAATTCCTGATCACAGTCACGGGAGAATCATCGCAGAAAGGAACAAACATTGTCCATTAAAAGACAGCCTTGAGTTGTTTTTTGCCAGTTTTCTTGCTTTAGGCTAATACTTTGGTGTTCATTCAAACCACTGAAGTCTCTTATCAAGGACAGCACAGCACAGAACTTGAAATGGAAAACTGAGGCAATCTGAGTTTCCTTAGAAAACATTAGAAGACTAACTTTGAAAATGTCTTAATTTCAAATTTTTTTCTTTTCACAATTCTCTTTCCTTAAAAGCAAAATGATGACAGTAAAGTAACAAAGGGGGGAAAAAAGGGAAAAAAAGAGGTGTGAGAAAAAGAAACTAAAAAAAGCAGAGAGAAAAAAAAAAACCTGGGATGAAAATATTACTTCCCTAGGGTTTCTGTTCTGCTTTTTTCTATATATCATCCTAACTGCAGAACACAAAAATGATCTATTAATCACATTAAGCTTAACCATCCATTAAAAAGTATTTTAATATTACCTGTCTCACAAAACATAAAAATCTCCTGACAGCCATATCATTTTCCTGACTCGCTCACACCTTTTTCATGAAATGAACTTTATACCAAAGGAAACCCAGGAATTAATGAGGGTCTGCATCACCATACTCCCAAACTTTGCTAACCTGGAGTCACTAAGGATAGGAATGCAATGGTAAGAATTAACATTTCCACCAAAGTACACGGGGTTTTTTCCTTTCTCCCCATTCCTGCAGGCTCAGCAGAGCTCTGGAGGAGAGCCAGGAACCTCACCCAGGGCCTGGGGTCCCTTTCTTGGTCTGCCTGTCACCTCCAAGCTGTCCTTGCCACACCAGAGCAGTGGGACACACGTCCCTTATCAATGTTGGGAGATTTTTAGCTGCGAAGCACAACAGTGCCATAGAATTAATGCTCTCCTACTCCTTTTTGATATCCAGCAGAGCTCACATCCTGCCACAGCTCAGAGTCTGAAGAAACCCAAGTGCCTCTCACTGTTTAACAGCCCTGGAGGTGCAAAATCATTGGTCAACCACCCAAAATGATCTCATTGTTTAAACTCTCCTTTGGAACCCATTTTGGTTTTCAGGTAACCAAGAAACTCATCTTTATTCGTTGGCAATTCTTTTAACAGCTGCCTGTAATCTCCCAACTTCCAGACTGAAAATAATTTAAAAACAAATGAGCTTCCCTGCAGATAAAATTCAGAGTCTCTCTGAGCTTTCAAGATAATAAAACTAAAAGGCAACGTTAAGTTGAAAGGGGAGATGAAAAACAGAGGAAACCAGAAAGTCCCATAAAGTTCAGAATTAAGCCTTGAGGCTAGAAGAAATGGACAGAGAGTAAATTCTCCTTTTCAATATGCTACTTTATGGAAGTGGGATGAGAGCAGCAGCAGAGCACAGTATCTGTATCTCGTTAGCACTGTTCCTACTCTCATGTGTTTTTGCATGTGTGTGTTTGTACTCCAGCTGGGCCTGGTGCCATCACACATTAGATATTCACAGCTCCACACTTCACAGCCAAGGTTTTCAAAAAGCTCCAGTAGCTGGAGGTGCCTCCAGTGCTGAAACATCCTACGGCAAGCAGCTTGGCAGCTCTCTCAGTAAAGGGCTTTTTGAGGCCTCTCAGGCTGGATACTCAAATAGGCTGGTCCCATAATCATCAATTTGTGACAAAAGCTGGCAGTGGCACGAGGCACATTTCCATGTATATAAACTGCTGATGGAGTTGGTCAGTGGCTTTGCTTGGACATTGCAATAACATCTGATATCAAATACAGCATCATTATAAACCTGCCTCTCCCTTCTCCATCCAGTACTTCAGCATTTTAATGAAACTTTTCTGGGAACTGCACCTCTTGTTTGTCTAATACCAAGTATTGAAATAAATCAGCTCATTTTTCTACATATTCTTTTGATCCCTCAGATGTTTTCACAGACTGTAACAGACTTGAAAAAGTTGTATGCGTGATAATTGAAATTACACCCAGCATATGATTTTGTCACTTTTATAAAGTTTCCCTTTTAACTTGAAGAAGTGCCTTGGAAACAACTGCAGTTCAAACATCCTTAATCGTATTCTCTTCCCATGAACATTCAGCACTACAGCCCTGTCCTTGTTCAAGCTCACAATTTACTTTCCTTTAAAATTGGCCTGCAAATGTCCCTCTCTGTAGCAGTTCAGCTGCACTGGTCCCAGTACCATGGAGGGAGCTGTTCCCCAGCAGCTGTGAGGGAACTGCTCATCCTCTTTCACTCTACAACCTCTGACAGCCTGAGCACGTGTAAGAAAAAGACTTATTCATCAGAGAATGACATGCACTGAGTAACAAGCTGCCACTGCTGTGGAAAAAAATAATAGCTATTTTATTGGAGAAGTGCAAAGTACACTTCTCCAATAAAAAACCCAGAGAGGACAGGATGGAGGAAGGCTCTTGGGCAAGCAAATGAAAACAGCTCACCCAAGAAGAGGTTACAGCTCTCAGCACATTCTGTAAAGCTTTGCATAAATGCAAATGTCCCCCTGTGCTTTTGCACATCAGCACAATGTAAAAGACGTGATGACTCTATAGGGGGAGGGAGAAAATGAGGCCAAAGGAGCTCCTGTACACACAATTATTCCAAAGGAGAGAAAGGAGCAAGCAGCAGTGCAGGGGTGGCACGGATGGATTCCAGAGGCCGTGTCCAGGCACTGCAGAGCGTGGGAGCCAGCTGCAGGGCAAGGAGGGCACCAGCACAGCTGCTTCTGAAGGAGTGCGAGGAACAGAGGACATTGGCTTCTTGCTACAAACCAAACCCTCTGAATCCCTGTCTCCTCCCCACACAGATCACTATGAGAGCAGAAAACACATTCTCACACGCTTTGCTGTATCTAAGAGCACGGGCAGTGGCACAAATCTGTTGCAATGCATGTGGCTGTAGCCACTGCCGCAGACCATTTGGAAAAATGGCAGGCAGGCCTCCAAAACACCCAGCTCTAGCTCCCTCCTTCTGGTTACAGCGAGTACCTATAATTCCCTTGGGTTTTAGTTGACATATTTTAAGTTCATTGGTTGGTGAGTTCTCCACCCTGTTTTATGTATAAGTTCATGTTTATTCATTTCCCTAATTGACTATTCATCAGCTCTAGAAAATTCTCCCCTACTTGACACCCCATTGTTCATATTATCCCCTCCCCTAAGTTGCCTCTATTGGTTGTTCCCCTGTTAGCTCTTCGCCCTTGTTCAATCCTCATTGGCTGTATCCCTTCACTCCACCCCCTTATATAAACCCTGGATCCTCTCATTCCTTTGTCGTTTTGTCCCTGGACGCTTCACCGTCAATAAACTGTCTGGAACACACACGAAGGACCCCTCTCTCTCTCTTTTACCTCTGCTGACGCCCTTCTGCCACCTTTGGTTGGGGCTTGGTCCTCTCACAGGAGCCAGCCTTGTCCGCAGCCCGCAGCTACAAGGATGCCTGCAGCAGGACGCTGTGCAGCCCCAAATAGTGTCAAAAATCCAGTTTTTGTGCTCCAGTGACCGAGCACTGCCTCCAGCGTCACACGTCACCAAGGTGTGGGTTCACACAGGGCACCAGGCCCTTGTGGCAGCTCAACATCAACATCCTGGAGTAAGAACTGTGGGTTGTCTTCAGCAGAGAGAAGGGAAAAGCCAAAACGCTGTTTGACCTTCAATAGCAGCCTCTTCTGCAATCCTCAGGCTGAAAAATACCCTGTCCCTTCTGAAAGGAAGAGGAAGATCCATTTGCAGCAAACAGGCAGATCCAATGAATCACAGTGTGCAGAGCAGCAATAATCAGCGTGGGGCTGAGGGGTCTGTGATCCTGTTTGCTCCATCAGAGAAACAGAAGAGATTCACCGGAAAGATCCCATTAGTCTCATCTCACAGCAGAACCTCAAAGCTGCCCTAAAGGCACAGCATGCCCACAAACAACATTCCTCAGCAAGATCCAGGCACTTTGTAAGGTTTCACTGTTGTCAAGCAAGATTTCCAAACAGAACTTCTATTTTTTCATTCTAAATGGAACAAACGAAAATAAAAAGTAGAATAGAATTACTCTCAGTTTGCTGGCCCACACCAGCAGATGTCTGGTGCTTACCCTCACCTTTTTCTGTCCAAGAGAATTCACAGCACAGTGCTCTAAGATGTGTCTCAGCACTGTCTCAATGCACTTGAGTCTCCTAGACATTTGTGACCGTATTTAAAGATCAAAGTAAGTAAGTGGAGTGTGTTTTCAGCTACATTGCCTTCAGTCAATCAAATACATCTTTTCAGAAATATGAAAAATGTAATTATTTGGATTGGATCAGCCAACTCAGAGTGCTAGTCCTGGATTGCCTCACCTTTCTCTAAAAATAAAAAAAATCAAAAATACCCAGCAGAATTCCCAGGTTCCAAGCAGGACTGTGAGAGGGGTCAGAGGAAGCATTGTGATAAAGAATTGCCACATCATTTGGGAGAGGAGAACTGCAGGATTTGCCATCTGCAGCCATTTTCAGAAGTGACAGAGACAGCACCTCCACCTTTATCAGCTGGAACCAGAAAGAGCCAGTCCAAGGAAGCACTTTGGGTTTTTTTCTGCTGATTCTGGGGAATAAGGTAAACCCCAATCAGCAAGGCATGAAATGGAGATCACTTAAAAGAAGTGCTGGGAAAGGTCAAAATTCTCTCAACTTTGCAGCAAAGTCCTACACCAGTCGTGATCGAGATGGTGAAGCACAGATTGAGTTAAAAGCAAAACCCCCAAACAGCCTGATGCTGTGCCTAGTGGAACCTCACATTATCTAATCTAACTATAAAATATTTAGTAGTTTAAAATTCAGTCATGTCAGCTGGAGTCTAATTTCTCTTCCCCCTGTGGATTTCAAGTGTCTTTTTGAAGCTTTTTGGCATTAAAAAGCAGAGGGGAGGAAAAAAAAAAGAAGGAAGCAGAATTTGGAGTAGGATTTCTGTACTTCCCATACAGATTTGTGCTAATAAATGGGGGCATGGGGGGTTTGATTGAAAGAATAAAAGGTGAGAATTAAGGTAAGGTCACTCCTCTACATACACAGCACCTAATCCAAAGCTTGTTCAGTCTGTCAAAATGGGTATTATGCACTAATTCATCTCCAAGAATGAACATTATATAGAACACACAGGCAGAAGTAAAATTTTTAATCTCTAAATTTTGAGATTTACACTTGGTTTCATTTCTTTTTGAGAGGGAAAAAAAAACCCCAAACAAATCCTCAACCAAATAACCCAAAAAATAGAGCAAATAATTCCGTAATCTAGAATAGGAATCACAGACCTGTAAAGTGGCAGAGATGAGTTCAAATCCCACTTTGGAATAATTTCAGCCTAAGGTCTGTCACAGTTCACAGTTATTTAAGTGCATGGCTCAAAAAAAAAAAAAAAAAAAAAAAA
>VWZT01011586.1:747301-767666 GCA_013397055.1 Pachycephala philippinensis | reverse complement strand
AAAAAAAAAAAAAAAGCCATGACCAAAAAATTCCACAAAAAAATAGAAAATTCACAGCAGCGTGGGCTGGTGGTTCAACCACACACCTACAAGTGTGTTTGACAAATCCTTTACAACAGCCTTTCAAAGATTACTGTTCTGCCTTGTCAAGATAGCTGTGACATTTTCCTGAAGAAGTTGTCTCTTTTTGAAACCAAAGTTACCTGTGGTTGAGAAATGGAAAGAATGGAATAAGAAAGAATAAGTTTTTTGGCCTTAGCAGGAAAAAAACCTCAGGTTACTTGAAAAAATATATGGAATGCAATGAATCAGCAGCAATGAATTTTAATTAATGTGCCTAAATTCCACAATTTCCCTTGTGCCCTGGTGAAAAGAGGGTCTGAGAACAAAAAAGCCCAAGGAATTCTGGAATACTATTCTGATACAAGGATCACCAGAAGCTACTCAAAGGTCTGCTTACATGCTGCTTAGGTTACAACACAAATTAAAAATTGCTGTCATCATTAAAATCATTCCTAAAATCATTATTTTTTGCCCTGGCTAATAATATTCATAATAGCACACCAGCTGAGCACAAACAAATAAGTATTAAATTAGGAAGTGGGACATCAGGCTTTTATGTCCTCCAACACTCACAAAAGCATTTTTCCAATTCAACACAAATCTGTCTCAGAACTAAATTCATGACCCTTCTGTTGTTGGATTTTTGTTGTTGCTGTTGTGTTAAGAAAAGTAAATTGTGTTTCATTTCCATCAAAGCACCAATCAGCTTTTTGCTTCCCCAAGCAAGGGTTGAATTACAGCACCTTTTGCACTTTGATTTTTTGGCCAGTTCAAGAAGCAGGCAGTGGAAGAGAAAGATGTTGGAATAAGATGGCAAAGTCAAGCATTTCCAGTTATGATGTACAACAGATGTCAAACTCTGCAGTGCATAGCACACTGCTAATCCAGGGTTGCTGTGATGATTAGAGGAAATTACCATTTGAAGTAAATAAAATAATTTGCTGAAATCTCTGTCACCTCACGAAGACACAGACATTCCCATATTTTTGCAATTGCTTCACTTTGCAGTGAAAGAAATACTAATTTTACTGGGGAAAACAGATATTAAGAACTCAACCTTAAACAATACTTGTGCTCTAGGAAATTGAAAACATCAAAATTCAGCTCTTGTTCCTGTGACACAAAGAAGAACGAGAATCTTTCATCCAAAAAAGCAAAGACTAAGAAACTGCAAAAAGATATTTGGGAAGAGAGGAAGATGCCACGTTTCAAACAAAAGCTTCTGTTCTTAAAAGACAACAGATGAGAGATAATTGCTTCATAATGGAGAAAGTATTGAAGTATGAAAACAATCTGCATTTTGGAGAACTGTTCTGTGTCCACAAGTTAAGAGTTCATTACTAATGTTTTATTCATTTCTTTTAACAACACTGCACTAAATTCCTATAATAATTTTTCAGCTTGCATGAGATCTGCTTGAATTTTAGCAGATCCCAGTTCCATTCTGGAAGTGTCGGAAGCAGATAAAAAACCAAGTGTTTATGTGGATACAGATGCTTGATAAACCAAGGTAACAAAACAGCCTCCTTCCTGCACCTGAGAAAGGCAGTGAGGGTTCCACAAAAAAAACCCCTCAAATAAACAACAAAAGGCATCAGGAACTTCTCAACCACAGAATCAGGAGCAGTCATTGTCTGGTTTTCTCACAGAGAAAAAAAAAATTAAAGCCCCAGTTTCCTGCAGGCATTAACACAGAGAAAGTCAGCCATAAACCACATTTTACAGCATCATTAAATTGACCAGAAACCACAGGTTTACCATGGTAAGTACTATACATACTCTTAAAAAGTAAGCACACACACAGACACCGAGCTTGTATTTGGAAAACATAAGACCTGTGATAAAAAACATCCTTGGCTTGTTTCTGGAGGTCTCCTTGCCCCTTTCCAGAGATGACCTTGGAAAGGAAACACAATTTCTCCTCTCAGCCTGGGATCCACCAAACATCCCCTCGAGGTCTCCGTTTGCCCTCTCTCACCCCAGCTCCCCATTTGCCCAGCTCCATCTGTTCTGTGCCTCTTGGACACCTCTGGCATCAATCTCAGTAAAATGAGCTGCTGATACCCAGTGAGCTCCAAGTGCTGGGCAAAGGCCCTTGGAGGCAGTATTGCCTCTCTCATTGCTGTGCTTTCTGTCACAGGATTAGGCATTTCAGAAATTAATCACAATATATAGAATGTCCATGTCTACTTCAATATATGGAATGTCCATGTCCACAGAATAAGTTTATCACAGTCCTTCCTTACTGAAATGCTATGAAGTAAATATCTCCAGTTGCTGTGTCCATTGGAAAGCTCAGTTCATCCAAAATTCATCACTATAGGGAAATGATTTAAGATGTTCCTCCCCACACTTCACTAAATGAAGCCTACTTTGGGTGTCTGTTTCAGAAGCATGGAAATACTAACCCGAAGTTTCCTTTTAAATACAATTTGCAAGCCTGGCACGTTATTTATTTATCAGAGGGAGCTGAAATTGTTTCCATATTTCCCTAAAATAAACGTACCACGGAGTGTTGAGTTAGTTTAACTAATGCTGCCTTGGGTTTGACCTGCCCGCCAGCAGCACAGCAGTTCAGCTCTTAATAAACTGCCAGGCCACACCTCATCTCCAATGAAAACTGAATTCTAACATCAGCAAGTATTGTTATTGCATGGACGTTCAAAACCCCAATCACCGGGAAATTCTGCTAAACTAGCAGGAAATGCCCGGGCTGCCTCTGAGAAAATGGGAGCTTATTTGTATGTAAACCCGTGTAACACAGTGCTCATTCTCCAGGCCTGACTCACGCTGATAAGCTGTGAGCCCAAATAAGTGGGAAAAAAAAAGTTAAAAATCTTTTTTTAACATAAAATTAGCTGTTGAACATCCTGCTCGTGCACTCCGTGCCTGATCTGAGCTCTCTCGTTCAGTGATACGGGAAGCAGCAGGAGCAGAGAGCAGCGCTGGAGGTCCTCAGGGTGTTTGGCTCCACTCCTGTAACAGAGGAGGGTTTGGAGCCCGGAGGGTATCACACATCCTGGAAGGGAAGAGGTGGATCAGCCACACCAGCTGGAAAAGGACCTGATGGTTGCTTAGAGGGCTTGTCCTTTTCTGAAAAATCCGGGGGGTACACCTGTATTTCCCCTGGGGATTCTCCAGAGAGGGGAGCTGGAGCTGTCCCAGGAGTGACCCCCCCTGGGAGAGCACGGACAGCCCTGTGAGCCCTGGGCATGGAGAGTGTCTGACTGCCCATCACCCAGATGGGCCAGGGTTGGATCTCTGAGGGCACTGATCCCTGCTGCTAATTAGTTCCCAATTATCTCTAACACAACATTGTTCTCCAATAATCTGTCAGTTATTTGTCTTTAGGAACAGCCTTGGAAAATATCATCTGTGACCAGTCACAGGCAGTTTCTTTGTTTCAAGTCTCCCACTTTTTCTCCTTTACTACAGTTCCAGGTACTGTTCTTCAGTTTGAGATGAACAGCCTATTTTGTTGTTTTAATTGCTGCTGCTGGAGGTGTCACACCTCACCTATAACTGAGCATCCCAGGAGGAATTCATCTCTCCAGCTCGCATTGACTGTAGTGCTGAGAACAACTCATCTTCTGTATTTGTGGGAAATCTGAAAACTATGATGAATCCCAAGACAAATGTGTTTGCTTTTTTTCCAGGCAAACCCCTGCAAAAACTTCTTGTTTTACTTCAAATTCATTTAAGTCATATATACTGTTCTTGCTTTAAAATATTTTTCTTTGTTTGAAGCTATTGTTTCTAACATCTCAAAAAAAAAAAAAAAACCACAACAAACCATCAGTTAGAATGTTGCAGGGAAAATATTGAAAGCTGAACTATATTTTAAATATTAATCTAAAAATACCATGAGCATAGGTGGGGTTTAACGTAAGTTCTCCCCACAAAGTTTTATACAATGGTATTTTTATACCCTTCTCTGTTAGGACTATAACTGTCCCTCAGAAAAACTAATTAAGCCCAAACAATACAAAACAAAATCCTGTGTCATGCTCAAGGAACCTGCTGGGACCTATCTGAGCTACTGTAAGATAATTTAATGAGTACTCATTAAATTAACATCTACCCCCACAGCAAGTTCAGCAGTGAGAGATATAAGCAGAAGAGCTTTAAATGGCTTTTCCTGCTCTCGGGGCTCCTGCTGTCTCATCTGGTTCAGGCAGTTTGGATTCTGTGCCTCCGCACTCCCGGGAAGCTGGGGCTGGCTGCAAAAGAGCTTCACAAGACTTCATTTTTACTGTAAATTTCCAGCATTAAGAGGAAAAGAAAACTTATTAGCCTCAAGCACAGCTGCCTGAGGATTTCCAGCTGTTTCCCCAAGGGAGGTGAGCACAGAGCTGCAGAGTCAGGGCACCCCACTGCCCCAAACTGGAGGAGACTCGGGGTAGGGTGGGATCCCTCCCACGAGCACTCACCCTTGGGGCATCCCTTCAGCCACTCACCCACTCTGCAAGCTTTCACTTAATCCTGGATTTCCCAAATGCAGGGAGTTTGTGCAAGGTGGTTATCCAGTGGGGAGACTCCTTGCTGGCCTGTGAGAGCCCTTGCCCTGTAAATGGTTTGTACCTGACAGAGCCAGGCTGGAGCCAGAGGGATGCAACTGGGAAGGGATGCAGTTTGATCTTACAGCAGGTTTCATGGGCTGCCCACTAAAAAATAAAATAAATAAATATTTTCCTTCTCTGGCAGGTGATTTGGATGCACTGGTAGAGCACTGTGCAGATCAATGGGGATGTATCAATGTTTTATAGCAATACTTAGATGGACACAAAGAAAACTCAGCCAGGTTCTGTGCTGACTCACATGCCCTGAGTAAAACGGAGATAACTTCACTTTGAGCTCAGAGCAGCTTTGTTTGCACAGCCTGCCCTGCTGCTTGCTGCCTGGAGAATGGGCTTGGCTCAAAAGGCATCCAAAGACAACAGGAACTGCAAAATGGCAAACTGCTTGATACGTGTTTAATATTAAGGTACTACAAAACAAGTCACCAGTGTTGAGGGTCACCCATTAGCAAACAGTAGCAGCACAATGCATGGGGAATATAATGATATATCAGGAGAGTCCATCACTGTGTTAAGGACTCACTCTCTTTTACAAACCTGTTGCTAACACCTCATCTGGGCTCGCACAGACTTTAGTCTCTGTCAAAGCAGCATCCAAATTTAAATTTATTCACGTGCACACAATCCTTCTGAATGATACTGAACTGTTTAAAGAAACCCTATGTGTCGAAGAGCTGCAGGACAAACTGAGGGGTGGTGCTTAGAAAAGCCGTCCCCAAATGTCCTACAAGTCCTTGGCTTTTGGAGAGCCTAAAAGGAGAAAAAACCCAACAGCTGATGAACCTTGTTTAAGCTTTTTTTATACCCAAAACAATTCAAGGGACTGCACTGCTGAGCTGGCAAGGAGTTAGTTCCCAACTGCTAGGCCCTCAGTCTGGGTCCAGCTGCCAGATTTCTGCATCCTGCAGCAGCTCCAAACTGTGGGACAGCTTTTTGGGACTGTGCTGCTGTCAGCCTCAGAGGTGGACCCTGCCAGGGAAAAAAGGAAACATTCCAGAGAAACACTCGCTGGGCACGTACCTGCCCTTTGCTACCAAACCTCTCTCAGAGACAGGATTTTAGCTTTTCCTCTGCCAGATTTTCAGAGGCTGTGCTGGAATCATTTGGGAAATAATGCCCGGGGCAGTCTCGCTAAGAACAAACAGATCCTCTGAGCACAACCAGGACACAGCAGAACGGCACAGAGAAATCAAGAAACAAAACTCTGCAGTGGAATTGTGTAGACACAGCTTATCAAAGTCTCGACAGCACTTTTATTGCTGCTTGCAGTAGGACTAAAGTAGTGACTTCCCAAATGATTCTCTCAAAGAACAGAGATTAAGACATTTCTATCCTATAATGAGAATTTGGGGGTAGAGGGATTTTTTTTCTGGAAATTAAAAAATATTGTATCTCCCCTACAGTGACAGGAGATAAAACATCTGTGGACCTGTGTGGCAGTAGTACAAAAGAAGGTTGTAAACAAGAGATAAGAATAGTCCTTGCTCCCTACAGAATGTGTTGGTTTGTTTTGTTCTAATGCTGTGTTTGCCCCTGGGTCATTTGTCACATGGGGCCTTTTGGCAGAGCAGGTGAGATGGAACAGTTTTCCATGGACAACCTTGCTTTAAAAATGAAGAAGGAAGAGGGTATCAGAATTTAGTATTGGATTTATGATGGTGATCAGTGCAGGAACGATTTCGGGTCTTTAAAGATTTTCCTTCTGCCTAGAGTTGTTTTCTCCTTGGCTTTTTTATTTTATTGTGTTTTAAGCATTTGCCTTGTGCACTCAGATGCTCACTCCCTTTCTCTGTCTGCTCTTGCCTGAATCTGTGGCCCATCTTTCTCTCTGGCTGCAGCTGAACTGCAATAATGAAACCTCCCTTTGTTCTTGAAGCCAACTGCTGGGAGTAATGGGGGAGCACCAAGGGCAGCAAGGAATCAACCAGAGCATAAAGGACTGGGCACAGACCTCCTCTCCACACAAACTGAGATGATGCACCAGAAGAAAGCCTGAACTGAGGTTCTGCGTGCTGCACATCCCTGCAGAGAATCTCATCCAGCTGAAATGAGTGTTAAACTAGATCTGAAACTGAGTCAGGCTGGGAGGCACTCTCTCTTTACCCTGGTGGCTGGTGGGTTGCTGTCGAGCCAAGCCTCTTACAAGGCTGTGAGAGCAGGGACTCTGGAGCCTGGATTGCTTTGCAATAATGCTGCAGCATTTAGGCTTCTGCTGCTGTTAAATCTATTTTTATGAGTGGGCCATAAAGCTTGATGTGGTGAAGCAGGATTACACCCAGTGGCCAGGAGCAGTGCCCATCAGCCTGGAAGGGAAGGAGCAGAAACCATGCCCACAAACACAGCTTGGGGTAAAAAGCAAGTCAGTCTGGTTAAATAAAGCTCACTGTGACACAGAGATGCTGCCCTGTGACTGACCACTCCTTTTGGTCAGGAGAGCTGAATTACTGTAGCCTTTGGGAAAAATGGGTTCATTGATTTCTACATGAGCGATTAGTTTTAATGAAGACCCAGATATTTTCTGGCCCATATTTAGCACAACATGAAAACACCAGCAGGCATCAACTAGCCCAGCTTATCCTAAATGCTCCTTCAAAACTCAGCTGAGTTCTTCAGCTTAAAGGAAATACAGATTACCAGGCTAGATGCCTCTATTCCATATACACCATTTCCATCTAACCTGGTGTCCTGAGCCCTGCCTCAACCCAGTGCTAGATCAAGGCAGCATTGATTTTACCCACCTTGCACTCCCCATTGTCCTGGTATTCCAAGCCCCAGGCTGGTGACAGCAAAACCTCACAGTCCTAGGTCAAAATCTGCCCAGACAGACCTGTCAGTCCCTGCCACCTCACACTATCAGTCACCAACAGGAGTGTTTGGGTTTGGCACTTGTCCAAAAAACCTGTCCTTTACCCAAACTATAACTCCTATCCAACAGCTCTTCTCAGTCTAATTTCAAGGATTTTCTAACTCCAGTCAATGCCTCTAAGGCCCAGACCCCACATCTAACCACACAGTCCCCAAGAAAAAGCCAATCCTACCTGTCCAACACCAAAACTAAGCAGGTTGCTTGTCTTAATTGGTAGGTTTCTATCACAGGCCCACTTCTTTTGATTCTTTATCTCAGTATTTCTCCTCATGCCTCAGGAATTCATAGACACAGAGGAGCTCATTGCCTTCACCAGCTGTGAAGGAACATGAATTACTTCCAAAAAAGAGAAAGGCGTGGGCTGAACAGTAGGAAGCATCCTGTTCTCTAATGGATATTTCCATTCAGCTGCTGAATCAGGGAACACTTTCAGATCAGTGCTGCCACTGTTTGGAACACACATCTTAAACGATATTGATTTCTAAGATGATGAGCTAATTTGTGGAATACTTTGCCACTTACAGTGTTTCACATGAAGTTGTCATCATCATCTTTCCAGTGGCATTTGGAAAGCCACATTCTGGGGAAACAAGCTCTCAGGGAACACGTGAGTGCTGGGCCACCTTCCACTGCTCAGCTACAGCCAAGGAACACCTAGACATTAATCCATCCTTGTAACATTTGTACCGAGCTGCAAATCAGCTGCACAGTCAGATGGATCCTCACAGTTATCACCTCTGAGGGACTCACAGCAGCACACACCAGCCTTCAGATGCCTACACCCATCAGGGACCAGAAGAGCCCTGTGCTCTCCTGTCTTGCAAGCGAGGCAGCTGAAGCCCAGGCCATGGCTGGTGTCACAGCAATCTGCACCCTTCACTTCCCTTTGCAGAGCAAAGGAGCCAGTCCTGACACGGGAGATGAAGGGGTTTGTACTTCTGAGCCATGGGCAAATCCTTTGAAGCCAAGATGCAGAGCATGGAGTTAAACATATTTAAAGTCTTTCTGCACAGCAAACCCATACGTGACAAAGCAAAGGCCTGGGAAGCAAGCACTGCCTCAATTAAGAACGACAGCTCTCACCAAAAAACACCTCCAAAGCGTGGAATATAAACCTCCCAAATCTGATGTGCATTTCAACAGAAATAGCTGCTGCTGTGAGGGATCCACTAAAGGAAGATACAATTTCAAGGCTAGTGGCAGCCTTAGCCACAGCACATCTCTACAAAGCTTGACACGAACAGGGCTGTAATTCCAGTCCTGTCATCTGTGCCATCCTGAGATGACTGCATTTCCAACCTCACAGGGAATTCAGAAGTCACCCCCAGCATCTGCTTCTTGACTGTCAGGAGCCATCCAGCGAGAGGCCCTGCTGTTTGCAAGTTCCCTTACAATTTAACCTGGCTCAGGGCGAACGGAGATCAGCTCATTTTTTTTAATTAAGCACTCTGCTCACTGATGTACCCAGGCCAATGCAGTTGCTGATGGCAGCACACATCAGCAGCTCTGATTATTCTAACCTAGATGAACACGTGAAACGGTTTGACAAGAATTGTGCTGTCAGAGGATTTACCCAAGAGGCAGCTGCATGGCTGGGCTCTGGGTTAGATGATAGCTCCAACAGAAAAACCTTGCTCAGAAGAAAACATTTCCAAGTGACCTGTAACGCAAACATGATCATTTCTCAGACAAAAGCATGCAAGAGAGCTCATAAAATGCTGCTCTCCTGCTGGGCAGAGCTAAAGCTCCTGGGGTAGTTGCCTTTTTACACATATTGCCTAAAGGCAGCACGCAAGTGCACAGTCAGAGGCATGTTCCCAGGACCAATTGATTGGAAATGTGCTAAGACACAACTTCTTCTGAGCTGACCAAAAATCCATGTAATACCATGACATTTTTTTTTCCAGCAGGAAGGGATTACAAGAATCAGAGGCCAGTTTTTATTTATACACACAGAAGCACACTGTGTGTGTGCACACGTACACCCACCACTGTAAAAGAGTCTCTCACAGCCCAAACTGAAAGATTAGTTCCGGCTTTCTTTAATGTGGCTCCGACTCCTGACGCTTCCTTTGTAAGTGTTATCCTACACTCTGGATTTGCTACGAGCAGGAGCTGCCAAAACCCTTCTGCTCAAACTCCACACTACTACTTTTTGCAGTTGCTGCCAATCCCTCTTCCACACAGGACACTGACACCTCACCCCACACCCACAGCAGGACCTCAATCCAAGAGCCAGAAGGAAAGGGTTTTCCAGGCAAAGTAACAGATCAAACAGAAACAGAACAAATCCCACAAAGAATTTATCTCTGCACGGAGTTTTCTGCTGGCAGCCACCCCCAGTTTATAAAAGGAAACATCTTGCTTGGATCAGCTTGGAAAGAGATGATCAGCCTGGTGTCTGGGTTGTGCACTGTGCAGAACTTTGAGGATGCTTAGCTCTCTACAAGTGTCCGTTTTCAGAGCAGACTTGATTTATGGCTTCAGTGACACTGCATTACAGCATCACAGCAGTGGGGGACAGGGACAAGGCAGCACCAGAGCCTGATCCCTCCAGGCAGGAGGAGTCCCAGGAATGCTGAAGGATGAAGTGACCCACATGCACGAAGGTGGGAGAGAGCACAAGGAGCAGGATGGGATCTTACACACTGAAAACAAGCACCAGCACTGCTCGTGGCACCCTGTGCTCTAACTCAAGACCTTGTTCAAACACATCTCCATGATGTTGTTGCACACCCCGACATCAATGGTGCAATGCCCCATAGCAAATTCTTCAAAGTTAGCATCACTTTTTGGCAGTGAAGCAGCTGCACAAACATCTCAGTGACCCAAGGGCAGCTATCAGGGAAAACAACACTAAAGCAGATGAAAATACATAACTATCAGATATATGGAGGTAGACTCAAACTCTGGAAAATTCTTTTACTTACAGCCAGTGTAACTCCCAAACAATTAGTCCTACTAGTATCCTCATCCTATTTCAAATATTCAAAATTTAGATACTTGCCCAAGCTCTTCATTCAACTGGTAGTAAGATTAATTGGTATGCTACATGCTCCTGTAAGTGATAATTCCAGTTATAAATACCAACCTGCATTCTGCCTCACTAAATTTGACATGCACCAGCGATCACATGAATTTGAAAGTGGTTTGTCTCAGCATCCATCATGATTTGGAGTCCTCAAAAAAAAATTGTATTATAAAACTTCTGCTATTTTGCCCTGAAATTTGTGGTAGCTGATACCTGTCTCCCTGCAATAGATGTTTCAGCCAGGCTTTCCCTAACATTTTTTTCCTAGTAAGTGCAGTTATCCAATGAGAACTGTAAAGTGATCTGTGCTTATCTCCTCTGGCAATTGCAAAAATCAGGTCCTTCTGAAACAAAGTCCTCTGCAAGATGAAATTAAACGTAAACTTGTGGGCTTAATTACATTACTTTGAATGGAGTATCGATTGTAGCTAATTTTATCACCCATTTTGAGAGGTTTGCTTGCTGGCTGGCTGGCTGTCACTTTGATAAATGGGAGCCAGTGGATATCTGAAGAGGGACTGGTATTTATAGTTTAGAAAATATCACCTCTAAGTTTTACAAGAAATAGCCCCCCCGCCCCATTTGCTAATAATCACAGCAGCAATTAGGTTTGATGAGGCACAGGAACACCTACTGGAAAGCAGATGGTCAGTTCAGAATGTCTGGCTGCCTGAAATGGCATTTTCCAAGAGTCTCTACAGCTCAGGTGAGCTTGGCCCCTGCGTGAGCAGCAGCTGCCACTTGGAATTCCAACAATAGCCCACTGCAAAGGCCCTCAGGACAGCCAGGCCACTCAGTCAGGACAGTGACTGTCCAAAGGCTGAGTTAAAGAGATAAAGATGGTTCCAGGAACCAAATCAGCAGTCTGGATTTCAACATCAGTCACTGAGGCTGTCTGTCTGTCAGATTTAGGGCATTATTGTTATTCTTTGTATTTTCATCACTGCAGGTAAAGTTTCTATGACTATAAAAGATCACAGCCATCAAAAAGCATTTGTTAAAACATTTTACTCTATTATACAATGTGAACAAAAGTGCTGTAATTGTAAGATTAATTTCAGGCACTATATGCATTTAGGGCCACCAAATCCTAGTATTAGGACCATGTCTCATATTTAATCCAAATCTTTTCTTTGTAGACCATTCTATTCAGCTCAATTTGCATATCAAGTCCACTTAATGATGTCCAACAGCTATGACTGAAACCAATAAATGGGGAAGGGGCCACAAGGCACAGAGGTGGTGGCACAGCTGTACCATGAAAGTAACCACCTGATGATTGATTAGCAACAACTTTGTTTTTGAAAGGCTTATTCCTGCACGTAACCATTTCCATTGCAAATATCACAAGGATTATCACTCTTGTTACACGAGGATTATACTTATTATGATTCTTTTAGTCACAATAGCAGGATTATCATATCAGACGAGCCTCAATTTGCCTGCCTCCCCTGACTTTCTGCTTCTAAGGAGCTATCTGGGTGACCTCCTTCTCCACAACTGCCCTCACAGCAGCTTTTTAACATGAAAAGCCAACAAAAAAGTGACTGCACGGAGCTACTGCCAAAGGAAAAGGAGGAGAACAACGCAAAACCAAGTTAAAGGAGCAAAAATACTCACCAGCAATATTCCTACACACTTTCCAACTACCCACGTGGCACATTTCTTGCCACACAGCCACACCAGAGTGGTGTGAGCAGGCAAAGCATCTCTTTGTCATGCAAGAACAGCAGCAGCGCAGGCAGGGATTCCTCAGAAAAGCAGGCACAGCCATTCCACAGCCCACCATGGATCATCCACCGTGACCACGCTGACACAAACAGAGACATGACAGCAGAGGACTGAGCTCTAGTGGAAAATATGAAGCAAAATAAAGGCTAAAAAGGATATGAAGGAGACAAGAGGAAAAAAAAATTATTAATGAAATTTTAAAAAGAGATAGGGAGAATTGGGGGGGAAAAGTACTAAACACAGAATGTTGAAGTGAGGGAAAGAAGGTGAAAACTGCAGAGGAAAACAGAAAAAAAAATAATATTAGAAGAATAAAAAAAGGCAAATGAAAAACAGGAGAATAAATGACTAAAGGAAAGAATTAAGGGGCTTAGTGCAATAGTTTTATTATTCTCTGAAAGCTCTTTTAGTACTAATAACAGGAGAGATTAAGAGTATTTCTTTCAACTATCAAATTTAAGAAATATTTCCTCCTACTATATTTCATTCCAAATCTA
The DNA here is from genome assembly GCA_013397055.1 of Pachycephala philippinensis. Classification (NCBI taxonomy): domain Eukaryota; kingdom Metazoa; phylum Chordata; class Aves; order Passeriformes; genus Pachycephala; species Pachycephala philippinensis. The sequence continues at coordinate 754,901 of VWZT01011586.1, read as the reverse complement.
ATTTCCCCAAACATTAAATCAGAACTAGGGAAGACTTTCATATAAGACTAAAACTGGGATGAAGTCTGGGATAGGCATCAAATAGCAGCATCTTGAATAAGGCATCTTGGTTTCTGAGGAGATTTTTGTTTTCTTGCTTATTTGCATTTTAATATCAAACAGACTTTGAATTCTGAAAGTAAAGGCAGTATATCCCACCTGTGTTGAACTCCTTCCCTTTCCAAGTTGCATCAAATCTCCCACTGAAGTCAGGGAAAAAAACCTGCCACTGAAGGTGTAGAATCAAAACCACTGACCCTGTCACAGCAAGACTAAATCCGCCTTTAAAAACCTTGGTGGGCAGCTGGTCTCTCACTCCTATTTCCCAAGAGATTTCCTTGCTCACCAGCTCTCAGCACAGCCCAGGAAGGGTTCACAGGTGACTCTCTCAGAATCCCAGTATCTCCTGCAGAAGCTGCATTTGGAGTTCCATCAGAAAAATGTGGCAGGATGAGGCAGGAATATTGGCCAAACATTACCATGATGGGGGAAGTTCTGACACAAAGAAGTGTTTTCTTCAAACTGAACAGAAATAAAAGGGTCACTTTCAAGACAAACAGTGTGGAAAGGATTTTGCTGTTTCAAAATGTAGTCATCACCTAAACATTTGTGAAGGAAATGGAGGCACTGAAAATCCAAACAGAGTCTTTGGCACTCTCAGGATTTCCAGCGCCTTACAGTGGGGGTGCTGCCAAGGCCAGGGCAGGGCCAAATCCCAAAATCCTGCTACAGAACTTCGGGCTGGAGCAATCCCACACATGTCCCACACTGATCTTCAACTTGGGCCCTTCAAAACCATGTTTTTCACCACCAGTTTCCTCATTTGCATCTTCACCTTCCTGGCCCAGAGGTGCAGCAGGAAGCCCAGAGTGTTGGAGCATACTAGTGGAACACAAAATAATTTGACCCCTACCCATTTTATGGGATGGCTCCACCTTTTGGAGAGTCATTTTTGAAGACAAACTCCTCTGAAGCAATAGAAAACATATCCATGGCTGAAGAGCATAGGCCAGTCAATAAAATTAATGGGTTATATATTAAAACAAATTAAATGCCAGAGTCCTGTGCTTATCACGTGGACATGCTCGGATTCATTAATGGAAACTGGTCGATTCCCTGAAGTACACGCTGGGATAATAGAACAAATGCATTTGTACTGACAGCCATTGGTAAATGGCTAATCAATCCCTCAGTGCTGCTTAATTAGCGACTGCAGGAGACCCTTTTAATTGGCATCTGATGCTTGATTTGAACAGACAAATAAAGTGCCACTCAGCCCTTTATTGCCAGTGAACCTTTTTTTTTCCTATTAACTCCACGCTAGCTCCTGAAGAGCATTCCTGAAGACCAGACCAAATTACCAGCTCCCTGTCACAGACTAGCCTGACACCCTGAAGTATTTTATCATGATTTCAGTGCTGATGTTGCATTGAAACACTGCATATGCTCTGCTGGTTGCTCAATATGGTTTATATTAATACAAGTTGTAGACTGTCACTGTTCAGAGAGCAGGTAGTTACAAGGAATGCATTGGTTACATTATAACTGGAATAATTTATTATTGAGCAAGCAAGTTCAACAAGCACTATAAAAATCAATTTATAATTTTTATGCACTTCATCTGGGCTGAAAAATGGGTTTGTTCTCCACTATTTTCTGACTAGACCTCTTCGACAGAAAAAGGGGGAATAAAGCTTTTAAAATTGCAGTTTGGTCAGCAATGCACTCTGGAAATCGAGATTAAAGATGACAGTTTTCAGATGCATAAGTTATGCTTACTTTGTTTTATGGACCTGAGGCCACCATGGTGCCAGGCAGTCCCTTGGCAAAGAAAATCATCCAAAGGTTAAAGAAAGAAACGTAGTTTGACAGAGTCAGCCAAAAACATAGGTGACCTGCATTAGCTGAAAAGCTATTCCACTTCTGTTTACTCCTTCAAATCACCGATTCACAGAAGGTAAGCTGCTGGTTATTAAAAGTTTCAAGAGCAATGGCAGTTTTGGAGGAATTAAACAAGGAGAACTAAAATCTTCAGTGGCTGTGCCTGTGATTGCTATGCAAGACACAAACCACACACCTTCCCAGTAGCATGAAATCCAATTAATTCGGTCCTGGGAAGACTCAGAGCTCTAGTTCTGATGAAGATTTAAAGGTGCAATGACAGATTGTAAGAGTTAGCTGGGACTCACACCCTTAAAGACCTTGTTAATAGCGGCAAGATTTACTTAGCACATGTCCAGCTGGTCGAGTTAAAGGGAGAGTTCATCATCCCTGTGGACAGGAGGGTCTGATTTCCATTGTATCACCAGGTCAGGCAGAGGGAGGGAGGCACAGGCATCTGGCAAAAACCCATTCCAGCAAAGTTTACTCAGAGTATGACACCAGGACATCAACCTCAGAAGGGGATCCCACCATCACACACCTCTGAGCTGTTCAGAGAGTAATAAATCTGTCACCAGACTGCCCAGCTCAAAACCAGAGCCAGCTGCTCAATTCTGGGGTGCTCCTTGTGCTGTGCTGCATCTCCACAATTAACAGGCACACCTGCCAGGATCCGAGCCTCCTGCCACCACCACTTCACACACTGCTTCACATCACACACACGTTTATTAAACGGGCCTCTGAGTTATCCTTAGCAATGATTAGCTTTGATGAAACGCCCCCTGATCACAATCAGCACTTTGCCTTGTGATTTATTACTAAACCAGTTTATCACATTACAACCACCCTTTAATACTTTACAGTCTGAACTGTTGTGCAGTTTAGAATTAAATGTGCTCTGATGCTATTTACTCCATTTTTATAATATCCAACCTCCTGGAATCAAACATCCTGTGAGGCTGTAGCATCAGCATCCCAAAGGGTGAGGAGAAGGGTGAGGAACACAGTGCAAAGCCAGTCACACACATGACATTTCCTGCTGGACAGCACCTATTGCTTTCTGCACTGTGCAAGGTCACAGTCCCATGTTTGACACGTGGCTGCTTCAGCCTGAGGGAAAGGGCATGAGAAGACACTGTTTGAAGGAACAAGTAGCTCCACAAAAAAACCCCAAACCTATTTTGCAGGTAAAGGAAGAAGTGGATGTGTTGGAGAAACTTTGAACCCAGAAGCTGGTGGAAGATAATGCATTCACACAAAAGTTCAGGCTTTGCAGGATCATTTATCACCTCTGACTGTGGCTTGCAGTGAGAAAAGTTCAGCCTGTGCAAAGCATCAGCACTACTTTCCTTCTGCACAGGAGGGTGATACCTCTCAGGGAGTTTTTACAGTGGATTTTCAGTGTCCTACCTATCAAACTATTTAACACAAACACGTATTTCAGAGAGGCTTAAAACATGAAAGATGTAGAGGAAAATTCCAATTTGAATTAACCAAGCATCTTCCTCCCCCTTCCTACTATCCATAGGTTTCCTCTTGATCAAATCTACCGTGCCTGTAGACTTCAGTGTGGGAGGAAATACAGCTTCTTATGGAAAGGGGAAGGAAGGGGTATGATTGTAATTTAGACAATTTTCATTTCCTTGTTCACCACCCAAAACGACCAAAAATTTTTTTGTCTTAGAACCCTTAACATGGAACAGGAGATGGGAAACAGCAGCAGTGAATAGAAAATAAGAGAATTTCAAAGAACAGAAAAGTAAACAGAGCTTAAGGTAAACAACATGTCTTTTAGGAGAAGGGCAGTGATACAAGGTTTTGGAGAAAAACAAGCATAAATACATCTTTATTTTCAAGTGGAAATTTCTGCTTCCTATTCCAGCTCAGAAGCTGAACCTTTGTCACAGAAAGCTGAAAGTTATGGTTTGGAAGTGCTGCTGCCTTACCCAGGGAAATTACAGTCTGGCTGCTCCGTGTTTTCACTTCCTTCTGAGGACCAGGACCCAGGAGGACACAAACATTAATGACACCTCAATTTCTCCTTATGCATAACCAAGAGGACAATATTACTCTTTAAAGAGTCACCCAGCTCAGGAGCTCCAGCCATAACAGAGATGAGAAAAATGAGTTCACTAAAGGGAAATGCCTATGAAGTACCACCAGAGCTATTCTGTAAAGAGCAGTGATTACCTGAGTCCCTTTAACTCAGAAGGAGATGTTTCTGCTGAACAGCATCAGCCAGGCTGGAGCAGCACAGCTCTCACCTCTGTACTGCTTCAGCAACTCCATCCAGAGCAAAGGGAGTCTGTGTCCCTTCAGCAGGGGTCTCTGGCTCTGACAGGTGAAGCCTTCCAGCAGAGGCCTCACCATCACAGAGACACATCTGCCAGCTCCAGCCTCCTTGCAGAAACACAATTAGAGCTGGGCATTATTTAATGGATCTCACTCCCAAACTTCAGCTCTGTGTCCATCCTTCCCAAACCAGCTCAAGGTTTGTCTCTGCAGCTGCACCATTCAGATGGCAATGGAGCAGCAACACCATCAGCACCTGAGGGAAGGCTTGAACAGTCTGAAAATGCAATTACTCCAAAGCTGGGCACGGAGCTGTACGAATTCCTTCCCCATCAGATCAGAGAGAACACCGCTTTCAGATTGTGCAAAGTAATTTCCTCAGCCGAGCTTTCCCCCAGCAGCACACTGATGAAACTTCCCAGCTCCTGAGGGAATGACTGCAGTGCAGTTGGAAGATGCAGCTCTGGGATGCACAGACACGTGCCACAGCTTTCATCTGGCTGGCACACGCTGGGAGCTGGCAAACTCCAACAGGGCACTTCTGAAACAAACCACTGGATTCCACCCGGAGCCACGGATATTTTTTATTCAGCACCTTGGAGATGGCACCATCGCAAGGGCCCTGACGATCTGAGCTGTTCAGAGGAGAGCCAGCTGCAGGGATGCTGCATCTCTTCGATCTCACCGCTAAATACCACATTAAACTTTGAAGAGCAATGACAGAGCAGCTCTGCTCTGACACTGAGACATTTCAGCTTTGAAATGCACTTTGCCCTGACAGCTTTAGCCAGGGAAGGCTGCAGAGGGGGGAGTGATACTGCATACAAAGAGGGATTTGTCTGTCCAGAATTAGTGTCTCTATAACTTAAAGTCATGCATACTTACACTGCCTGGCGTTTGTTGTTATACTTTCCAAGGGCTTTTTAAATGGCTCCAAGAAACATTTACGGAAAGAAAAATAGCCCGAGATCTGGACTCTCCAAGATATTTTAGCATTAACAGATTAGAAAATTACCCAGGGAGGGTCAGAAATCATTCCCTAAGTAGTCTCAAAGGTAATGAAATAAAACCCATTGAAAGACAAATAGGAACATGAAGGCCTGAATATCACTATTTCTGCTTTAATCGGATTCCTGAGAGACCTAAATCCACTAATGCTAAATAGCAATAAACAATAATAGCACTTACACGGACCTATTCAACTCTGAGGTGTTATAGGCTCTCATTTATGAGTGCATAGGACATCAAAGAGATAGGTGCTATTCTTCTGTATCACCAATATTAGCTAAAATTGGAATTTCTCTTCCAGAAGAAATGCTCTTGGAGTGTAGTTTCTCTTCCAAGCCATAACAATTCTTCTAAAAACCTAATTTCATGGGCATTTTTAAACACGCTTTGCTTCATTTTAGCTGAAAAATCACAAAAATAATTAATGCCAGTATCAGGTCTGCTCCACAACTTTTCAGCTCTAAAATCTGATCTTCCTCAGATACTCCAACTCCATTTTTCTTTCAAAATCTAGTTTCATCCAACTGACACGTACTGCAAAGTTGAATTCTGATAAAGCTGGTTTTTCTAGAAGAGAAACGTGCTGGTCAGAGGGAAACTGCAGCAGCAGGAAGGACCATGCACAGTTACTCACACAGCACCTCGTTTTCCAAATAAAACACAATCAGATTTTATTCAGGTGTTACTACACGACCAAAATTTGACAATCCAGACTAACTTCACAATTTAACAAGGATGATAAAAGCTTTGGCTGTGTAGGGAACACAGGCAGCAGAGCAGCAGGATAATTGTCCACAAACACAGCTACCACAGAGGCTGACTCTGAGTCACCCAGCCAAGCTAAAGCCAAGCCATGTAACCCCTGCCATGAAGAATTCCTTTTCTCCAAGCACTTACCCAACACGGGATTGGTTTGCAGTGATCAGCACTGGGAACCATTCACTTCCACGAGGCTGATTCAAAAGTTATTAAATACACACACACCCACACACAAAAATTAGCCTGTCTTAATTATGCCTTCATCAAATGCAATCACAGTGGCTGGAACTTTGAGCTCGCCACCTCGAGCATCAAAGGAAATGCAATCCCTTCAGGCAAAATGTTTACCAAGCTGAATAAGCCAGAGCGGTGGGAAACCAGTGTCACATGAAAAATTAAGAGCTGTGGTGTTTCTAAAAGCCTTCCAACAGTGGGGGGAAAAGCAATCAAAATGCATTAGCAGAGGAGGGTATTCACACCTCCCCACAAACCTTTTTTTTAAGCTATAAAAGCAAACTCTGCATGAGCAAAGCAGATAAAGCTTGAATGGGCAGGATTAATTAGAAAACAAAATAGTAATGGGAAAAGCTGCTGTGCCTTTTTTTTTTTTTCCCCTGCAATTTTTAGTTCAGTAAGTGGCCACTTATAAAACCCAAACAAAGCACTCAAAAAACCCTACCATAGGATGACATCCCCTTGTCTTTCTCTGAGTAATGAACCTATTTTCTTCTTCCTTGAAGATAAGACAACTTTTGACTATGAGAAATATAGGAGAAAGTTTTCTATTATACGTATAGGTCAGCTAGAGTACAGAGGCAGAAAATTGCAATACAGCAGCGATACAAAGTTGTGGAAGATAAGTTTTCCAGATGCTCTGCTGCACACTCTTCTCAGATTCCAGCATTTCAAGGGCAGTTTCTGGAACTGCCAAGAGATAAGAAAAGTCTCTGACTGGAGTTCATTGATTTCATAGATAAAGGAAGGAACGGATCACAGGGGTGGGGAAGGAGAAAGGGGAATGGAGGAAGGAAAAATGGAAATAAAACTTTTCTGTTCCAGTGCAGGGTTAAGTGAGGATGAGGAGGGAGAAGCCTGGCCAGGAGGCACCAAAGGCTTGCTCAAACTTTGGCATTGAACCTGAAACTTAGATCCTGGAGTCTGTTGTTCCCCTGAAGCCAACGGGTACCGAGCAAATTTCTAACATCGTGCCCATGTTCTTGGTCCTGTCGGAAGGATTTAAAAACAAGGTGTCAAATAATGAAGGTGTTTAAGCAACAGATGAGTCAAGGATTTTGTAACACAGAAATCGAGACTGGGTGACACCAGGGCAGAATAACAGCTGGCTGATTAGCCATGAGCTGAGAGGCTGTGCTATGGCATCTCTGTGGCACAAACATCACCCCAGAGTGACAGGGTGACACGAGAGATGGGCGAGAATTCTTCAACAGCAGCAAAGAAAGGAAGAAAATCAAATTCCCTGTCACTCAGCTGTAAGTGGTCTAATGAAGTGACAAGCAGATTTCTCAAAGTAAAAGCAAGGCATGCCTCTGTCTGAATAAGGACCATTAGAATGGAACGTGAAAGAAGCTTGTGAGCATAAATGCCGAACTGGATAATCACC
>VWZT01011586.1:586316-746237 GCA_013397055.1 Pachycephala philippinensis | reverse complement strand
TTCACACATCAGCAGCTCATGACCTGTGTAAATGAAAACAAAGAGTTTGGTTTCATTTTTCATTCATTTTAATTCAGAGCCCCTAGTCTGATCGGTTTGCAGTATGGTTTGAGATAAGCCACAAACACTCCACATTTATTTACAGTGACAGATATTTCCACTGTTGATAGCTCTCAGAGGTATTTTNTATATATATATATATAAGCAAAACTAACAAAGGAAGAAGTGTCACTTTGGGCCACTTCCAATGCAGTGAATTACACAAGACTGAATTCAGCTGGAACACATCCCACAAGGATGCATTAATTCCACACACTTCAAACCTAGCAACGTTGAACAGATTTATCAGGAATAGACAATTCAGAATGTGAGAGTGATTTAAGATGGTGCAAAGGGGCACATATGCTGAGCCTCTCCTTAACTGGCCAATTTTTTTCAGCTGAGCTATCACTGACTGTGGCATATTTCATTACTGTGGAAACGCTCCTTGGAAATAACATTAAAGGAGAATGCCCATTCCCATGCCTCTGTTAAAGAATCTGTTACAAGTTTCTTTAGAGCAAAAGAAGGTTTCAAGTACTGGGATTTTTTTTTTTTTCTGTAGTCCCCCCAGAAATTGAAAGACATATTTTTTACATTTGGAGGTTGAGCAGGGAGCACCAACAGAAGCCTTGGCACCATTTCCACAAAGTTAATGATTTACTTGATCTTCCTTCTGAGCTCAGGTAACACCCAAAAGGCTGAAGGCCTCCAGCAAATCTAGAAACCTTCAGAAAAATCTCAGTTTTGTCATCTACCTAGATAGCTCCAGGGCAACCCTGTTAATGAGGTTAAATGACTCTGAGACATTTCAACCCCAAGCCCTTTCATGGTGGCACTTTGATCGTGCCCATCACCAGGGTATTGTTTACATCTAACCTTAGCATTTGCCCTTTCTCCAAACTGAGAGAGGTTAGAGAGGGTGGAATTGGCTTCCTGTTCACAGCATTTATCGACCTGGAGAGGTCATTATGATAGACTGCAAGTCCACGAGGTCTCTGCACTCCAGCTCTGATTTCCATAAGCTTATAGATTTTGTGATTACAGCTGCTCTGTGTAGGTGCATTTAGCCAACAATTGCACAGGTACCCAGTTCAGCCCGGCTGAAAGCAGAGCCCAGGGAGGAATCTTGGTGCTGAGAGCTGTTGCTGAGCACTTTGCCTCTGCAGGGACACAGAGCATTTGCCCATGAGGACAGAGACGAGGTAACTCCATGCTGGGCACCTCCAGCTTCAGCTACACAGCTCCATCCAGCCCCAAGACATGCAAGAAGACAGTAAAAAGGCCCCAAGACATGCAAGAAGAGAATAAAAAGGCCCCAAGAGATGCAAGAAGAGAATAAAAAGGCCCCAAGACATGCAAGAAGACAGTAAAAAGGCCCTGACAACTCTGTTCTGACCACAGACTGTAGCTAGGTTGGTGCCCAGGACTGCCTTTAACATTTCTACCTCTGTTAGCCAGGCTAAAATAAAGCCACACCAGACATTCAGTGTCCACTTTCCCCTCCACATGATGGCCCATCAATACTGAACTTGCTGATATTTCAGGACAAAGGACGGGCTTGAATGCCTAAAACGACATTTTTCTCTCTTATAATGAGATCCATGGGTCTAGCAAGAGGTAGCAGCTCCACCTAACACACTGCCCACGTTTTACCCATTGTTACTTAGACAGATAAATGTCCATCCCCAAAAAGGTTAAGGCACTAACAGGATGAGATATGGGCCTATATCCTGGCTGCTTGTCACAGTATTTTAACTTGTGTCTCGCGTGGTATTTTTATTTGTTTGTAAAAAATATTACAAAACTAGATCGAGTTTCCCTGGAAAAAAAAAAATACAAATCACAGAGACCAAAGTATTGCCGTGGAGCGTTTTTCCTGTGTGGAGAGGAAATTTTAAGGTTTCTGATCACAAGACTTTTTTAAAAACCATCAACTGTCCTCAGAGGGAAGACACAAATCTCCACTTTTATTTGCTAACTTGATTGGTGCTTTATTTTTTCTTTCCAGATTCTGCTGAGTCTGCTTGGCTCATGGCCAAGGGATGCATTTTGCCTCTCTATTTGTATCACGTTAAGAATGGCCATATTCAAGTTGATGGGGACCAGGCTGGTAGAGAAACAGACTATTAAATAAACCCATTTCCTTAGCAACAATTCCTTCTTCTCTGGTACTTCTGAAACTCTGGTTTTCAGTACCACTCCATGCTGACACAAACTTTCTGCCTCTTGACCTTAATCAGGCCTGAGCTGTGTCAATGCTGAGTGTCACATTCAGATGGAGTAAATTGCTCTGAACCTCCCCTTTCTTGCAGCCTGCCCTGAAGCTGACAATGCTTCATGTTGCAGGAGATCATTACCAGAGGAACCCGTGGCATTTAATGTGGATGAACCGTGCCCCAAAGGGCACCCGGACATTTCCAGCCCTGCATTTTTTATTCAACCAATGACATCCTTAATTAAGGCCAAGTGAAATCTTAATCCTGGATGTGCCTGTTTTTCAAAAAAGCCCCCATTATCTCCAAGCAGACAGTGTATCTGATCAGGGTACAAAAGTTTCTGTGCTTAACATAAAACCTTTGGTAGGAACAAAGATGGTATTTCCCTGCTCCTAGAGCAACTAATTAGTGCTCAGAGCTGTGTTCAAACATCTTCCCCTAATGCAGCAGACACCAGCTATTGCTTCTGACTGAACTTCTCCTAAGCCTGAGATCTGTAATGTCTGTTTCTGTAACTTAACAGAGCCAAAGATAAATCCCTTCTCAGAAGGGAAAAAAAAAAAAAAGCCAAAACTCAAAGGGGTTTAATTAAGAAACAACTCCTCATTTATCAGTATTGCTATGAACATGTAAAACCACACCGGGAGTTCTCAGTGGACAAGAGTCTCAGGAATGAGAGGAGCTGCCTTTGACAGGTTTGTGGTTACTCTGTTCTCATCAGAGGTGAGCAGGAGCTGCCAACACCCAGTCGGTCACAGTGGTGAGAACCAGGAGGAACCTTCCGTGATCCAACACGTTTTTTAAGAGAATTCACATGCTTATTTTTTAATTTAAACCTTCCGCGGATCAGATTCAGTTTGGGGTCTGAGGTTTACACACATTTGTCTTGAGAGCCTGAGGTGCTGTTAATCCATTTACCCAAGGCTGATCGACTGTTAATTACTGCAGTCTAAACAATTGGGAATTACACGTTCCAGGTCCATAGTCACCCTCTCCACATCAGCTAGGCAATACCCGGCCCAGCACTGGCCAGCCCAACAGAAGATCATGGTTTTTATCATTTCAGAGATATTGCTCACAAACTCAAACTTGCACACAGATGATTGCAGTACAAGCCACAGAAGGAGGAAAATTAACAGGGGTGCAACAACCCTGCAAATCTTCCATTTGCATCCATTTTGCCACTCTGAAACAGGTGTTCTGCTGGGCTTCCCCACTGGATATGCAACTCACTAACTACCAGATTTGTCTCAGGACCACTGGCACTAATTAACACTGCAGCCTAATTAATCAGAATTTAAATTCCACCGAAGAGCTTTTGTGCAGCTATTTCTGCTTAGCACAATGGAGGACATTTTTTGTTGTTTGGTTTGGCTTTTTTTGACAGTTTATTTTGCTTTGAACTAGTAGCAAGATTAATAGTCTTATACGAGTAGAATTGATCACTTTCTATTAAACAGCTTTTTGTCTTTATGTGTTTTTTTAAATTAACATTGTTCTTACCAAACTCAAACACATACCAGTACCTTACCTTTTATTTTATTCTCAAAACACAGTGTTTTTTTTCACATGACATTAATCAATATGTTAACTGTTGCTTGCCATACATCTTTCCATCTCTAGCCTATGAGCAGGCTGGGCTTAACTAAGGAGTCATCCTGCCACAGATTTTAGAGACTGAAATATCTGCAATTCCCTTCTGGTCAATATTAATTTCAGTCCCGTGGGAGAGAAATATCATTTTATTTTCTTTTACCAATGCAATGATTTTTGGAAGATGTGAAGGAATATGAGTACTGATTGCTTTAACTAAAAAGAAGAACTACACTGACATGCATAACAGATGATAAATGCTACCTGCTATAAATAATCCTCCTTCCATACTGTTACTCCTCTACACCTCTGTGCAGGTTTGTCATAACCCTTAGTGCTACAATCCATGATTAAGGTGCTCCATTAGCTATTTGTACTTTGCACTACTTAAATAATTCAAATGCAACATTACACGAGCCTCCGCTACAGAGGCTGACAGCAGACTTGGCTTTAAGGAATTTCACACAGCTTGGTCACAGTGTTTCACCAGCCCGAGACAACCCCTCAGTCCCCATCCAGCAGGACCTCAAGCTTCTGGGAATGCCCTGCCTGATTTTCTGGAACAGCAGGAGCAGGAGGTCATTACATCAGTGGCTGGTTTTGAAAACCACAGACAGACCAGCTAAAATCCAGGTAAGCTCCCAGGTAAAAGCCAGTGACAGAAACCCTCCAGCTCTGGCTGTTCTGGAAGGTCTGGGGCACTGAATGGTTGTGCAAAGGGAGCTACAGCTGCTGAAATATCACACCTCATGTGGGGTGGAGAGAGTACCACAGGCAGGGCTTAATCCTAACACTTAACTCAGTCAAAACAAACAGAAGTTAACCTTTATCTTGCTGGCTTCCATGTGGAGTAACATGGCAAGTCCTAAAACTTCCACTGACTTAAGAGATTAACATCCAAACATCTGAACAGGCAGCAGCTTGTGGAAAGGGAGCTCTCTGTGCCTCTGTGTGAGCAGTAGAAGGCACAAACAGCAAATCTCCCTGTGCCTGTGCCCAACTCACTGCACTGAGAAACGCCAACCCCAGAGAAGCTGCAGCAGCCAAACACCAGCAGCTCCTTTACCAGGTACACCCCAACCCAGCTGCTTTTACACCTGTACAAAAATAACATCATGCAGGTCTTGTACCCCTCTGAAAACCAAGGCGTGTTTTCAATCTCCCATTTCACATCCATGCATCACTGCATTTGCATTCCAGCATTTCTGTATGGAAGGAAAAGGGGCTTTGCAATCATCCTGCTGATTACACCTACAGCTGGTGGAAATTAGGGACAGCCAGATGGTGTCTCACCAATTGTTCTGCAGCTGGCCACAACGAAGGCAGCTGGGGGAGACAAATGCTCCCACCACACTCATCGCAGAGAACAGCACCAAAAAAAAGAAATAGAGCTCCATAGAGCAGAACTCCAGCTCATTATTAGAAAAAAAAATAGAGGGTTGAGGAAAATTGTTTTGTGTAATTGCCAGAGGAGAAAGAGCGGAGGGGAAAAATATCACCAACCTAGAAATTCAGTGGCATTATCAAACCAGTGCAGCAAAACTTAAACTAATGTGGTTGATTCCAAAGACATGGAGGTGAGGGATGTCCTTTGGCTGCAGATGTGCCAGCCACGTGTGTTCCTTGTGATGCTGCACACTCACACCTGCAAGCTCCATCTCCTCCTGTCCCCTGAGCTGCTCAGGCTGTGCCCTCCCTGCAGCACACCCCACAGAGTGCAGCTCTGAGCCTCACAAGCTGAACCACCCCTGTCTGAGCAAACACGTGCTGCCTGACAAAGAGATCCATTCATCAACACAAGCAGTGAGGTGATTCCACGGGCTACAATGGAATTCTGCTCTACTGAAGTGCCTACCTAAAAGCCCAGGGCTTGGATTTCATTTTATGTGACACACACAGACCTGTCCTTGACTGCTACAGACACCACAGGCTTCAGTGAGCCATCCTCCCACCTGAACGAGCCAAACAAGGAACCTCTATCTCGAGCCTTCCATAATGCTCAAGCAGCAGCTGACTATGAGATGGGAACTGTCATTTTGATGATTTCACAGATGATTTGGAAAGGCAATTCCTTAAAAGGTCACAGATTTGTCTCTCTACACCTTTAGCTTCATTGCATCCAAGGGCTCTTCACCTGCTGAATCCATTCCCAGAGCACTTTCCTTACATCTCTCCAGCCAGTCATGCCTTTAACCTGCAACCCTAAGCTGATATTCCCATAGCCCTGGATAAATTGTGCTTCCAGGCTCTGATTTCTTTTTCCAGAGCTGTGATGGCAGCAGGTACTCTAAAATGTCTACAGCAGTTGTGCACATCCTATTATTCCCATCTCCTCCTCAGTTGAGCTGAGTCTCTTAAACTGCTCATGAACACTCAGGAGCATTTACACACCTGCTGAACCTTCACTGTGTCAAGTAATTGGTTGGGATCCATCATAAAAAGCAGGGGAAAAAAACCCCAAGCATAATTTCAGTCTACGGCAAACTCAAAGCCACCAACATTCTTCCAGCATGACACCACACAACACTGAATGACACCTCCTGTCTTTGATAGAAATTGCACAAAATTGCAAATGAAGCATTTGAAATGCTCATTTTCTTGAGAAGGAAAACCAGAGCAATCTCCAGAGATGTGGTGACAAACTATCTCAGTTCTTCCATCACGCCACATGATGAGGCATTTGTTCTCTTCCGACAGTCCCTCTTTTCAATGCACTCAGAGTTTCTAGGTTTGTTCTTTTTTTTTGCAGCCAAGTAACTACTCAGCACTACCACAGAGCTTCTGCATTTCATCCCAGAGGCTTCACCATCGAAATGACGAGGAAAGGGAATCCTCTGCGTGCAGATGAGGCAGCTGCACCCTGCAGAGCCAGCCAGCATGAGACTGAGGATCTTATAATGACCAGGGTTCATGGGGCTTCACAGAGCGGCTGCTCGAGCAGGGGCAATCTCATTGCTTGTGCATCTCACCCCACAAGGAGGGAACATCCACAGGTTATTTGGGAAAGGCAAATGTGGTCATTGACACTTTTGAGGCTTTTCAGTCCACAGCCTGAAGAATCTTACCCCCCTCCAACTCAGTTTAGCTTGACATTAATATCAGAGATCCTGGTAGGTAAGTACCTGATAAGAACAGTATTTTGACATTGAACAGTACACAAGGAAGAAGATTTTCTACCAACAGCAAAAAAAATGATTAGATCCTGATTAGATCATGCTTGTCCACGTCTTCTCTGAAGACAGGTTTCTCCAGCACAGAGAACAACAGAGGGCCCATACAATAATCTGCATTTTTTTAATAAGCTCAAACTTATAATGTGCTGAGTGTTTTCACTGAACGATTATCAAGGGTATAATTGTGTGGGCTTTAGCTAAATGAGGAAGCAGAGAAATAGGTCACGCTTTTAAGAGTATCACAATGATTACTTTTGTTTAATTAATATTGCTGGACTACACATCTCTGTAAGGAACTTGCAAGGACAAAAAGTAACACCTCATGAACTTCTCCCCCTAAGCTTCCATACCTGTAGATACCGGTCATGATCAAGAAGGAAAAATGGAGAGGGATTTAAGTTTCACACAAGAAACTTAACACACTGTAAACGCAAGCCTTTGTACAGATGATGATTCACTCATTAAATCCAGAAGCATTTCCAGACACTGAACAGGACAGTGTGTGTGTGTGGGTATGGGGTAACCAGAGAACTCCTGTGATGGACAGTTGGAAACGTTAAGATGCTATATTAAGAACATACACTTATGACCAGAGCTGAAAAGAGTTGCAAATTTTCCCAGAAATTTAATGACGATGTTTTGGCTGTATTTGACTGATTTTCCTCCAAGTCAGTAGGATTTCCTATAAATCACCAGTCTGGTGAGCTGAAGGGGGAACAAACCTATTTCCTAAGGATGTCCCTTAGGACTGGAGCACAGTGCCCATTCTCCTTCTCCCCGAGGGGATCCCCAAGGCAGCCAGCACATCTTTGTGCAGCTGACAGCTGAACCACACACTGCTGGCTCTCGCAGGCTTTAACAACCCTCAGCTACACTGGGAAGGTAGGGACACACTTACATTGTGTACACATAGAAAGATTTCTCATTTTAAATTGAGGTAGGTAGATAGAGAAACACAATAAGCAAATAAATAAAGTACCAGACAAGAAACCCAGACTAAATTGGTACTGGGACTGCGTGGCTGCTGCTCTGGGCTCTGCTTTCAGCACAGCACCTCCCCTGGGTGCTCTCAGCCCACGCTGTATGGTGCCATATCCACCAACTCCACACGGACCAGCTCCTCATCTGGTACAAGCTGGCACTGCTCCAATGACTTAATCAGAATTTTGCTAATTAGCACCAGCACACGACTGATGGCTTTCTGCCTGAGAAGATGTGCACGTTTTTCCTGCCTGCTGGCCTGTGAAAGCTTTTGCTAGCATGGGATGATCTTTTCTGATGTGGCAGAAACACAGCTGGGTGCTGCATTTGCATTCCTGGAGAGGACTTCAGCGGGTCCTCGGTGCCCTGATGAGACAGCCCCCAGCAGGATGAGGTCCTGCAAGACCCAGAGACGTCAGCCAGGACACTGTGAGCACACAGGTCAGCTGGGAAAGTGCATTTCTGACACACTGCCAGGGGAAACAGCCCTGCTCATCATCAGCGTGGAGCCAAGCAGTGCTCCCATGGCAGTGAAAAGCCAGCACATGTGCAGGGTAATTAACAGCTCCTGTTTGACTCTGGGAATGAAATGAAGGGACAGAGGTGGGGAAGGTGAGTGCCAGGAAACAATGGAGCAGCTCTAACGAGGGACAGGGGACAGCACTGCCCCGGTCACCCTCTGAAGGGGTGCGCACACAGCCAAGCACAGGCAGATGTAACTCTGCTGCCATCCCAGCAGGATTTACTGTCGATAGCTGTGACAAGAGGCACCTCTACAGTGCAACAGGGATGGAATCCAATTGCACCACACACAGCCTCTGCCTCCAAAAGCACAACACACGAATGCACCATGGTGACAGATGAAGCATTTGTCAGTGAGGCACGGACAGGTTAAGTGATGTGACCAAGGTTACACTGACAGCCAAAGGATGCTGAGCATCTGTTACAGTCCCTTTATCTCCAACACCAGTAAGCTCAAAATGCATTCCCAGATGGAAACAGACAATAAAAACAGAGTCAGTACTGCCAGGAAGCCCAGGTTTAACTGGAGTCACTCAGATTCGCAGAACTAATGACAGAATCTAGAAAAGCTCATCAATTTTACTAAGTGAGCATTTCATTAGATATAAAGAAGATGGACAATAATGGGCATGAAATTAACAGAATAAAAGCAGTACAGGATCATATAAAATTATAGCCTGATTGGTGTGCAATAAAAGAGAGCATTCAGAGAGTGGTAAAGGCACTGCCACTAATTAACTAAAGGTGTTTGATCACATCATCTTATTCAGATAGGCTCGAGGTCGTAGTTGCAACTGCCCTGGTGTTAGGAATTGAGGCAGTGGAAAAGGCAGCACAGTTCTTTTAGCTGACCTGACAGTGCAGTGCTCCCACTCTCATCTTCAGCTGCTATTTCTTTCAATGCTGTTAAATGTTAAACAGACCCTAGAAGCAAAGAGCTCAGCAGTTAATGTGCTACAATTTACAGTAGGAGCTTCACCTATGTAAAATACAGCTCTTTGTCACCAGCCTCAGCTGCACGGGTTTCGGGCAGAAGACGCAGAGGCTACTCTGACTCCCGAAGTTATAACTCAGCAGAAGAACTGGAGCAACAAGCGTATTTTATTATGAGGCTGCAGGCTTATTTATTTACCCAGCTTGTGCACCAGGCAGGGGCTGAGAGGAGGATGCAGCCTTTCCCCCAGGCTCACACACATGGGCAATTACGTGTGTGAACAGCTCCCTCCCGGGCAGGGAATGGAGCCTCGCCCCGAGAACGGCAATTCAGCACTGCAGGAAGCCAGGGCAAGCCAAGGAAGGATGCTGTGGGAATACAGGATAGCACCATGATTCCCAGCCTTTTCCAAACTCCTCTCTTTCCCGTTCAACTGAGAACCAGCAGCAATCCAGAATTACATTTAATGGCTTGATAAGGCTGTCAGAAAGAAGCCCTGAGCCAACAGGATTTTAATCGCTCCATCTTGGAGGATGCACAAAGTGAGAGAGCAAATGTGACCTAAAGGGGTGTCTAATGGATGGGGGTTTGAATTTGCTTTGTGGGGAGTCTCCTCAGAGCTTTTGATGCAGATGGAATCCAGCAGAGACAGCAGGGTGTACAAAGCTATCAGTTAGGTACAGCTGCACAGTACCTGACCTACAGCATTCAGACATTGCTTGGGATGCTGAGATTTGGGCCAGGGACCACTTCAGTTCACACTGATTGCCCTCGTCCTCAAGGGGCCTCTCCTGAACCCAGGAGTGACTAATGTGGGAGAGAATCAGCACGGACAAGCATTACGGGCTGCAGGTTGTTGGATTCACCTTAGGATTCCCTCATAGGGGACCTGTATAATCCCACAGGCTGGTTTTATGGCAGCTCCGCAGAACAAACTGGGCTTAAGGAAGGTATTTCCTGTGCTTTCTTTCTGGAGCAACTGGTGGAGTTGCAGCAGGGCCCTAGGGAGGTTATGAAGGGGACAGGCATGAGAAGTTGCCTTTTAAAGATCAGGCCAGGCTCTGGCCTCTTCCCCACCATCAAGTGCAGAGCTGCCCACAGTGAGCTCTCCCCTGTTGCACGGCCTTCCCCAAATCATTAGCACACATCAGGACCAGGAGACTTTGGCAAGGAGCAGGCCTGCCAATTAATGTGTCTGTACAGCAGCCCTTTCACCTCACTGGGATGTACAGCTTGTGGAGTTAACTGTCCATTTGCAGCTTCCAAATGAAAGTTGTCAGCTGTGTAAATACTGTTGGGCCCATGGGAGCTGAGTTTCCAAGCCCTGTTCCAAATAGCAGAGAGGATGGGAAATCTGACAAACTCAATTCTTTGTAGGCTCCCTCTGAAGTGTTTCTGCAAATGATAGTCTGGAGCATCCTTCCAGGCTTTACATTTTCCTTCCTTCCTGCATCTGCAGGCAGCACATGCTCAGCAGCTGTGTCCCCACCTTCCTTCCAGTGCCAGCTCCTGGCACCAGGAAATGCCAGCTCCTGGAAATACACTTCTTTGAACTCCACAACAACCGGGGCAAAATTCAACGTGACACACAAAAATCTGAGTGCTTGTTTTTTAGGCCTGGCTGCAATTTAAATCTCATGAGCTGCAAGATCACCTGGGGCTTCTAAAATTACTTGTGGACAGGTGAGAAAAAGGTTCATTTATTTTCTGGCACTTTCTCCTGGAGAGTTGGGTAGCATCTGCGAAAGGCAGCGATTTCATTTTGATTAACGAGAAAGGTTTGCTGAGCACATATGGAACAAACCCAAAACCACTGCGAGCACAACTGCTGGGTTTACTGCTACCCAACAGCCAAACACAGTGTAGCAGGGCAGGGAACTGGCCCCACAACCAGACACGGGCACGGCTGTGCATTTACACGAGACACAGCCCAAAAGGACTCGCAGCCCTGAACCCGACTGCCACAGATCTTTTAAGACCACAAGGACAGGCTCAGTCTCTAGAATAAAGATGTCACCATTATTACAGAGGACTTTGGCCTGTTTTAATCAGGGTGGTGCCAATTTATGGTCATTAACCCAGCACTTCTGCTGTCAGAGGTAGAATCAGGTATGGGCTATAACTTCCATATTGAGCACTGGCTCCCACTTATAACAGACACACTGGTACCAGCTGGGCAGATGGGATCAGGCTGGTATTGAGGCTCTAAATGGCATCCTACCAATGCTTCCCCCTTGGGCTATCCACTTTCTCAGGTTTTCCAGTTCATTCTTCTTTCGTCTAAAAATTATTGCTTCTACTTCCTTTGAAAAGTCCACTTTTTCAAAGCAGATTTTCTATCTTCTTCTGTCTCTGTTTCTTAGTTTCAGCTCACATGCTATTTCTAACTTGCTCCCACACAGCTTCGGCTCCATCCACCTTCCCCAGAATTTTACATTTGAATCATGTCCTCTCTTAATTTCGTGTCTTCTAATGAATTCAAGCCTAATTTTCTTAACCTCTCCACGTGGCTCTAAACCATCAAGACCTTTTATCCTACTAGTTACTCTCTCCTGCACCTTTTCTAATTCTCCAATATGCTTCCTGTAATAAGAACAAACTGCTAAAGGTAAAAGCCTCTTTTCTGGCAAGCAGGAAGAGATTAGAAAGAACAGAAGAATGTTCGTGGCAGCCCCATTTCCTCTCTGTGAGGACAGACAGACACCTCCTTGCAGCCTGAGTAGACCCCAAAGTATCAATCCTGCAGCAGGGGCAAAATGGGAGCAGCTGATCTGTGGGGGATTGATTCTGCTTCCTCATTTACTCACATTGCTCAGACTGCAGCTGCTCCTTGCCCAGCTAACAGAGCAGTAAAAATCCGATGCCCACTTCAATAAATATTTCACTCAAAGGACTTTCAGCACTGTTGCACAGTGCAGGTACCTTACAGGCTGGGATGGAACAAGTTCCTTTCAACAGTTTTACCAATTCCCTTCTACCTTGACCTAGAGAGATGGGGTCAAGCATTTCATTCTGTGAGCATGTCTATCAGCATCCTCATCTATTTCATGGCAGTACAATACCACTGCAAATTCACAAGAGAGCTCAATCTAAAGACAGCAGAGATCAGCATCTTTACATCCTGGATGTCAGCTGTAGAGTGGTCTGAAGGTTTATTCATCCCTAAAATAACTGCCCTGAGCAAAGCCCAGGAGTCTCCTGGAGGAGTCACTGCGGTGTCACCATTAATGGGTGACAAACAAAGCAGCTCACAGAAACTTCTGAAAGACTTCGTCAGACTTCTCCAACCTACCAAGTTAAGAGAATATGAAGGAGGCAGAGCTCATCTTCATTAACCCAGGGGAACACGCTGCAGTGACACGCTGCCAGCTGCCATCACATTCTGCCTGGCAGTCCTCACAGCAGGAGAAGCAGCAGTGTCTCCAGATTAGAAATGCCTCTAACCCCGAGAAACGAGTCTGATGCAAATCTCTGAATTACTTTGACTCTTCTGAATTACCAAAGCACTTAAGTTCAGCTCCTAATTCCCCATCTAATTCATAACTTGTAAAACCTGAAAGCAGACACGCAATGCTAAATTTTAACCAACCTTAGAATTCAAATCTGGATCAGAGCTTCTGCTAGAAAGGTTTAGAGCAGCTAGAAGCTCCATGAAAAACATTTGTAGTAACAATAATCCATGTTGCTAAGCTATCTTTTATTATCATATGGTGATTTTACAAATGAAGAAAATACAGTAACTATGTTAAGTCATTAAAAGATTTTTTCCCTTTTCATCCTTGTTTCCAAGGTGTACACAGAGAAAGACAGTGCCCCAGTTGTAGGAGCTGCTTTCAAGTCCACCCTCCTCCTGCTCATTAGCTCAGCAAGCCAGAGTGAGCAGGCTGCTGAGGCCAGTAGGAGAATTAACCCTGAAAATACAACACCTCCAGGAACATTTTGATTTGAATNTGGTTTTGGATTTTTTTTTTTTTTTTTTGGTTCACCCAAACTTTTAAAAACTGTGGTGTTTCTTCTACCAAGCAATGAGCAGTCCCAGCTGCGTTTTCAGCAGCTTCCTTTGGTGGAGTGCATTGCCTGGTAGAACACCAGGACATGAAATGAAACATTAGGGATTCCTCCCAGAATAACTGAACCCATGACATTTCATGACATTTCTACATTTCATTTATTCGGAAGTAAAACAAAGGCTGTGTGTCTTTCCTGAGATTTTCTTTTCACTAAAAGACTGAGACACTCTGGAGGTTTTTCTGGACTTTCTTCCAGAGAAGGATAAGAAATGCACTGAAGCACCTACATATTGAGAAGGGTTTGGGTGAACACAATTACTTCACATTAAAGAAGAGCAACGTGAACTGCCCAAAAATTTTCCAGTGGCCCTTCACAGACCTCGAGTGTCAGGCTACAGTCATTAGTGTATAAACATGGAAAAAATAGAAATATTCGATCAAGTTTAACTGAGCAAACTTCTGCCAGGAAAAGCACCAGGAGCACCCAGTGTCTGCTCAGTGCTGTTCTAAAACTGCCTCAGAACCTCCTGAAGCTTTCTGCCTGCATTTTCTCTCGGGTAAGGAGTGACTGCAGATGAGAGGCCTGGCTCAGCGTGGGGTGCTAACAGGAGATTTAATGCTGTGTTTCAGTCCCAGCCCACGGAGCACACGGTGAAACTTCCTCGTCAGGCTGCTCTGCGATAAATCAGCGCTAAACTGTAATCGCAATTTGCTTTTCAACAATGCCCATTCCTCAGAAGTCTATAAAAGTTCAAGCTGAACATCAACGAAGCCAAATTTTGCACTTCAGCCCCTTTGTTTTTTGGATTTGAACTATCGCCGATTACCTTCCTTATATACCTCTGACATTTATGAGATCTATAGCCAGTGTGCTGTGTGCCTTTTGGCAGGAGCACAGCATTATTCACACCACAGATACCACTTTCTGTAATAACTCAGTGAGGGGAAGGTGTAAGCAAGGCAGCCTGGCCTATCTGCAAAGAAAAATAATGTATTTTCCTCTTCTATGCTACGAAAAAAAAGTGTGTTTTTTTCCACTCCCATCTAAAAAGGGAGCTTTGGGAGACAAAGGTCTTATTTTGAGCTCCATACCCTCTGAGGGTACAGAGGACAATCTCAGAGGCATGAAGGGGAGAAAAAGAAATTAAAAATTATAGCTAGCTCTTTCTGTCCAATTCTGTCATTTGCTATCACAGCCAGACACACCTGCCCCGTGTTGCTGGGATCACATCTCATTAGCCCGGGGTTCACACACGCCTGGGGTAATCAGTGCTCTGCAGAGAGCCCACGGAGCAGCAGCACAGATTGCCATTTGAAGGAGGGAGCCATTTGGAAGCCCATTTCCGAAACAGATATGAGCAGTTTTCTCCCAAGGCTCACAATGCCATGATGTCCTTGGCATTTCCTTCCTCACCAAACAGATGCCCCCAGGAACAGCCTCTCTGCAGAGCCCTGGCCAGCACAGCCTGATCTGCCAACAGGGTCCTGTAGATTCCCTGGCAGAAATTTGGAATCGTCTGCCCTCGGGGCCAGTTTCATTAACAGCCAGATCCTGGTCTCGCTGTGCCAGCACTCATCTCTGGGACAGACATCTGGGCCGTTTACCCAGCGTGAAAACAGGGAGAGCTCTCCTGGTGGGAAACTGCAGCTTACAAAAGATAAGTGCAGCTACATGGGTGCTTGGAAAATGAGAGCCGGATGGTGGATTCCCATTTCAGAAAAGGCTCTCTGGGGAACGTTTTAGTGGAAAAACCATATGCTCTTCTTTCAGATCAAGTCCTTGCCACTCTAGAGTGTCAGAAAAGGGAGCTGTGCAGGTTAGCACAATGCACTCTTGCACCAATGATGTGGTGCTTTGGAAATGTACAAATTGCTGCAGCGCACATAGGGACAAAAAGTGACACTGAGAAAAAACAAGGATGGTTAATTGGATTGAGATGGCATTTGGAGAGAATAATTAATCAACACAAGGTAAATTCCACCACTGGAATTACTGCATTCCTTAGCAATGGCAATTTTGTCACTTTGGATAACAGAACTTGCTTTTGGCAGTGTCACCTTCCAGTTCTACTGTACTTAGAGGCTACTTCTGTGAACTTCTTGTTTCCAGAATCCAAACTGCATGTTTCATCCTTTTCAGTCCATTGTTTCCCTTCTCCATTTGTGCCTTTGCAAACTTAGTAGGACAAGGGCCTACTGATGCTTTGAGTTCATTCTCTGTGCATATCCAGTAAATTCTTTCTGCAGGTACTTGTCATTTAAATACGTATGCCTCATTTTCAAAGTTTAATTGTGAGAACTTTGCAGCAATAACAGTATGCAGAGTACATGTATGCAAAGAAAATGGACTGTTGCTATACTGCAAATAAATCATAGTCAACCCAGTCAGCTGTGTCTAGAAAAACTTGGTTTCTATCTTCATTAGCTCCACTCTCTGCTTATAAAAGAGATCAAACCAATGAATTCTACTCAGGGGAAAAAAAAAAAAAGGAGGGCGGGGGAAGGGTGGGGAGAGATTTCTTTTAGCACTGACTTTCTGATTGCTAGAGAAATAAGTGCTGCAGAATTGATCCATGCCATGATGAGTATTTTAATGGGCACCCTCTAGTCTGTACTGCAGACAATTTCATCTCTAGGATGTTAAAAGCTAAATTGCATAGTAAGACAGCAGAAGCTGGGAAATCACAGTGGAGTTACAGATCTGTTTAGGTTTTGTCTACCACAATGGAGCAGCATTTTTCACTTCTGCTCAATATTTGTCATCCATTAAATCTGCTCGGGAGGTTAGTCCAGCAGTTCACACACACTCCATCTGGTTTCACAGAATGCTGCATCCCTTGGTGACTGGTAAAGCCAAGGAAATCAAACAGTGACTGGATTGTGTGGCTTCAAACAGTGCAGAAACACATGTAATGCTAAGTTACATCCATTTATGCCTACCCTCTGCAATACAGTGTAAAATGGGAATGAATGGTTTATGATGCAAGAATTGAAATTATGTATTTGCAGCTCCCCTGTAACAACCCACAGACACTTTTACCTTTCCTGAGGAGTCATAATTCCCTCACATACCCATCTCAGGGCCTCTCATTGAGAATTCCCTGGCAGCATTTGGCCCTGTGTTCAGCAGGACTGCATAAACCAAGCAGGAGGGAACACGCTGCCAGGGGGGTAATAAATAGGACTTCCTGTATTTTAATTATGGAGAAGAGAACAAGGTGTTCTGAGAGATGATGGCAGACTGCATTGATGGTTCCTTTGATGGAAGCCTGCCTTGGTGAATGGAGTGTCTTTCAGTACAGTGGAAATAATGAGCTCCCTAGTGTAGGCTCAGCTATTTTTAAGAAACCATTTTCTTTCTGCTCCACAGTTATCAGCCAAGCTACACCAACCCTTTCAAACAAGGCTCAGGGTGGAAAAAGAACAGCTGGAAATGCATGGCAGTCCAGCCTGTCATTATGGACAGTGCAACAAACTGTGCCAAGCAGCGCTTCACTCTCTGACTCAGAAACCCCCCAATTTGATCAACAAGGCCCTTTACAGTCCCAGGCAGCACAGGTTTCACAACACACAGGATTCAGCCCCAGCATCAGCTTCATTGACCTTCAGATTCACCCCACACTTCCCCCTGGACACGGAGCCCCTGCCATGGCCACGACTCCACCCAGGCACCTTCAGCTGAGGCTTCATGCTTCAGATTTTCCTGCTGGATTCCCAAATCCTGGCACCACAGCTCAGCTCTCAGCCACAGTTCCAGCCTTCCCACAATTTATTTAGGACTTCCCTTCTCTCCAGACACCACTGGGCCCTTCTGGCTCAGATGCCTTTAGAAATACTTTACCAGGCAGCTCTCAATAGACACTGTTTGACCCCAGCCTATCTTAAACCATGAGGACATCAAGAGTTTCATATGACACACAGCTCCACGTATCCACATTTCCCACAGATGCCAGGTTAAGGAGATAATCTCTGGTTCAAGGGTTGAGTACTTGTTATCCTAAAAATCAGATTTCTCCATTGACAGGCCCAGTGCAACCCAGAGCAAAGGTGATTTTACACTGGAGGAACAAACCAACACCAATGCCAGAGCGATGTTTCTTGCAAGTGGCAAAATTATAAGCAGACAGGAGCAGAAATGATTAAGCACTGAAATGAATTCTGACCAGAATAAAACAGGCTAAGAAAATGAACATCACATTCTAATTATGAGAAGGAAATAACTTTCAGTAATAGCATAGCCTTAATTAACCCCTACAAAGAAAATGCAGCGGTAAAATAAGACAAAAGTAAAAACTGGAAATCAGAAGTTCAGTAATATTTTCCTGCAGATAATAGGTGCGTTTGCCCCCTCTTCCTTTCCACGCCCTTAAATATAATATACTCCTTAAAATTATTTTCAAACCTAACTCTCCTCTGGAATGAATCAGCATTGATGCAGTAACTTCAAAAGCAGATGTACAAACTAGAGAGCTAATGCTGAAACTTAAATTGGGGGGGAGTTAAAGAAAAGGAAAGGTCTTCTCTACCATCATTACTCTTTCATGAGCAATCTCTGATTCCTGCGAATTTATTCATTATTTGAAAGCATTTCCCAAATAGTCAGCATGAATAATTTCCAGACTTTGGGCAGTTCACTAAAATGTCCATTTCAGCAGATGCAATTCAAGACAGGCACTTTTGCAGCACATTTCTGCTTCTGCTTCGCCACCGGAAATGTTTCAGCAGGGCTCTAATGAATGACAAGGAGAGAGGCACTGCACATCCAGCACAAGCTGCTGTATTTTCAGGAAATGGGGAATATTCTTCAGGGAAACCAGACACAAAGATGAATTTCTTATACCCTGCAAGCATCCTCGACTATCATAAGCAAATTATTCATGAGCATAATTGAGAGGGATGTGGTGAATTCAGCTGCATCTTTCAGTCAGAGCTGGAACCCTCTGTCAAAGGCCTGGCCTCAGTACGTGAATGACTGAGTGGAGCTCATTAGCCTGAGTTATAATAAAAGGTAAGATTAGATTATGAAGTTCTTAATTAACTATAAATCTCTCTCACAATTCTCTGCTTCTAAAGTACACAAAGTCTACAAAGAGGTGGTCAAACAGCAGAGTAATCCTTTAAGACTGACAGCCGTGCTTGGACAACCAACGTGCACCTGCAGGACCCCAGCTCTGCATCCCCTGGGACAGCAACTCCAGGAAAAAGCTGGGTGCAGAGCTGCAGCTCTCCCCTGCACATCTGCTCCAGCCCAGAAACCAGGAGGATGTAAAATTTACCAGAATAAACCCATGAGTCAAAACTTGACTCAGATTTCCCATGAGTCAAAACGTGCTTGTATTTTAAAAGAAGGGAGGAGGAGACCATGTACAAGGCTGCCTTCAGCTGCCGCTCACCGAAGATGGATGCATTCATTTATTTCAGGGAAAACCTCCTATAGCCCCTGCCCTGGGCAGATTATCCTATGGATCACAACTTCAAAATTACTACTTGGCCTGAATTTTTTTAACCAAGTCAGTCTGAAAAATCATTCACTGAAAATAATTAAAATTTGGAGAAACTAATAAACCGAACCGGGGGGGTTTGGTCACCTCAGCTCCATGTGCTCATTTTCACAACTGCAATAACTGTAAGAGGAACATTTCTCCATCCAACCAAGCCAGTGCTGTGCAATCGTGCTCATCCAGCAGCATCTTGGCACAAAAACCTTTCCCAATATTGGAGAGATCACCAGAATCTCTTTGCTGGTCAATACTTGGTCCAACCTCAGTTTGGATGGGAAGAAATTGGCGTTGTACTTACTCTATGAGGGCATAACGTCCACCACACCCTGTATATCTTGTAAACCCCCTTTTTGCTCACTTTGTGGTAAGAATTCCACTGCTCACAAGACAGACCAAAGCCCATGTGCAAACTCAACGTTTACCTAAATTTTCTTCACTCAGTAAAGACCATTCACCTCCCTGCCAACGCGAGTCACTCGGATTTGATGGATTACAATCCCCACCGTGGGCAGGATGGGATTTAGCTCAGGTACAAGACAGCTGAAGGCCATCAGAGAGCAGCCACAGGACACTGAGTGCTCCTGACAGCCGCAGCCCCCGAGTTGTCATCGGCGACACTCGGCCCGCGTCTGACAGCTGGAGAGCCACAGCCAGGGAGGGAGCCTGACACATCAGCCTGGGCTGCCTCAGATTAGACTGGACTGACTCCCTCTCTCCCATCCCGAGGACAACGCCAGGAATTTGAGCCGTACGTTCTGAAATGGAGCTGGAAGTAAATATAAAAGAGGTTCCCAGGGGCCTGAGTGGTTTATGCACTCGGTCTTAGTGCTTCTTTCCAGCTGTCACTTAAGCAGTGCCTGGTGCTGAGTGCAGATAAAAGTTGTTTCTTCAGTATCCAAAGACTCCTTGATTGCTGTTAGGGAGCCTGATCTGGGCTGTGAGGAGGACGGGGAGACAGAGCTGTGAAAACAGAGGAGTGCCTCACTCCCTGCGTGTATTGTTTTAATTTATTTGTTTACCACTATCCAAACCTATGGCAAGTAGCAATAAATTTAAATTAGTTTTCTCCAAGTGGAGTCTGTTTTGCCCATGGTGGTAGCTACCATTTGTCTCGATCACAAGATTTTCTGTCTTATTTTCTCCCTACCATCATCCTGCTGAGGGGGAGTGAGAGAACAGCCTGGCAACCAGCCGAGGGTCAACCCACCAGTGGAGTATATCAAAATCCACTGCTTAGTCTCATGTATTTCAGATAAGGGGATTTAGATGAAGGCTTTCTAAAACTGGGGAAAATAAGGGCAACAGCAGCAGAGTGCACTGGAGAAAATTCCATCTTGAGATGTCAAGATGTTTTACAGAGATCAAAAAGCACATTATACCTGCCTTTCTGGGGGTCCACAGGGGCAAAAATAAGAACAAATTAACAGCATCCTGGGCCCCACCCAGTCATGTTTGCAGTATATGAGGCTTTGTTGCTGCTAATTCACATGAGGACCATGAACAATAAAAGTTAACACCTCTGGTATCTCCTAGGCAGACTTGCAGTAAGAAAATAGAGTTCTAACATCTAGTTTGAGCTTAGGCTTCCCTGGCATCTAGCTGTCAGGAAGCACAGTCAAGACACACTTGTGTGGGATGAAACTGTCCACAGCTCAGTCTTCAGAGGCATTTCCAAACTTCCCCTTTGTCAAAGCAAAGCAGTTCTGGATGTTTTGCAAAGCTGCAGCACTATGGAATGGAAAGTAGAACGAAGGAGAAAAATAAAAGGCAAAATATGAACCCTGTTAAAGAGGGGAAATGGTGCTTTGTGAAACAGAAGGGGGTTTTATGTCAGAAAATGGTTTGAGGTGAAGAGGTACGTTAATCTTACATAGGCTGCACAAGTAATGGAGGAAGCAGTGCTCCTGCTGGTCAGTGGGAACAGAAGAGGGTCCACAGTGCCACTGGTAAATGATGTTATTACCTGAGATATGTGTATTTTAGGTCCTGACAAACGAAGCTTAATGTTCCATAGGATATGAAAACAAATGAAGGAAGAGCTACATCAAGGTCCAGCAACAAAGTGAGTGTGGAAGAAGCACAAACATTGCTGGGCTGGAGAGAAAAAATGAAGTTTAGAGTAACAAAGTGTGGTTAGCACAGCTGATGCTCAGTAAATTCATTGGCACAGCTGACATCCACGGCACTGTCAGTTTTAGTGATCTAGATGGAGGGGCTGATGAAATCAAATTGGGATCCTGAGCACTGAAGAGCTCCACACAGGGAAAGAGACTCCCAGGCAATGAGACAGGTGCCTCGTGGTCCCCCATTCTGCCATGCTGAGAGGCAGGGCATTGCTGCTGTCAGTAGAATATCTCCCTATCGATGAGGGGGATGTGCTGGGTTTGCTGGGCAGGATCCCATCCCTGCTTTGATTTCTTCAGTCCTCGGCTGGGCTGAGACACAACATGATGAGAAACCTGCAGTCTGCAAGAGAGATGGAAGCACAAAGGCTTCAAGGCACAGCTCCCACCCAGCTCTGCAGGAATGAGGCATTTCTGTTCAGGGTGATCAGGACTTCAGAAATGTTTTCTTCCATTTTTCAAAAGGAAAATTCTGCTTTTTAACTACAGTGTTTTCAGTCTGCTCTATGGAGAGGAACAGCTGTGCTCAGACCTTTGCCTTTCTCTAGCCCAGGATTGCTATCACCCAGAGCTGCAGCATCAAGGAAGCCATGGAAAGCTTTTGAAAGGTAATACTGCACTTTTAAAGCCTTGAAGCATGCTGAGAAGGAAGCAGGTCACCTTTGCTACATCTATCACGGCTGTGAGCTATGTTCCCTGCAAGGGAGGCAATTCTGTGGGCACGGGCTCCTGTGTCTGTGTGTCTCTTTCTAAAACAGCTACAATGCAGATGCCAGAAAGACATTTCTTTGGAGCAGTCACCATGTTATAAAATTTGCTTTGTTGGTAGGAAACCAAGTCCATCCTAGGAGCCTGCAATTGAGCTTGAAGACTTTTCTCCTGCCTGTGCTGGCCCCTCCATGCTGTTCTGTATCAGCACACAGCAGCGACTGCTGGCACAGTTTGTTCCTATTGCTGCAGGGGCTTCAGAGCAGAAGAGAACTGAGCCCATTAACTGCAATCGTCTCTCACCCAGACCAATCTGATCCTCCCTCCCACTACACCTGTGGCATCGTTCCCCTCAAGCTCAAATCTGCAGGTGTAATTCCTATGGAGCTTTATCAATAGCTATCAACTTCCTCCTATGAGTTTCTAAGCCTTGCATTGACTTCTAAGGCAACAGGATTCATTACTATTTCTCTCCTGAACATTAAAAAAAAATATTGCTCCTGTCACTTTGCAAATGCTTCAACTGGCCCCAGCTCCACGCCTTCACTCTTCCTGAGCTGAATCCTTGAGAAGTTGTTGGTTGTGAGTACAGATCTCCTGGCACATAACCAAACTTCTCCTTTACAGTGTTAAAGCCCAGCTGCTAACTCCCCTCTCCATGTACACATAAATGAACGAGCTGCTGAGAGCGTTTTCAGCCTGTTATCACTGTATTGGGTGTTCCACACAGAGAAAACTGGAGCAGCTACAACTCGCACTCCTTTATTTAATATGTATCAATGCCAACCAGTATCTAATGGACGCAATGATTGAACACTGACAGGCATATTTCTCCAGCCTAGTTCTCCTTTGGCAATAATGCCTGACCAAGATTGATGACTCTAATACCAAAGCAGGCAGTTTGTTTGTTTCTTCTACAAGCTTCATTTTTCAAATAGCCTCAGACTCCCCTTGCCTCTCTCCCAAAGAAAAAGGGAATGGAAAATTGTGATGACTGCTGAGACACCTGTACAAGTGCAGCTGCCGTCTCCTCAGGCCACCAAACCACAAAGGTCAGATTCACTAACGCGCTAACTGGGTTTATTCTGGCATCATTCACACGGTTTTATATCAGCATCAAACCGGTGTGTCACGGTGACACATGCAGCTCCCTGGGTGAGGATTCAGCCACTGGAGTGGAACGAAACCTGAGCAGGTCTGATCGGATCTCACCAGGCACCTTTCACACGCTTCTCGAGTGCCCACACAAGATCCCAGGCAGTTCTCGGGAATAAGAGTGTCAGCAGTGCAAACAAAAGGAACAAAAGAGACTCCACGAGCAAGGCAGGGTTTTCCTTTTTACACTGTTGAGGAATCAGCAACAGATGCCAAGGACATCAGAACAGCGAGGAAACATTGACGTGTGAAGCTGAGCTGGGAGCCATTTTACAGCAGGGAGCAAGGCTGCAGTGTACGTGGCTCAAAAATAAGACAATTAAAGTTTGTCTTGCCTAAGGACAACCCACTGGGAGGCAGAGTGCACTGCTGCACGCTGCAGATGACACTTACCTAGAAAAAGAACAGAAAATGGAAGAAAGCTCTAAAACAGGAACTCAATAGTATACTCTGCTCTTTAAGGAGAAACCCAGAAATTATGTATTTGTAGATCAGCTCTCCTGTGTTTTTATCAAGAATGCTTTGGACTGAGAACAACAGAACTAAGCAGTAGGCTACCACTTGCATTTTTATATGCTTTTTACAGGAGTCACCTGTATTTTGGGGTACATTAAAAAAAATCAAGGCGCAGGTTTTCCTCCTTACTGGCACAACAGAGCCATACAAGGGAGATGCCCAAGGCTTGGACACAGGAACGTGGCAATACACAGAGAGGCAGAATTTCTTGTAATTCACAAGCAGAAACAGCCTCTCTCTAAAATTTCCTGGGTCCCATTTCCATGAGATCTTTGGAAGCAGCAGTACTCATACTTCACAGCAAAAGGCAAAAAGCAAATGTAGAGATGAGTCCCCAAGGGGATCTTTGCTCATCCTTAGCCCAGAGAGCTTCTCGCCAGTCTATTACACTGTTCCTAATTTGAGGCAACGTGTGCTGTGCAGGAAAGGTTAAACAGGACTGATCAGCAGGAGAAAGTGCATTTTACACTGAATTAGGTAAGGCTAAACAGGAGCCAGCAGCTGTGTTATACCACAGATCTACACTACAGTGACCCCATAAGATTCTCACAAATCCTGTCCTGAGTGAAGCATCACCACTCACACACCTGAAAAAGCTCACAAAGTATCTTCAAATGTAGACCCCTTTAAATCTTGAAGAGACAAGACACATTTCATTCATTCTTGGGGACCTTAAGCCATGATTCTCAGTCATACATCCCCAATACCAATACCTTTCATTCAAGCCTCTGATTCTGCTTCATTTCTCTGTCTCAGTTTCCCCCCCAGTTCCACCAATAATTTTTGAAAAGTCCTTGAAAAGCCCACAAGCCTGTAATAATAAACTACAGATTAGGCAAAGGTGATTTAAAAAGTCTGGATTGAGTGCAAGGACATTTGGTAAATGTCAATTAGAAAACACAAGAGCCACAAAAAAAAAAAAAAAAAAAAAAAAAAAAAAAAAAAAAGAGTCCCAGACTTTTATTGCTCTGAAGCACCTTTTGCTCTCTGTAATACCTAAATCTAACTCATTCTCTTCTCACTTTATTGGGAGGTTTTTCTCAGAGCAGAGGTGCCTTTGAGCAAAGACAGATCAGCCAGGAACAAAGTCTTACTGGAAAAGAATCTGAGAGAGGTTAAATGCTTGGGAAAGGGGCAGCAAAGTAGGAGATGCACCATTAAAATACAAATACACAGAGTAGCTTATGCAGACACTGGAAATAAAACCAAAGCAAGTTCTCACTGTGTTATTTTGTACTGCAGTTGTCAGAGTGCTCCAGTGAACAGCTCCAGAAACACGATGGACATTCTCATGTGACCTCCACAGACACAAAGCACATGTGCATTTTTACACAACCATCTTCATACAGGGATGAATTCTGAATTTTAAGGTTTGAAACCAAAGTAGCAACTATCTTAAAAACCAGGCTAAAACATTTTCATAACTGTGAATTTAAATATCAGATCAAAAACCTCTTGTCCCAGAATGCACAGCATTTGCACCTCAGAGATCACTTGTATCTGTAAGATTCTGGTTTTCTTTTCAGCTTGGGACTTTTAAAAAAAAAAGTATTTTCTTTCACATTGTGGTAAAAGACAATCATGAAACAGCACAGCTTCTAGAGAGTTTTGTATACCATGAACTTGAACTAATTCTTAATTATTCATGTGTATAGCATGTGCCAAGGGCAGAAAAGAGATTAAACAATTTAATAAGCATATTTTTAATTTATAACCTGGATCAGGCAAAACTTTGCCTGGATGTGCTCCTTCTCCAGGTGCATCCAAGAATTTGTTGGTAACAAAACACATAAACAGCCCGGTGCTGTAAAACACAGATAATCAGCATCTACAGCATTTGATAGAAGTGTAACAGTGAGAACACAGAGACTCACAAGGCACTGAGGAGAGTGACTTGGATGATGTCCTGCAGTGCTCTGGTCAAAAGCAAATGCATGAAAAGAGACTGAAGAACTGACTTCTGTCAGCTTAGGCAGGAGCGAGGAACTGAAAGGACTTGAGAGCAGCGCAGGACTCTCAGGGAGAAAACTGAAAACAGAGTTTTAGTATTTGAACCATTTAACATTAAGCAGAGGCTGGGCCACTGCTGATGTTTCTCAGTTCCTTAGATACAAATTTCCAAACAAACCAACAAACACAGCCGAGGAGTACAGACAGAATAAAGAAATCTTGCTGCTTATCAAAGGCACACACTCATGTTTTTCTTCTCTTTAGTTCACAAATTCTTGGCTCAAATTCAAGACGGGCTTTTCTCAGAGCAGTATGAGAGTCTCTAATGTTTCTTGTCCTTGGATATTTGGTTTGCACACACAGCCTGACACACATCTATGGGGGTAATTCACAATTCTGCATCATTACTGCTCCTATTTGCTTCTACAGCAGCAGCACCAAGGTGGTGTTGAGTAACAGAGACCCTGCACAGCCCTACGGTGCCTAAAACTGACCCAATCCCTCACAATCCTGTTAGAGCAAAGAGGTTCAGATTATCATAAACACAATAAAGGGTAAAGAGCCACTATGAAATGCATGTCAAGGGACATCACGCAGGTAAGGTGGTAATTATTGGTACAGATCACAACTTAAAATCACTTCAAACCACACTTTCTTTGAAAAATGAATGTGTATCAGCAGACCTCCAAACTCTGCTCAATACACTAAAATTATCAGTAATTGCCTTGGATCTAACAGATGTCACAGAAGTGGGTCTTGAAGATACAGCTCTCATAAAATAAGAATTTTTCCCTCAAGAAGCTGTTTCATATTTGAAATCATTTACAAAATACGGGGGACACAATACAAATTTCAGGATCCCAGATCTACAGGTCCTGAGAGATGCCTCACTGTTGGCCTCTCACGTGGCAAAATAAACTCTGATATATTCTAGTCCCTGTCCAACCTGGTTCAGCAGGCTTGCCCTCTGCCCACCAGGGCAGGTGCTGCACATCACTGGGAACTGTAACTCATGGAATAACTGCTTTCTCTGAGCTCCTTGGAAGTGCTGTTACTATTCTTGGGATATTTTCTACAAGCCCTTGCTAAATGATCCATATCCTCTGCTGCAGCTAAACAACAATTGATTTTTCTGTTCTTTCTAAGCACTGTCCTGTTGCCAACATATATTTCTCATTTAAGTTCCTGGAGCATTTTGTTGCCTCTCCAGCTTAATCTTGCCTTTCCATAAACTTACTTTATGAGCCTCCCCATCTGTTTGTGAGATGTGTGTGCATGTTGTGTGGATCTCTCTCTGCAGCTATTACCCAGACAGGTGTGTGTTTGCTGACTGCACAGCATGGACACACAGCCTGTCAGGAAAATGAGATTCTGAATCCTCTCCACTGCTGATCCTGCTCCCTGTTTAATACCTGTGACCACGATGAATCGTGTTGGACACCCAGGCTTCTCTTACTGAATCACAGCCTGCAGCACTCTCCCTGGTGCTACACAGATTGGTTGGAGATTACAAGCTCTTTGTGTGCATTAGGACTCAATTTCGGACCTGTTCCTATTGTGGATTTTATGCTGATAGTAAAGCAGGTTGTTAGCATCACATTCCTTTTCATCTGTTTGCCAAAAACCTGTAATATTGAACTATTGAGTGAGGAGTCACTGCACTGCCCAACCCTCCTGCCTGATATTAGTACCTCGGGGAGCTGCATCTGACACAATTAAATAAAGGTCAGGCCTAACTGGGTTTGGCCCTGAATAAAATGGATTCTCTTCTCTCTTTGGAAAAAAAAGCAATTAATAAGTGTCCATAGCACTAAAAAAGCGCCTCATATTGACATGTCCCTGTGGCCAGGGTTTGAAACCAGCTCAGGGACCACTCAAAGCCTCAGGAGCAAGATCAGGTTGCAAGGGCTGCTTTGTTATTGCAAAAAGCACACGATGCAAACCCACAGCTTATTTTGATGTTCTTGGGATGGCTTTGGGGACTCAGGTTAGCTGAAGACAGTAGCAGCCAGGTATTTTCTCCTCGAACTGCTGGTCCCACAGGCAGGGCTCTGTGCCTGTAACCATCCCATCACATCCTCACAGCACTGTGCTTGGCACGTTTCTGGCCAGGGTTTAAAAAGAAGGCACATAAAGCTCTTGTTTCACAGAGCCATCACACACGAGCACCCCACAATCACAAAGCAGGATGCAGGGTTCATTCCCAGCGGATTCATTCTGCATGCACACCAAGGGTTAAAACACATCACCAGATTTTGTGTCTTTTCCTGCCCTTTGGTGATTTTTCATAACAGAGGATGTGTTTCTCTTCTCAGGTCCTCAGCTGGGAATTTCAGCTCACTAAGCTGCTGCTGTTGCAGGGACCTCTGACCTCCAGCATGCCTTCAGGCCCTCCTGCTCTTTCCTTACAGCACACCATAGCTGTAGCCTGGGATTTTTATTTCAAGTCTTAAAGTTGTGCAGGGAAGTATTTTGTGCTTTATCACTGCAGGAAGCCAGGGAGGATGGACTCTTTCAGACACTGCATTTACCCCCACCCCCATCTCTTTCCAAACTTGTCTTTCCACAGGTTGAAAGACTCTCTCAGTTGGAGTAAAGAGCTGAAAAGAAAACCCATTTCCGCCGAGAGTTTGCAGACCAGCCTGTTTTTCTAAGACGTGAGCATTCCTCTCCCTGCAGATGAAACACCAGGATGACCAGCAAACAGTAATTTAATCATCAGAGAAACACACATTGCAGCTCACAAGCACCCATGTACTCAGAGGTCAGGTGCCCACTTCAGCAGATCTAAGCAGATTGAGGTTACGGTGTCAGGGAAGACACTTTCTGACAAGTACCTGTCGAAAGGTGCTCCTGGGAGTACTGAAACAGGATGATTAAACACAGCACAGGGTTCAAGTGCTTGAGACCTTATTTAAGTTCAAGTATTCCATGCTTCAAAACAAAGAACTTACCTGCCCTAGAAAGGGCAAGATCCAGCCTGTGCCTGGGATTCAAGGCAAGCATTCTTATGAGAGCATTTCTGGAGCCACCTATGCTCATATTTAATTTTTCTTTTAAGTTTACAGTAAAGTAGAGAAAAAACTTGCAGCCCAAGTGTCTTTACTTTGCCACAAGATAAATTTTCCAGAGACCTTCTGCTGCTGCTACAGCCTCTGTGCCAGGCCAGCAGCCAGGCCACGTGTCCCCAAGAGATGGGGGATGACAGAAAGAGATGGGGGAGCATCTCTCACTGACATTGCTCAGATGGAAAAGCTAGGGAGCAAATAGGAAAGGGAGGGAAGGCCACCAAATGAAAAGGTTTGTTCTGCTGTTGGTTTTCCTTTTCCCCTCCTCAACAAATTAAATAAAAAGTCTAAAGACTACAGCTTGCATAATTTAACGTGCCTGTAAACATAGAACATGCATAATTGATGTTAAACAACATGCTAATCACCTCATAATGTGAATAGAGGGACAACCTAGCCTCAGTTTATGTATAAGTAACAAGACAGAAGCCTGCTGAGCTCTGTATACTAGGTTTCCATCCCCCCCCCTTACATTTGTGTCTCAGCATGATGGTAAACCACAGCTTAGGCAGGAAACCTAATGTATTATTTATGCCAAGCCTTGAACTGAAATACTTTTCCCTGTGTTATATAAATATATATATTACTCCTTCAAACACAGTGATTGATTCTGTCAGGTCACTGTGAGAACACATTCCCTGCTACAAGGGGAAGGGAACACCAGCAGCAGTGAGGTGCTGCTCCCTCAGTGCAGAACAGACACAGCCCCAGAGCTGCTCCCGTTCCTGTAGCTGCTTCAGGAACTTCACAGAGGTCTGAAGAGTTGTACAAATGCTGCCACCACAGGGGAGCACTGCCAGAGATGCCTGCGTGGATGCCCTGTGATCTTTCACCTCTGCCAGCTTCCCATTACTGAATCCAGTGGGAAGTGAGGGGCCCTGCTGCAGCCAGGACACAGCAGGAGCTGCAGGGAAGCCACAAACCCGTGAGCTGCAGGAGGCTGAGAGCAGGGACACAGCTCCTGTTGGCTCCAGAGGGAACGTGAATGATCTCAGGAGCAAATTTAGCAAGAATTTTATCACATTTTGTTTTCACAAGATGATGCAGCTGGGGGCTGAGTTGAGCTCGGAGGTATTGAGCACAACACAGCAATGAATCCACAAGTGCCTTCCACCCAGCCAACGACTTTTGCCTTGTCAGAGGTCTGGCTTTAATTAAAATCAATCTTAAATAATTTATATGGCATTTCATTAGATGCATGCTGAGTTAGACCAGAGCACTATCAGTACAAAGAGATGTATCCAGTGGATGAGCTGAGAAGCTGAGGTCACAACAGTGCATTTTGGTTTCTCCTTTTTGGAATCTGTTGTTTAAAGACAGAACACCAAGTAATCTTTAACCTTGCCCCGGGCAGACCAGCTCTCTCCCATGCAATATGTTAGCCAGATAATTAAAAGACTACAGATAGCCACAAACAGATGCAAGGCATTTTGTTTTAATGCCAGAGCTGTTTCACCAGTGGCAATTTAGAAATTTGACAGGAGTTCCAGCATGCCCAAATTGTGCTCTCAGCTGAACAAGAGGTAAATATTTAATGCTGGAGGGAAAAAATAAAATTAAAAAAAAAAAAAAGGAGATAAACAAAAGGTTGTATGAAATAAGAGATGTGGGTAAAAGCCCTAAGGGAGGCAGCCAACATAGCCAGGACCAGCTGTACTGGAAAGAAGTGGTTTTTCCATCTCTGAAGGTATCAGCATCCCTTCAGAGTGATGGCCATACTGCTGGAAAAGCTAATTGTGCAAACTAACTCCAGCCTCATTCCCACTGCCCACTCTGTTCATATACATGGGGGTAAACCCCCTTTAACTTGGCTCACTTGGACTTCAACATCTTAACACATTAAATACTGTATTGATACTCATATGTCAATCTGTAT
The DNA here is from genome assembly GCA_013397055.1 of Pachycephala philippinensis. NCBI lineage: Eukaryota > Metazoa > Chordata > Aves > Passeriformes > Pachycephala > Pachycephala philippinensis. The sequence continues at coordinate 715,869 of VWZT01011586.1, read as the reverse complement.
ATGAGTATCAATATATGATACTGATACTCATATAAATCAATACTGCTTTAATATTGTATTAAATACTGTATTATACTCATTTGAGGGATTTTGGTGCAGGTGGGTTCCAAGGCTCTTGCACAAGTCCTCACACTTGTGGGGATGGAACCCCCAGAGAAGGCTCCAGGAGCAGCAGGGGCTCTCCAGGGGCACAGCAAACCGCTGCCAGCTCCCAGCCAGGGAAAGGAGCACAGTGAGCACACGTGAGGGAAAGATGGATCACAGAGAGGGAGCATGGTGCAAGAATTGCATCACTGGGAATGAAATCCCTCTCCCAGGCAGATGGAGGTGAGTTTGTTTGCGAGCCTGAGCTGCAAAAGCTCCACTCAGTCCATCTGGCTGGTGCTGAGGGGAGCCCTGCCAGCGGATACCCTGCAAGGACCATCCTGCTCCAGCTTCCATGTCATCATTCCACATGAACCAGCGTGCTGTCCAGCCTGCTGGGGAGGGGATCGTGGAGAGGAAACACCAAGCTATGAAATGCAGCGCTCTCTTCCCGATTAATACTAATGACTAAAAAAATTAGAGTCTCTTGAGCAAACCCTGCCAAATTTCTGCAGTCTCTGCAAAGACTCGCTTACACAAAGATTACTTTACAACCCTCTTACCACTTGCTGATGCCTTATCGTGGCTGTAAATTGAATTAACACATCCAGAGCCCTGCAGCGCTGCCAGGGGATTTAGAGGTCTCAAGATCAACGGGAATGTTTTATTGGACTATTGTTTTTCCTGCAACAGTGGAGGCATCCTGACCGTAACCCCACTGATGCTGAGGGAAGATACAACACTGGACATTCTGCTACAAAGTGCTGAGAGCCTTTAGAAGATTGTTCCCAGAGATACAGTAACAAGTAGCCAAGTAGGAAAAAAACCCCTCAAATCCTGATTGCAATGAGTTGAACAGGGGGTACTTTGGCTTATATTCATGCATCAAATGAGATGATGGAGGGACACTGTGAAGACAGAGCTGTGTACTAAACATCTTTACATGCAGAGAGCATTGCGTATTATTCCAAACAAGTTTTCACGGTTCAAACACCTGGTATAATTACCAATAATGAAACTCAGTGAAGGCACCCAAAATGCACCCTCAGCACTGGTGCCACAGCTTTGTTAGTCTAATTTCTCTTCGATGATGCAGACATAAGATCCCAAATTAAACAGAAAGAACGAACTGTTCAACATTTGATGTGAAAATCGCCTCTCAGTTCAGAGGGGAAAATAAAAACAAAGCGAGGACCTTAAGAAGGATAAAGGTGATGATTTTTGCTTTTCCTTCAGCAGAGCCCGGCCGTCTCCAGTGTGGGTACAGCGAAATCACCCCGTGCAGGAGCCGGTTCCCAGCACACAGAGAGGGTCTGTGGGACAGCACCGTCATCTAGTGGGCATCCGAGAGAGCGGTCACACAAACTCCTGCTTTGGGACACACGCAGGGCTCTGACCGGGGACCACGTCCTGGGAAACCAAGCTCAGAGTCCCCCGGGCAGACCCACACGAGAGTCACTCGGCTCCTCATCCCCTGCATCACCCCCAGCACAGACAGCAGCTCCCTCTGGACCTGCAGACAATCAGTCTAGATGGATTTTCAGGGACAAAGTTGCCTCTATAACACCGTCGCCTACTAAGTCTCAGGTATTTCTTTTTGGCAATCAATAGAAAGACTCATTTTGAATAAGGGTGAAGAGTTCAGGCAGGAAAATCATTGACACACATACCTAGAGGTTTTTGTCTAATTAAAGCTGCCACAGTACACCAGCCTTAGAAATCACCTATCAGTACTACTGCCCTCTTCAAAAGAAAGCTTCCTAATAAAGCCAGAGCAAGGAACTTTTAGTGACACTAATCCATCACTAAATTCTCTTCTGGGAGAAAACAGTAAAATCACCACAGGTTGCAACTTCTCTTGAATCACAGTGTTTAGGTCTGCATCCAGATGTCATTCTGTTTGCTCATCACCAAGTCCATCAGCTCTTCTCCAACCCTGTTCCTAAGACAATATTGTCACCAGGCCCTGCCTTTAGGCTGCTAAGCATTGGACCTTTCTTCCAGGGGATGCTTAGCAGTGGAGCTGCCTCCTGTCTCAGCTGAGGGAAGCATTAGCAAAGTACTGAATTTTCACTACAGTTTTATATTTTGTCCTTCTTTTGTAATCCCTCTCGGTGGCAGAGCCTGGATGAGCACCAGGAGTGTCCTGTGGAAGCTACAACACTTCTCAGTCTCTGATGTGCTGCATCAAGCTCCTCTTTTAAAGCTGAGCCTCTGCTGTCAAGACACCTGCCTCATTTTGAGTTGTGGGATTTTTCTTCCACATTCCCATTCATCTCATTGTTCTAGCAGTCCCTCTTTCAGTTTTATACCCTCAGCAAAATTTCCCTCTGTAACACAGTTTGCCCCTCCTCCAGAGATATTAACCCACTTCATTTGCTGCCTGCTGGGTAAAAAGATAAAAGGGCTCCACTTGTGTCAATTTAAACTCTCTCCTAATAAAGGGAACCAGAGCATTTATGCAGCAACTATTTACCTCATTATGTGGCGTTATAGCCAGGTATGTGCTCCGAGTTTAAAGCAATTTCAGCATGCTGAAATCCATTCTCTGTTTCTAGAGGAGGGAGTGCAATCAATTCCTAATGAGACTCCAAAGTCTCCATTCCCAGCAGAGGACAGAGCTACATTTACAGGTGGAACAGCACAAGAAAAGGTGGAGCCTTAATTCCAAAGCGGACATGCACAACACAAATTAAACAGCCAAGGTTCCCTGTGCCACATCGGGATCACCAAGTCTGCTGTGATGAATGTGCTGTCCCATCCTCATCAGATCCTGAGGGATTTACAGATGCAGGAAGGTCAGACACGCTGTCATTGTTCTCAGAGCATTCCATTCTCCACTGTACACAGCAAAGACCAGAACACTCCATCCTCTGAGTTCTACCTTTTGCCAGCTAATCGACTCTCATGACCTAAAATGATGCACTGACACCTTTAAAAAATGCTTTACTTGAAGTTTCACCTTTTTTTAGTTTAAATCAATGAATGCAGTCAGAGGAGGCATTTTTCTTCTCTTTCCTCTGTATAAGAGTTCTTCTGTCTCCTACTACTTCTGCTCTCATCAGATAAATCTCATGCTGGAAATGCCACAGACATTGCCTTTACTCTCACTTTGACTTAAAGAAGGTAAAGCAACTACAAGTATTAGTTTAGCTTTGTGGAATACAGGCATTCATTTAGCCACAGCACAAAAAGCATTTCTAAGCTTATCACAGCCTCAACTAATCTGAAGTTACCATCCCCAAAACCAGCAACAACAAAACACACCTGAAGAACAAGCATTCAGCTTGCAGTATTTTTTTTAATGGGTAGGTGGCAGCGATTGAAAATCAGGAGTTGGATCTGTAGCATAAGAATAGTGAAGGAAAACCCTGACTATGCATTAAACTCATGTAAGATTATCCCCGAAGTCTCACTTGGTGCCACTAGATGTCATTCTTGGACTTCCAGTCGAAACAATTGTTTGGGTTTTATTTTTTCCTCTAGTTGTTATGCCAGTTGCCACAAAGAATGAAGACCTTGCCATGATTTTACATCTTAATTTAATATGATAGTTCCACAAGAATATATTTGGCTTAATGTTTATGGGAGAAGACACATGCCAAATTCCTCCAGTATGAGACAGGAACTGGTCTGCTCATAATTCAGCTCGGTATATGATTTTCTTAAAAGGAACACAGGCTTCAAGAACTTCTTGTTTAAATATTGATCTTATCCTCAGCATTGTTTAATCCCTCTAGAAACATTAGAGGAAAGCAGTGCTTTATTGTGGGGAGGCTCTGTTTATTTGCAGGGGTTCTTTGGTCATCTCCTATTTGCCAAGGCTAAAGGTGTAAATGAAATTATGTTTCTGAAGGTCTTCTTACTTAAGAAACTCTGATGGAGGCAATGTGCACCACTAACCACATTTTAAAATGCTTAACATCTCCACTTGTGAAAAAGGGAACAAATTGAGGGCTGGAACTGAGCAGCATTGAGCAGCAGGGTAAAAGAGGAGCAGAGTGCAGAGGGAACAGAGCACAGCAAGCAGACCAGGACAGGACGCCAGGATCAAACGGAATTTGAGAAAAAACTTTTCAGATTTCCAGCACCAGGACTCCTCAGGAAAGGCACCTACATATGGCCATAGGGAACACCATGACAGGTATGTATTCTGGGGTCAGATCCAGACTATGATGCTCTAAAAGCCTGAGACTCCTGACATCATTATTCCACAGCCAGGGCTACAGACAGCCCCATAACACACAGGGGTTTATATATTTTTGCTGTGAAGGTTACTTAGATGCTTGAGTAAATCCATCTGACCCTTTTTCAAGGTTGATTAATCAAAACACTGGATAAACATTCCCTTGCTAGCAGCAAGCACACTTAGGCAGGCAGCGATGTGCCCTCTGAGCTGATCCCAGCCAGGAAAGGTCACTGCTGCACAGGGCACAGCCTCCCCTCAGCCCAGGCAGCAGCTCTGGCACGGCCACATCTCAGTGAGGCACAGGTTGTGACCCTGGCAGGATTCACCCAGCGCCTCACCTTGCAATTTACCTGCATTCAGTTCTCTCAGGGAGGGGCACAGAGCTGTCCCAAATTCCAGCTCCTCTGGGGTCCTTCTGCCTTTCTGCAGCCAGGCAGGAGTTCACTGATCACAGCCCTCCCCGTTTCTCCCTGAAGAGAGTGCAATAACCAAGATGCATAGGACAGGCTGCCTTCCTCCCACTGACTCAGAGGGAGGAGGGTTCCCACTGCCAGAGGCTGCTGGTGGCAGCAAAAGAGCAGATGTGCTCCTGTCACCTGAAAGCCATCACATTTGTGCTGGCCATCTCAACGCCCCTCTCCTGTTCCACTTCCCAGGGAATCTCTCATGTTTAAGCATGTGGAAGTGATGATCTGAAGGCCAATACTCTCACTAAGAAAGGAAAAATATTGAAAGCATAAAAATTCTGATCTAGTCAGGAAAGAGGAAAAAAGAGCAACTCACACAAGCAAAGCAACCTGATTGCAACAGACTCACAAGAGAAAGCTGAGCACAATCTTTACACAGGGAAACAACCACAGGGTAATAAACAGATCTAAAAACACAATTTGTTTGGAAAGAGAGCAGGTTTTTTTACTGCAGGAAAACCATGTGTAACATTGAATTTGAAATAATCCATCCAGCATCCGTGAAAGATCCCATTCTAGCACTTAATCTCGTGAGGCACATTCAGAAGTGAACAACTCATGGAGGGGTTATTTCATTTATTGCAAGCTACAGCCATCAGCCACGGGGAGCCTGGTGGCCACTGACCAGCAGCACCACACAGAAGTTCAAGATGCCACTGAACAAAGATATTTCTCTGAACACAAAGTCACCAAACTTAAACCCAGCACATTCTGCAGCTGAAGAAGCATCCTCATGATGGACACCCAGCTATAATTACAGCTCAGCAGCTGCTTGCTCTCAGTCTTGACTCAGTCTTTTTTATCATATGAAGCTGCTTCCTATATAAGCAATCAACGTGACAAACAACCCAGATGTTTTCTCCCCCTCCTGCACTGCAGCAGCTACATAAACTATGGAGTCCTTCAGCCTCAGCATTCCTTCTCCTGACCAAGAAATAGGACATCTGCAGTTGGAATCTGGGACACAGCATTCCATACCTCTCTCGGAGGCTGCCAGCACGTCCCAGTTCTGTTTTGGTGCTGCAAATACGAGGGGCAGAGCAGCCTCACTGCCTGATTAAAGCAGCCTTGATTTATGCAGACAGTCGACTGGAGCTACAATAAATAGATTTGTAACAACACAACCGTGTTACAAGGGGTAGCTGGGGATGAGTTCAGGACAGGTGTTCTGCAGAATTTATAATCCACATCTGTATCATGAAGCAGCAGGCAGCTTATTTAAAATGACAAGGCTGTGGAGAGTCTGAACAGTCCTTCCTTCCTTTTTAATTTTTTTTAAATACAGGGAGGCTGGCAGGGGGAAAACCCAGCCAGCATTTGCACCGAGCCAGTGGTCCCACTGCACTCCTAACACGGTTAACATAGGGGAAAACATCTTAAGGGAGTAAGTGGTAATGGGCCATGAAGCATATGGCAGTGTTGTGGCATCTCAAGAGCCATATGCACAGGCCTACAAACTGTCGGGATGTGATACACTACAGATAATATCCATGATAAATTATTCACTTAACCAAAAATTGTACATCAACCCTCAACAGCTGGTAAAAGCTGGATCCTTGCCCAGTACATTAAGGAAGTTTGCTTCCTCAAAGCTCTACTGTTCTTTAGGGGATTTGAATTATGCATGTTACCATGAAAGCTAATGCTGTACATATGCATTCAAAGTTATTATTAACCTCATCAGGCAGAGAAGGAGTGCAGCAGGCAGCTGTTTTTCTAGCTCATGTGCTTAGGATGCGGTGATGTTTTAAAGGACTTGCTGAGAGCAAGGATATAGGAGAGTTTATTTTCCCCTTAGAGTAGCTTGACAGTAGCCAGTTCAGCCTGAGGGGTCTCTGGGGTGGTCACTGGCAGAGCCAAGCCTCCTCTTCAATATTTTTATACTAGAAGAACTAAAAAGTAACATTTTTTGGTGACCCATGTTATAGCTGTGCTGTGCCTTCCATTTAAGGATCTTGAAATGCTTCCCAAACACGTGGGGGACAAGGCTGAGCCAGGTCCCCAACAGCAGAGCTGTTACTTTTAGTGACAACACCAAAATCTACTGCAACTCCCAGAGCCCCCTGCTTGAAGCATTAACCACTGCAGGGTTTGATGTTACATGGACTGACCAAGCTGTCTCTGCTGCCAATGTAAGGACCCGAATCTTAAAACTTCAGCACACAAAAACCAGCTTTTTCTCTGCAATGCAATATCCAGGATTTTTCCCAGCCACCAGTTCATCAGTCCCACCTTTCTCAGCCTTCCCCAGCCCCTGGGACCACTTTTCCCCATCTGCTTTAGGGAATTGTCTCCTCATGACAATACTGGATATTTTCCCTCAAGCATCCAAATTCACCAGGCTCCCACCTTCAATGTTTACATTTCCTTATACAAATTCTGAGTCGAATTTGTTATTACAGATGCAAAAACAAATCAAGAGGCCTCAAAAACCTCTCCTTGTCCCCATCCCATATCCATTGGAGAAGCCTGACTTGCCATTAAGAAGACTTTGATTTTTTTCTATGCAGCTTTAAGGCTGCATCTTCAAATGCTGCCTGCAGGACTGACATTTTCCTCTTGATCCCAAACATCAGGAGCAAGGCTGTGGCATGAACTGCAGATGGAGAGCCTGGGACAGTAAAGGTAGCACCATTATCTCCTGCTTGGCATACTCATGCTCTTGGCATTCATTTTTTGAAGCACCCCCAGTCTTTCATTTCTCTCCCTTTCAAATATTTTGCTCTGCCAAGAGATTCAAAGGCAGGCTCTCTGGATAAATGGCCAGCTGGTGCTACAGCACAGAGCATCACGGGCTGGAAATGGGTTTGGAGAACAGTTTGGGGGCAGTTTCCATCCCCTGGCCAAATCAGAATGGGGAGGCAGAGCAGACATGCTGCTGGGACCTGCAGTAAGATTTTGCAGCATTAACTGAGCTATTCTAGCAGCTGCTAGACAGAGCAATAATCTTTGAACGTGACTTCTTGGTCTCTTCTTCCAGAAAGACAAGCTAATTAAAAAGGGGTTACAGAGAGATTATGTGGACCAAGGGGAGACTTCTGAAAGGCATAAAGAGCAGCTCAGCAGCCAGATCTCCCCGAAAGTCAATGTGAATTAGGCAACTAACTCCCACTTGCCCTTTGAAAAGCTCTGCTTGCAGCTTTTAAAGCTTGTCCTCTGGATAAAAATAAATAAATAAAAGCCAATTTCTTCTGGCAAAGCTATGCATCACCTAAGAGAAATTTCTGATCCTTTAGAGGATCAGTGCACACACACCGTGCAGCAATTTCTGGCAGCTCTGTTACCCCATCCCTCAAATGATCAATTGTTTAAACACAACCCATTGACCCTGGCTCCACGTTTAGCCAAAGGTGTTTGGTAAATAAGGGCAGCACATCCCTGGTGCTGTGCTGCACACAACAGCAGCACTCACTGGCTGAGGAGACACAAAAATTAAATCAAAATTAAATCAGTGTCCCCACGTCTTCTGGAGACACAAAAGGAAGGAAAAAGCACCAAAGTGAGAACAAGGCTCTCTCTCCTCCCCAGACAGCCCCGGCAGCACCTGTTGGCAGCAGCAGCTCTTTGCTGCAGGCTCCTCTCCGGGGCACCCTGGGAGGAACCAGCCAGGCGCTGCCAGAGCCAACAGCTCAGCGTGAATGTCAGTGTCATTTACACAGCAAATGTCACTTAAAGCTAACACCAGAAGGAGCTTGTCAGGGTAATTCACCAAGAAGCGGCAACAGCAGCTTAGCTCTGTCCCCACGTACATATATATAAAAATGTATTTATCTAAAATTGGATTTAGACTGCGAAAGGTTTTCTAGTGATGACATCAGAGCGGCGAGTTTGATTTTACAGCACCAAAATCAACATGGTACAATCATGTGCCACAAGCCTGACATGTTTTAGACACCATTCCTAAAGATGCAGGCAGTTTACACTCAGCACTGGCTCAATCTCTGGCAGCTCTGCTGAGATAAGGGGCCAGCTCTGTCAGTGGCTCTCAGACTGGATAAACTCGTCCATAGCTGGACTGAGGATTGTTAGCACACTCTGCACTAATCATCGCCAATCCAACACGAGTGACAGCCAGTCACTGCTAGCCTAGATTTCAGCTGGGAGCTGGAAACAGGACAGTTCCTCTCCAGCAGATTTCTGCTGCCTCAGCCAAGCCCATCTTCACTCAGCTGCTGCCCTTATGCCACCACAGCAAACACAGTCAGTCTTCTCACAGAGATTCAAGCAGACACTTGCACCAGTGCTTCTGAGAAGGGGAGGGAAGCCCAGCAGACAGATTTCATCCTCCCAGGCCTGCAGAGGAGCTGCAGAGAGCCCTGCCACAGCCCACTTCCCCTGCAGGCTGGGGAAGGGAGCTGGCACTGTGCCTGGGGAAGCCATTTCAGATGCTTACGGGGCTGACTCCGACCACAGGGCAGGAGATAAAGGTATTTACAGCATTTCATACAGACAGAACCTCACACTTGGAATTACCTCATCTCTTGGGCCACTAAAATCATGTGCTGCTTTTTAGGATATGCCCTGTTCCTCTCAAACTCGTTCATGCAAGTTACCTGGGACCTGCAGAGCAAGCACAAGGGCAGGCTTGGGAAGCAAACACAGAAGAATTGTTCATCATCAGACAATAAGGTTTGGTGCACATTTAGTCACTCTAACACAGCCCACGTGCCTGACACGTGCAAACAAAGCATCCACCTGTGGAATGGAACTACCTGCGGTGATGTGCAATATAATTTTATAATGTAAAACACAGATTGGAGTCTTCATTTCCTCCTTCCTTGACAGAACGCAGCTGCACAGAATAGAGACATAACACGGGAGCCTCATGAATCCAGAGCTAAGCTGCGGGAGACCAGAAGCAAATAAATATTTCACAAAGTGTTAGCACAAGGCACGACAGCATAAATAAGTGTGAGGATAATGGCTCCAAATGCAATTTGGCTTAAGTCATCTGTGCCTTCAGAAATAGAAAGATGATTTATTTCAAGCCTGAACGACCTGAGAGGGAAGCAGTGGGGGTTTTCCTGGGTTATTTATTTATTTTTAATAATTATCTTTGACCTTTCTGCAGGCAGCAAAGGGAGCAGGGGTGGTGGGTCGCTGGTACAAGATGTAGGTTAGCACTGGAAATATTTCTCAGTGGCCTGAGAGATACATGAAGTTAGTTGAGGTGATCAGAGCAGCCCCAAAGCCCCTTTTGCTGGAACGTGTTAACTGTGTGCCTGTGCTGTGAGCCCACGCTGTGGCCACAGCTGATGAAAGCTTTTACATTTAACAGCTCTCAATGGACATCTTCTTCCTTCAACTCATCCAGTTGCTTTTTGAAACACAAGAACTCAGCACCTCCCACCCCTGTGGCAGTGTCAGCACACTGCGTGAGGAAGGATGTCCTTTTTAATTTGGGTCTGCCAGCTAATCCTGCCATTTGATGCCCCTTAAATCACATCCTGAAAGAGTAAATGCATGGTCACTCCCTATTCAGTTTTCTTGTTTCACTCAGGATTTTACAGCCCTTGGTGATATTCTCTTCAGTTATTTTTTTCCTAGGAGGAGAATCTTGGCCCTTTTCTACATCTACTGAGTGCTGCTTGAGTCAGAGCAGGGCCCAAACCCAACACACTTGCCCTGCAGCAGATGTCCCACAGATTCAAACAGTGGCAGAACAAAGCTGGACGTGTCACAGCCTAAAACAAACCAAACTGCTGGAGTGAAGAACACAACACTTCAAGCAAAAATTTGCTGAAACGCTGCCCTAGATCTGACTCACTCCAAGGTCCAACTCCAGGTCAGAGGGCTTGGCAATTACAGCAGAGAAAAAGCATCTTAAATGTATTTTTTATCTCATGGCTTTCCCTGGTTTTTTTTGGTTTTTTGGTTTTTTTTAATATTGCCACAGCTCGTACAGAATTAAGCAACATAAAAAGAATGGTAAATCTTTGGCTGTTCTAAAGCCTTCATCAAGCATTAAGCCTTAATCTGAAACACTGGAAAATAATAATGAAACAAACATGAAACTCTGGAATTGACAAAATTTAAATTAGCACAAGCTTTGACGCACAGAACACTTTCAGGTCAGCTCATGAAGCCGAGCATTTCAGGGGATCATTCCCAGAGAAGCGTGCTGGGATTTCCAGCTGCACACACAGACTCTGGGCACCACCAGAACCGGTTTGTGCATTCCACATCGCTGCAGGCTGACTTTTCCACAAACTCTTCGGAGCCTGATGGTGCTTTCAGCCGTTCCCAGCTGCAGAGGAGCCGCTCCCATTTCCCACTGAAGCAGCTGGAATTTACCCGCTGGGATGTCAGGCTGCAAGAGGCATGACGGGGCTGGCAGGCTGCCACCCTGGGTCACACCGAGCTGGTGGCACCGAGCCAGGGCAGAGCTGTGCTGGCACCTCCAGCTCCCCAAGCTCCAGCTGATAAGAGCTCAGTGGGGGAAAAGGTAAAAGCCACGTCATGCTTTGGGTGAGAGGGAAGGGTGGTGAGGGAGGAGTTTCCATTTGGCCAGCTGGAAGAATAGTGGCACGTCAGTCAGCACAGCCACCTTATCTCCGGCCCTGATTCCCATCCCGGGCTGGAGCTGGCTCCTGGAGGATGGCCCCACTGGGGAATGCTGTACTTGGCACGGCAGCTGCCCTGGCAGCTCCTGTGAGATGCTCTCTAACGCTGGAGTAGGAGGCAGATTTGAGGAAGGAGTGCACAGATAATTATTTCCTCCTCCGAAATCCCTGCTGGATTTGGCAATCCTGCAGCAAACACCTCAGCGAGAGCCAACCAGAGGCCATCCCTTCTCTGGTCTTCCTGCTTTGAGTGACTGGCAATAACACATCCAAACCCTAAACAACCCCTGTCTGGAAAAAAAAAAAGCAAAAAGAAACAGAACCTGCACTCCCAGAAGCACAATATCTGTTTCAAGAGCGTGGCTCCCAGGCACAAGGGCAGCCTGCGGACACAAGGCAGCAGTGAGCAGCTGACCATCTGCAGCAGGGATGAAATGCTCTTTAATAGCAAACCAGGCACTGAATGGCTGCTCTGTGCCCACAGATGGATCTGTGCACACCCAGGAGCTCCAGCAGCACGTGGCAGGGCCATGGGAACACCCTCCAGGACACAGGGACAGGAGGCAATGCCACTCCTTCGGTATTGCTGCTTCTCGACAGCCATCCCAGGGGGGAGCCGGACCCACACACAGCACCTCCAGGTAGGGCAGGAAGGGCACTGACACAAGGAGGAGGCTTTCCTGCCACTGCCCACCCTCCTTTTGTGGGCAGAACAAGCAGCTGACTCCAGGCCTGATCGCCAGGAGCTGTACCCCAGCCCAGCCTCGCTGGTTCCTGTGCACTGAAGCACAGGAGCAGCTCCTCGGCGCTCCAGCAGCAGCCTGATTGAATCCGAGCCATCAGACTTTGGGGCTGGATGCAGGAACACAACAAACAGCCCTTTGCTGCTGAGGCAGTGGAGCCAGGCCAAGGCTGGATGCTTGTGACAATCCTGCCCTGCAGCCACCACGGGGCTGGCTCCAGCTCAGCAATCTGAGAGCACAGCAGAGAGGCTTAGAAATGTGACTCAGGAAAAACGATGGCCGTGTTCTCAGCTGGTACAGCCTGGCCTTACTCCACTGACTCCTGTGGAGCAGCAGCTATTCAGAGCAGCTGGCAATCCAATCCAACTGCCCTGCTTTGGCCTGAGAGAAGGTACACGGCTCCCAGCCACAGGGTGCAGCCACATCGGTCAAGGCCATGAACACACATATAGGAAAAAAAGCCAACTCTCTCCAAAACAGTCAAATCTTTAGTGAGAATACTGTCCAACTCATTGTCTGATTCAGTTCAGTTAAAAAGATGCTATAAAAGCCTCATACTTGCCAAGGATTGTACTTCCAGCAATTCCCCCTCCACCTTTGCTTGTGCCCCTTTCCCAAAATAAATCATATCTCATGTACATGTGTCCTACTTGCAAATGCTCACACGGCACAAAGAAGTTCCATAAACAGCACTCAATTACACCCAGGTAAGGTTCAAGCAGGGAAAGAGCTCCACCCAGGGAAGTGTGGCATCTGAGATTAATTAGCCCCACTGCCTGACTACCAAGTCTTTTTAAATGGAACAACCTACCAGTCTAGTTAACAGGACAATTAAAAAAAAAAAAAGAAACTACAAAAAACCCCACTAGATCAAATAACATTCAATATCCAAAATTAGCTCCATTACAAATATTGTTTTATCCAGGGTCATGATTTACTGGTCTCCTCCCCCTGAGAGCTTCTATTGACCTCAGATTCACCTCAATGAATCTTGATTTTTGAATGAAAACAGCAGTCAATAATATTTACTTCCTATTGACTCCATCCTCAACAGCACAAGGGGAAGACTGAACTATTCCTGACCCCCCTGTCTCAGCTCTAATCACGGTGGTGAGATCCAGGGCAGCATCTCTGCAGGTCAGAGAGAGAAGTAACACCCAGCAATGACCCCAGCGTGAGGTGACGGACAGCTCACACATCCAGCGAGTTTATTTATGCAGAGAGGCAATGGATTTCCTGAAATCTCATGACCACTTCTGTGTGACAAGAACTTTAGTTTGAAAAAAAATGATCCTGCTCCTGGCTAGTCACGTCTGTTAAATCCATCATCAGGCAGCAGCAGCTTTAAACCATGAGATGAAGACTTGCCACGAACATCTGGCAGTCAAATTTGCACAGCAGGAGTGATTCAATTGCATTCCAAGGTTACTGCTGCTGTTTATTTACACCTTTCCCGATGATCCAGTGATTTTAAATGGAAAAGCTTCCATGTGCTGTACTTCACCCCGTGGGCCTTCCGTCATCAGTTTGGCAGTCAGGTGTCTCTCAGATGGTCCAAGTCACAGGTTGGCTCAGCTGTGACTGTCGATGGGAAACTCAAACTCTTCCCATCACACCTAATGAACAGACAGAGCCTTTCCAGTGCCAAGTTTCTTCTCTGCCTGTAGGATTATCTGCAAACAGACTTGTTAGCCTTGATTCACCGGTGGTGGGTCCTAAGGAATGCATCAGGCTCTCTTGGAAACTCAACCCTTGTATTTATCAACAATTTCCTCATCTCTTAGTCATGATTTGATCCTTAACTTTATCAGACCCCCTCCTTCAAATTCAGCTTGTTCTTTGCCTGACAAATCCAACCACTGCACTGATGATGAGTCTTGTGTTCAGCACCCTCCCATATTCCCAGCACAGATGTTCCATTCTGCCACGGTGTTTCAAGCAAGGCCTTGGCAAGGTGAGTCCATCTGCATTCTCTACCCACCTCCTAAATCATGGCTCCTGTTCTCATCCTGCCCAGTTCTGCTGCCATTTCACAAAACAGAGCTCCCACACCACAGCCTGTCCTTGCTCAGGTTGCCTCTAAACCACCTCCTTGGGTTTCCTCTTCTGACTCCTCTGCCTCTGTAGGACTTTGTGTCTAGACACAGTATCAGTCCCTCTTTACAACCACGAGCACTCAGCTGAGCTTACATCCCTCATTCTTGGTGCCATGGGCTGCAGGCAAAGTAAATGTCACTGTCAGGGAATGTAGGCAAGTCCCATGTGTCCAGCAAAACCAGTTGTGACAACAGAAACCAACCTGCATCCAGCAGGCACCAGCTAACACAGGCCAATTCCCTACAATGTTTTTTTCCCTTGGTACATTCAGGCTCAGGGAAGCAGTTCCAGGTTACCCCTCATTAGGCAGATGTTCTTTAAATGATTTATGCTTCTATCAAGCTTGATATCCCCACAGAAGATTGTTAGTGAAAAGCTCTGTGTAATCATTTATAGTGGGATTTATGATGTTTAACTTAGTAACTCTCTGCAGGCTCTCTAACAGGATGGAGGTGGGCTGTGGGCAGTAAAAGGTCAGTCCCAAAGGAGGCCAAACACGATGCTAAGAGGAAACTGGAATAGGGCTCTGAAGGGCTTTGTTCACATTAGAGGGGAAGCAGCACAGACTTTAATCATCCTTGCCAAAGGCATGCACATGTGAGGAACACAGGAACCAAGCAAGATTTTGCCTCAAAATTTCAAGGTTGGTGGTAAATGTGGTTTTAGACTGGTTATTGGCTTAATCTTGCCCTCATTTCTTTCTTTGTTTATATTAAGTTGCCTCAATTACAGTCCTGTATTAAGCAAGTGTATTGGTTTTGCAGTCAGTCATGCATATTGTTTTGTTTGGTTGGGGGTTTTTAATGTTGTTAATTTATTTTCAGGCCAAAAAACATACCCAATCTAAAAAAAAATCCACCAAAATGTGGGATGAATAGTGAGTAACTAATTACACCCGACTTTGGTCTCCTCTTGCAGCACTAGCACACTCAGAGGTGGGAAGAGCTGTTAAAGTCATCTCAGGGACATCTGCAAAACACCAAGACACTCTGGAATTCAATTTCAAGTTTTAGTCATCTTTGTACTTCCCTGTTTCTTCCAGAACTGGGAGGTAAAATGCTAGAATACACCCAAAAGGAAACACAAGAAAAGCTCGATAACTCCAGAAGCAGGAATTACTGACAGGCTCCTGGGAACATCCTGAACTTTCCTGTGCTGCAGTGCAGCCCCCTCAGTGCTGGGATAATTCAGCTGTTTGGATTTTACCTACCCTGGCTCACCTGAACCAGGGTAGGAAGTGGAATGGCCTGCTCCTGCAGCCCAGGAACCTCAGAGTTATCATTCTGGGGCACTTTAAGCACCCTTTCTCCACGTGTCTGACCTAAGCCAGACCCAGCACACCAGTTCTGGCCCAGCAGCTAATGGTCATGGACAGCATCACTGGGCAAGCTGGGAATGTGTGCTAAAGAAAACTGAATTACAGCTCATCCAAGCAAAGAGCATTATCCCAAATACCTGGGGGAAGGAACAATCAGCCTGACACTCTCCTGCCCAGCTCTGCCACGAGGGCAGGTCATTAACAGCGCTCACACTGCAAGCCTGCCTTTCCCACAGACACCCTGAGAAAAGCCTGGCTGCTTCCTTCCCACCCACTTGTCCCCCAGGCCAGCTCTGCTGGAAAATCCCACCCTCCCTCCCACACGGCACAGAGCAGGGGTTTGACTGTTCCTGGAAGAAAATGTTTTAACCACACGCTTGCACCTGCAGCGCCCGGCCCTGCATGTCACAGAATTCAGAATTAAGCAGCACGGCTATTGTAAAAATGAGTTACAGCAAAAGCTCCTTCATCTCAGTCATCACAAGGGCTTTACCCCACTCCTGTTTTGGTACCAGATGGCTCAAGGTCTATTTTTCAACAAGTGCTGTCTGCTACACTTGCAGCAAGTCCTTTGAGTTACAAGCCAAATCTCTTCCCTTAATATCTTTTTCATCCTTTCCCCCCTCCCCTCTCCGAGCTCACAAGTACATCTTTTCTTAAGAAACAGAAAAAATCTATTATTCTTCAAAGGCCCAGTTGTGTCCTTCATTTACTGAAGTAGTCAAAGAATATTATGGGTCATTTTGTCACCATGGAAACCACAAATAGACCTTCAGGGTTTTGGAGAGGTGATATTATTTTGGAGAGGCCGTGCAGGGCTCTCTGACAGAAAATAATAGGGATGGCAAATCAAGGAGACCTTTTATACAGACTGTGTGAAATGCAAAGGGTATCAAACATCATTTCTCTGCCACCGAAGACTACTCCAGGCAGCAGTTTAATATGGTATCCTCTGACAGCTGAGCCCAAATGGAAAATTAATGAGGCAGCATGATATATGAGTCTTTTTAAATCTCATAACCAGCCTCCTTTATAGAATAAAAATGGCCAAATCAGTTTAATATTAGTGGAGAGGTTCTCTGTGTGTCTTTCTTCTGAGCCTTGTCAGTGCAGTGCTGAAGAGACAGTTTTGGTTTATTGACTGTGTAAGTCTAGCTGTTTTCAAGTTTTGGACTGTCTAAATCAAAATAATTCCGAGCTTTATCGGTTTATCCAAATACAGTCAGGATATGAAAGCCCAAGGAACACCGGGGATCTCAGAGGGGCCACATCCTGCCACTCAGGAGCCCTGAATGCCCCGTGTTGGTGGCCTGGGACAGCAGCCCCTTCTCTGCCTCCTGCCACAGGGCTTTCCCAATCCCACCTACCAGAATACCCACCAAATTTGTCATTTCTGTCACAAAAAGAGGGACTTGTACACAGTGTCAGTGCTGGCTGCTATGAGAAAAGAGCAGAAAACAGGAGAATAGAGTGAACTGACTGTAACCCAAGCCAACCCAGTCCATGCCCACACAGCTCTCCATGCTCCTCTCCCAGCACTACTCTACCAAAATCCTTTGGCTGTTGCATTTGATAAACCTTGTTCTTTTGCAAGCAAAACTCTTAACTACATAAATCACTAAACCCATGCAATTCTGGGGCCAGCAGACCCTTTCTGCAGGCATTCTGGCAACCATATTCTCACAGCTGGGAGACCAACTCCTCAGCTAAAGACCTACAGAAGCAAGAGCAGAAGCAATTACAAACAAAGTTTACACAAAACCATGTTGTATCCTACCTGGTGGTGGATGAATCCCAAACCTACTGGGTATCCTGACACTTCCAAGGTTGCTGCTACTCTGAATTAGAACAAAACCTTAAAATCTCAAGTCATTCTGCAGAACAGAAATTTCAAAATGCTTCTGTTTAGAAACAAACAACCACTTCACCAAAACACTGAAAAAACATTCAAACAAAACAAAGGAGTCAAAACAAACACTCCTTTCCAAAGTTTTCTGTCAAAACATCTTTGAAATAGACACCTTCATGCAAAACATTTCAGCTGCAGAAGAAAAAGAGCTTCCTTTAGAAAACTGCTTTATAAAAGATGTTAACTCTGCCAACTTCCCCCACAGAACAGGTGTGAGCAGATCCATGGCACACAATCATCCACTGTGGTTCAGAAGTTGTGCCTTCCCTGCCACCTCTCAGCTGGAACAATGTAATTATCTGGGCACCTTCGGCATCCAGGCCTCCAATAAAACACAGCACTCTAAAGACTGGAACTTCAGAACACGGAAGCAGAGGGAACAACAGAAGTCAGACAAGTAACACTTCACGAAAAGAAAACCCTCAGGAAAAAAGACAATGAGCATTCAACACAGAGCAACAGAAGGAAACTGCTGAGGATTTCATTGCCTTGTTAAAACAATCCCAGCCCCTCTGAAACACCCCACTGGCCATGGCTCAAAACACACTGATGGCACTCTGCCTCTCACATCACAACTCACCCAGCTCTGGTCCTGTGAGCATCTCCAGGAAGGGAGCACACTCCAAGCTGGCTCAGAGAAGCAGCTGGAATCTGAAGTCACAGCCCTTCACTCCACTCAACTCTGACATGGATGTCTGGCTGTTTTCCTGATTCCTATCCCAGTAAAATCCATAAGCAGAGGGCCCACGTGAGCACACACCAGGGCAGCACCATCAAAGAGAAGGGAGAGGCAGGAACCCCTAATGAGCTGCTGGGCCAGTCAAGGAGGAATTGGATGAAGCTGTGTGAAAAGGGGTGGGGAATGGAGCATTAAGCCAAGCGTCAGTAGTTTCAAAAATGCCCAGTTTAATATGTTTAAGGATGATGAGGGGGAAACAGGGATATAAAATTTTTAAAGTAACCTTTCATGATCTCCCTCATTCCCCAACGCTTCTGAAACAGTGAATGTTTTACCTTTGAACAATGCTAAAAGCTCACACTTTTGCTAAAAGCTCAATGCTAAAAGCTCACTGCAACTCGTGTTTGATGCACAACAGGTGACCCAGCTCCTCCAGCACTTTGTGGAACCTCCTGCCAAGGTGCCAGGCAGAGCTGATTTCCACCTTCACAAATGCAGTTTTCCAACAGCATTAAGAACGTGGGTGCTGTCGGGTTGCCACAGTGGATGTGGAACCAGAAATGCACACCAAGAAGCAGAGAGAAATGCTAGAGTGAAAGTAGGACTGCAGCTACACTAACATCCCAGGTATCAGAACTGTGGGGATGCCTGGGAGATGAATTCTGTTGCCTTTCCTGTGAGTTACACGAAGATCCTGATCTGTTTCATTTCTCTAATGAGCAGCATGATAGGATCAATAAATGTATTTATTGGCCTAATAACATCTCCATTCCTATTTCATCAAGACTTCACTCAGAGGGTGGGAAGACAAGAAGGTCATTTAATATTTCACGTGAAAAAAAGTTCATTGCCCAAAGCAAACAGTAAATGTGGAATGACATGTGCTTGTTTCCTTTATCATCTGATGCTGTGCTGGTTTTACCCAAGCTGTAAATGGCAGTGCTGTTCCAAGCCCCCGTGCTCTCAGCACCAGAGGATGCTCTGCAGTGGCTGCACACAGGCTGAGCTAAGATTTTGGCTGCTTTTTTAGCCATCCCCACCCAAGCAGCAGCACATCCCTGGAGCAGGACTCCGGCTGGCTTGAAATACTGCCCAGTGTCAGCAGGAATGCAGCAGCCCAGTGTTTAAGTTCTTCCTCCACTAAGTACTTGGAGACCTTTCCTTCCCTAGGCTCCCTAAATGCTTTATAAACATTTATAAACAGGCAGAGTGAAAAATCAATGAAGAGATACTGTGGGGAGGAACAGATAGCAAGGAGAGGAAAGACAAACTCAATGAAAAATGAAATAGTGCCCATATATTTGCTACCATCAGCCTTGCTGTTCCAGGGCTTTTCCCTCACTCCTCCCTACCCCAGGCTTTCTGTGCAGGAGGCAAAAAGCAGGCATTTTGTTCTGATCAACTGCAACAAACAATGTGGGTTTAGTAACAGGAGTGTTTTCTCTCCTTCCTTGAGCTAAGATTAAGTTTGGAAACTCAGAGATGGTTTGAGAGTTCTGGAAATAATTCCAGGCTGGAGCTCTGAGCTGCAGTGGTCACTGCTCACGGCCTCCCTGGAGCCCTGGAGTGGACACTGGGATCCCATAGCCCATTTCAGAGCTTCTGAGGAGAGGATGAGCACACACATGAGTGGGGAAGGCAGGGAGGAGTGGGGGGATGAGCAGTGCCAGGGTCTGTGGGGGAAATCAGTAGGCCTGTACACACATAAACTGAGATGAGATCAATCAGACCCCGCTGCAGCCTGTTCTGCTGCCTGCATTGCTCAGGTGAATTCGGAGACTTTTTTAAAATTAGTATATTTAATTACTCAGCCATACAAACTGAGAACCTCTTCCCAACATAGAACAGGAATGGTCTTGCCCTGACAGGCTGCTGGGAGCTTCACTTTTGCCTTCCTCAGGATCAGCTGCAGACCCTGAAACAAGAACATTTGCTGGGAACAGGCTCGGTGCACCTTGCCCAGGTGCTGTGTTTATGTAGCCTAATGCAAACCCTGTTATCTCCCTTGCTCTGGCAGACTACTAATAACAAGTTTATACAGTTCATCTTAAACAAATATTGGGAAAGTCAGTCCTTACAAGGTCTGCTAAATTGCAGAGACGTCTGTGCAATTGCAATTGATGACACAGTGTTGAATTACACAAAGGAAGGGGTCAATGTCAGTCAGGCTGTTTCTCAGAGCAGATTGCGTGGAGGTCTCATTTAACACTGCCAACTCTGAACATGTGCACTGTATGAAGCAGAGCTTTTATGGTTCTATCACAGGTCCCTAATTTGGCTCTAAGAGCCATCTGCTGCTTTAATAGGGGATCTGGATTGTTAGGTTGGGTTTGCTTTTTGGTTATTTTTCATTTGTTTAAACACCTAAAGCTTAGGCGTTTAATGGAGAAAAATATTGCAATAAGTTAATCCTCTGTGCAGTAAAAAAGGAGAAAATGAATGTGTTCAGCTTTGTTTAATTTTGTCTCCTAAGCAACCAGCATATTGGATATTGTGGGTACCAAACCTTAAGTGTGTGAAAGTCATTAAATCAGCCCTTCCAAGACTGCTGCAACCATATTATTAGGAAATTTTAGATGAATTACACTGTCAAGACTGCTAAGTATCACCTTGTGCTTTTATCAGCCATTAATTAAGACTGAAACAGAATGTTAATGCCCATCTTACTTTGGCTAAACAAACAGAGATAACACACACAATGCTACCTATATTTAGATAACAGGCCCAACACCCACTACACACCCATTCCTCCTCTATTTTCCCGGGCAGATCTCCGTGATCATTAAAAGCCCAGAATGAGGAACCTTGAAAGGGCATTTCACCTCCTGAGCACTGTGGCGCTGGTGACATTTCCATTTCTCTTCCAAGGTAACAACATCACGACCCTGCTCCAAGAGGAGCACAGGGAGAGGTGCAGGCTCAGCGCTCACCCAGCCCCAGAGCTCCATCTCCCCACGCTGATGATTTGCTGGGAATTTGTTAAAAAAAACCTGAGCTGGCACAAACCATCACAGGACCCATTTTGAACAAAGTGCCCGAGCAAGCCAAGGATTACACAGGATCATTCCAACAGCTCAGGCTTTACAAACAGCAGGGATAACCCCCATGAGGTGCTCCCCAAACCCATCCTCCATCCCTCAGGTGCAAGGGCATCAGCTTTCCAGCAGCAGGGCAGAGTGAAGGCTTCATCTGATGCAGAATTAATGCAGTGCCACTGAAATCGGCCCGCCCTCACCGGGGCTCCAATTCAATCACATTCCCTCATTTATAAAGAGTCTTGAACAAACACTTTATGTAAAGGTCTCAGATTTCTCATTTCAGGGGCTGTGAATCTCACAGTCAATCCAGAGAGCACAGAAACCAGGCAGAGGTAATTACCTTTAACTGGGCTGCACCTCAGTTCCCTGGGGAATTCAGGGCAAGGAATGAGTCGAGAGCTGAGCACTGCCCCAAGACATTTTGGATGAAATCAAGGCTGGTTTCAGCACTCACATCTTGAAGCAAGATTATGAATGACCACTGGAAGTGACAATTTACCTCGCCACCAGAATCTCTTCAAGATTTACTTCAGCAAACAGGCCTTGCCCTTTATTCATGCAGTTGTCTGCAGGTCAAACATGTTCATCTGTGTTACTTCCTCGATTCAAGGTAGTGGGTAGGAGCACAAATCAGCAAACAAATACCACCCCCAAAAAACCTAGAGACCTAAACTTAACATTTTTGTGTTATAGCAATAAAGATGAGAGAGAAAACAATTTGCCAACCAATTTACTGAAAAACAATGGTACACCTCCTGCTACTGCATAATGGAAAATGCTTTGAAAATGGGTTTCCAGATTTCTCATTTGTGGTGAGCTGTGAGCACACATGGATTTAATATCATGGGGAAAATTGTTAATCAGACAAGAAGAGGTCTGCCTGGAGTTCATAATATCTTGTGATCCAATGTGATTTCTTCTCATTCTCAGTCCATGGTTCAGACAGACCTGAAGCATTTTTGAGGCCCAGGGGAGAAGAGGATCCAGCATCTGAACACATCTTTGTTCAAGGAAGAGGGATTAAATTAGTGATGAGTCACACCCTGAATGAAAGCAAGCCTTTTTATATTCATTCAAACACAACCTCTCCCACTGCAGTCAGCTGGGGCAGCCACAGCCTTAATAATTGTTATTTATCCCATAATCCATCATTTAGTGGAGCCAGTGGACCAGCAGCAGATCCCTGACTCACAGAATATGACTGGAATCCTGAAGCCAAACACTTATTGCTGCTTCTTTGTGTGATGGGGAAGGTTACCTCCTTAGTGCCCAAATGGACACAGATTTGAGACAAGCCCATCCAGAAAACCCTGGAGTGCTTTTTGTCGTGGTGGTGTGGATTGCAAAGAACATGGACTGGACCTGTCCCCAAAAAGAAAAAAGGTGAGTGCAGGGGCAAGATACCAACACGGCTGCAATTCCTGCAATGAGCAGACTGCAAGAAGAAAGCCAGGAAGAGGTGAGAAATTAGAGGAGAATCAAGCCTTCGCCTGGGAGTTGGGCCTGTAGGTGTGCAGGGATAGACCAGAGAAAGCCTGATGCAAAACCTGGCACTGCAATGTGGCACTCTGAGTGACCTCTTGGAGGAGATAACTCGAGAGTCTCTCTGTTTTTGTTCTCTTTAAATACATGTGCAGCCTGCTCCAGCTGCTTGGCTCCAGTGCGAGCTCGCGGTGCCAAGCCAGACATATTTGGCTTTGATACAGAGTTGGCTCAGCCTTCAAATAAACCACTGCTGTGCTGTCATTAGGAAACAGGAGCTCCTGAGTGATTTCAGGAGAGGTCTCGGAGCTGCAGTCGGTGCTGGGGCAGAGCCTGGCTCAGCCCTGGGGCTGAACGTGACTGGGAGCAGTGGCTGGAGGCAACAGAAACCTCCCCTTCCCAACATCTGCTGTTTATTCCTCCGTCTCGCATCAACAGTGACAAACGGAGAGCAAGCAGCATTTGGACAATCTGGATCTCAAACGTGGCAGCCCATTGGAATTTGGGTCTGTTCTAATTTATTACAGGGTTTTTAGGATAACACTGCCCCAGCCTGGGGTTGGTAACGCTAAATCTGAGGTGTTTGATGAGTGACTGCTAATTCATTCACTCAGTTAAACCTGTGTCCTCCTTCAAGGTCAGGATTAGCAGCCAGGCTGAGCAGAGGGATGGGAAGGAGGCCTGTCCTGCTGCCACCATTAATGTCAGGAAAGCCTAAGCACAGGATTTGGATGTTTGCATTGTGGCCGTGGTCCTCTCCCTTTCTTGGCAGGATCCCACTTTAAACACTGCTGGCACAACATCTCCCTTCTGCTTGGTGTGTGCCAGAGCTGAAAGCTGCTGTCAGCACCAGGCAGCTGCAAGAACCCATCAGGCTTGGGGTCACGAGGAAAGCAAGTCCCTGCTGCCATCCCAGTGTGACCATTCTCTGTTCTCTATTTCACCCCCCTCACCCCAGGGCATGGCCACGGTGGGAGATGAGAAACTGGTGAGGTTTGACTGCAGGAGCACTGCTGGGGCAGGGTACACAGGAATGCAGCAGCAGAACAGGATCGAGTCAGAAATCCTTGCCAGAAGCCAACAGTGATCTTGCTTTCATCTGCTGACAGGAACTCTGACAACTGTGTATAATCTGCCTGATTTTCTCTAGCCCAAATAGTCTTTAAAATAGAAGTAGTTTAGCTTTCACGGGAGTTAGCACTAGAGAACAGAAATTTGACTAGACAAAACAGTGACCATGGAGGAAGACTCCTCACCCTCATTCTTCCCATCTCTCCAGCACAGCAGAACCAGCAAAACAAACACATCCAGCAGACCGCCCCCCTGAAGATGGGAAATGAAAGAAGGGAGACAGAGAGAGAGACTTTGTTCTATTTTTAAACACTTGAGAATGGCTCCAGAACTACTGAGAATGGCATTGAAAGCACTCAGATAGGAAAAAAATCACCCAAGTACACATCCAGACTCCGACTGACTCCAGCAGGGGCTTTGCCCTGGAGCAGACTAGGCAGGGATGTTTTCTCTCCCTCTCCATGGGCTGGAGGCCGTCCCCAGCCAGGCACAGCTGAGGAAGGAGCTGAGAGCTGAGAGGAGGCTGCAGCACTGCCCATCCTGGCTCTGCCCCTCGCCATGCCCTCACCTCTGTGCCCCACACAGCAGCACAGCTCTGCCTGCCCCATGCTGGCCCCTTCTTCATTTTGCCTCCAAGCCCTGTGGGCATTGGCATTCCTGCTGCAGATTCCCAGCAAGCTGCAGGGCAGAGCAGAAGAGGGGGAAGAGGTGTGGGACCAGCAGAAGCCTCAAAAGGATGGACTTTCACTGTTCTGAACTGCAGAGGATGTGCTTGCTGGAAACCAAGAGCAAAATTCTGAGTGATGTCAAAGGATTCAGCATTTTTACTCACTCTCCTCAACTTCCAACAGTCTGGCAAAATTTAGGAGAAACTTATTTAAGATGTGAGAGCAGGCTTTTCAGATCATATTGTGGGATTTATGCAGGGTTGGGAGCTAAAAATTACAGCTGAGTTATGGATTTCATCAAAGAATTTTCTATTGAAATGAAAAATGAAAAATCAAATAACTATCCAGACACTAATAGAAAGCAGGTGTTGGGCTTTAAACACGAGAGCATTTACTGGTTTAGCCACATTAATATTATGGTTAAGACATACTGCACTGATTACAGCTTTAATTTAATAAAAGTCAGTGGTGCAGAGCATCATATCCTCTATTTACACATGGCATCCTTCCTCTGCAGAAGGAAACCAGAAAAAACGAAGGGACTTTGACCAAGTGAAATTCACCTCAGATTAAAGAAAGCTCCGCAAAATTTAAGGTTTTAATAAACACCATCATGAGCTGCTGAACTAATGGCAACACTGCATTGGGGGCTTTAATTTCAATAAATACCAAGGTTCTGATTTGGTAACCCCGCACTGCCCCTTCCCCACCAGAGCTGACTGTTCATTTTGCCCTTTTCCTCACACAATTATTGTACAATTTAGTTTGGAAGGACTAAATTGGGACTTTCTGGTCTGGCCCAAAGCAATGCTGACTTCAGTGACAGCCTGAGTTGCTTGGGACAAGGTTTCTTCACTGGGAACAAACTGCTCAGCTCAGGGGCACCCAGCCACTGGGAGTGACTGTCAGCATCTGCATTCCCCTTCTCCATTCATTTTTTCCCCCTTCTATTTCAGGAGGAACAGGGCCAGAATCATGCTCGAAGAAAAGCCTAGTGCTTGTGGAACACAGTGCACTGCCCGGTTAGGTCATGAGGAAAAGGCAAAGGCCATAAAATTAAACAAAAAGGGAAAATTTTCTGCAAAATTAGGGAAAAGGGTGCCTCAAGAAATCTTAGAAGCTCTGGGCAACCTTAAAATAGAGGAAGAAACCGAGAACACAGAAAATAACCTTGAAAAGAAAAGCAGCCAAGCAGTGCCAAGGTGGGAGTTTACTCCCCAGTACCTCTCTCAGTGTGTAACAAGGCCCCAGACAAAGCTGCCACTTGGGAGCAGGCCCTGGATCCCCCTGGATCCCCCTGGACCCCCCCACGGATCCCCAGAGCTGATTCCAGAGCAGCCCCACTGGGTCAGTCGGGCTAGGAGTGGGGGAAGGTTGATAGCCACTCCTAGGAGCCTCTGGAAAGCAGTGTTTGCACAGCCCAGAAGAACAATAGCAATAACATTGCATTGTCTCTGGGTTTTAGAGCCACTAAGACTAATGAGTTCATTTATAGCCCTGATGGAAGTAATTAAATCTGAAAATCAAAGCACAACATTCTTGTTTAGTGCTCTTTGAAACCAATATTCTAATGGAATGCTATCAGCAGCTAATTGAAGCACTAATCTTGCCCAGGGTTGGGCCCATTGCCCAGATGGCTCATACATCATTTCCTACTCTGGCAAGCAACATATTGCACTGGCTGGATGGAGCTGAGATTAGATAGAGCTGTAGGGTATGATGGAAGCACAAGAGTTTTTCCGATCAATATTTTGATAAAATTGGCATTTAATGTCAATCAGCCAATAAACTTCTTGCTGAAGTACAAGGACGCATCCTTGGCTTTATAAATAAAAGAATCTGCTGCCTTATGCAAATAGAAGCTCCTACCAACCCGGCAGTAACTGCAACACAGAAACATCAGCAGGATAAATGCCCCGTGAGTGCCACGAGGACAACGGGGAAGCTAAAGAGCTTAATCTCCCTCCTAGAGCTGAATCACTTAACAAATAAAAGTCACAATTTTCTGCTGTAACCTGTCCTTTCTGCGAGTTTTTGAATATTGCATGCTCTGTCGGGGAGAGGAGGGCGGGAGGGTGCAGGGTTCAAAATTCTTCTCTAGAAATGTTAATATACATTAACACTGGTTAATGTTGTTTGTGTGTGAGGTACATCTCACAGGGATGTCTGAGGAGGCAGCAGGAATCTCCTCACTTAGCGAGCTTGGGGTGCAACATTCTGCTATTCTCAGAACTGGAAGTTAAATTATCAGGAGCCATGTTACCAAACCTTACATCCAAGCAATATGACTTCCTATGTTTTCCTGGCAGCTGATAATTCCTTTTTGAAATTCAGTAGTAGGACAGACGATGGCATTTGTTTTGGTTATTCTACAGCTTTGGCCTCTGTTACCTGCTTTTCCTACATTTTTCTTTTCTCAGTTGTGTGGTGTTTACCCAGTTGGAGCCTCCCCTGGTGTCATTCAGCAGAACCCAGAGGAGCAGAGGCAGCTCAGGGCAGCCTGGAATGGGCTCTGAGCGCTGGGGAGCAGGGAGGCGATGGAGCAAGGGAACTGCAGGAACATCCTTAAGGAGCCCAGTGATCTGTGTCTGCACTCTCTGAAAATGCTGCGTGAACTCCAGCCCTGAGCCATGAATTAAGGACTATTCTCAGCACGTTTTTCCCTGTCAAGCACTGCACAAACCCTGGAGTTCGTGGGCAGCACAAACGCTGTTCTGCACTTGAGCTTGCTGCTCACACGAGCTTTTGAAATTGTACAATTTTCTGTGCCAGCACCCAGCCCTCTCTATAAAGCATGAATTATCTCAAGAATATCCTAGTTTATTGATATTTTCCCTGCAGGCTGGTTAGATATAGTGTTTTGAGAATATAATTTTTTTAAAATACCAGATGAAATATGGCTGAATGCCAGTAAAAGGCCAAATGCAGCATTATCTGGAGACCTAGCAGGAGGCAGCATGATTCAAAGCTCTGACTCAAGAAGCCAAGAATCTGCCTAGAGAGGTGGTAAAACTGAGAGAACTAAACATCCATGTTCATTTGTAACTTCTTTTTTAATATGTAGATCAAATATTCGGTATTTCTAGCCCTTTACCTTTAACACACATTTTTTTGGTTTTACTCTGCAATTTAAGCTTAACACTCTAAAGCAGTAGTATTTTCCCAAGGTGTCTAAGTTAGAAGTGTAATTATTCAAAACTCCCTCAAGGACAGGGAAAGAGAGAGGCAGCTTCCAGGGACTGCTCAGCCCATCTGAGATCTGAATTGCTGCTCTCTCCACCTCCCTTTGTCCCTCCACTGAGTCTAGGAGTAGCCTAGGACAGGAGTTTCCCAGCTTACACTTCACTGATCATTTGTTCATTCCAGGTGAGCTGGAAAATAAAGGTTAAATATGATTCATGACCCTTAAAAGCTCCAGAACAAGTAGGTGAAAGAGTGAAGGCATGCTCATCCTGCTTCTTCAAGAGCCCTACTAAAAAAGAACATTTCTGGTGGAGTCAGGTTCCTGGGAAGCCCTCTTCAACAGGCATAAAAGCAAGCCAAAAATCAAGCATCTGAGGATGTCAGAGATCCATTGGCTTTTAATGGCAAGGCATGTAATTGTCTCTCCTCCATTCCAAAATGCTGTTACCAGGCCACAATTCCTATTACTTTCTTGTTACCATCTCCATTTAAGGTCTTAATTAGGCAGAATCATTCCACCCATGCACAGAGAGAGGGGAAAAAAAAACAACAACAACAAAAAACCAAAAAAACCCCACAGGCAATTTTTTTTTTTAACTAATAACTAAAAGGCTCAGCGAGCGATCCTTGGGCACAGCTCAACACAAAAAAATATTAAAGCATGTCTTGAAATGTGCCCAAGGGGTCGAGCTGCCACAGGAGGTGTGAGAGGTCCTGTGGCAGGAGGCAGGGCAGGAGCAGGCAGGGGAAGGGATGGGGCTGCTGAGGTGGGATGTTAAGTGATGTTCAGCAGCTCGGTGATAGCTGCTAAGAATAATGAACCTGACCTTGTCAAAGGCCGTCATTACTGATAATAACAAAGTTCAACAGCATTATTATAGGATTTTACAACTGCTAACCTTTATTGCTGGAGGGGTAATTGTGACCTTTCTTGTGTCTCCTTCACACCTAATTAGGTTTCTGTTGTAAAGAGATAAAAGAGTGTTTGTATCAGTGGGGCATCTTTTTCTGCAGCTGAATGAATTCATGAAAGACTGAGACTGTTAAGTGAGAGAGAGAGAGAGAGGGGAGGAAATACAGAAAAAGGCAGGAGGCATTAATAGACTTTAGAATAAAATCCTGACAGATTCAAATTGATTCTGCTGCCTGAGAAAATTGAGTGCGGAGGGAATTAGATTTATGCACTGTTAAATGTAACTGCCTGGCAGTATCCATACAGAAAGCTGTTAAAATGGTAATCTTTAGAGATGTATGAAAATTGTGTGTGAATAGACCAATGAACCATCACTCAGAGCATGTCTCTTCTAGCCGAATAACACAAGACAGTATTATTATTATTAATAATGTATTACAAACACTATGCATTATGTATGTAATTTAATCACAGTATCTAAATGTATAAACAACAGCACAGGCACGCGGTAACTTTTTTGTGCTTGTGGTTCTATATTCCCTTTTTCTCTCTGAGGACCCCCTGAGGATGCTGCTGGCAGCTGGCACAGCTTGTGCCCAGCTGAGCCGGGGGACCCTGCACCCCTGGAGAGCCTGGATGGGTGTCAGGGGCCGGGGAGGGTGTCCAGGGGTGCTGCTCCTGCAGCCTGGACTCGGGACAAGAGAGCAGCAAAAGGCCTGGAAAGGGGCTCCTTTCAGCCAGGGAGGCTGGGCCAGCGTGGGCAGACAGCCCAAGTATCTCTGATGTGGTTTTTTGTTGTTGTTTTAACCTCCTCAGCTCGGCTGGTGAACCTTCTAAAGGCCAATTTCTAGCAAGAGGCACAGAGCACACCAGTCTGGGTTGTTGGGAGTTTGGAGTTGCCATCAAGGAAGGCAGGAACAAGTTTCTAATAAACATATCCATGGCTCAGATTGAGGGGAAAAATCAAGCTAGAAATAACCTCTTGATTCCCCCATTTGAATTCAGATCTGTGGTTCTTACGTCAAGATTATCCCTGGCATCAAAGCAACTGAGAGTGAGACAATGTTATCACTGATGACAGGGACAGCCACTGATTGATCCTTCACGATCTGATTTAGATTAGATGCTGTCAGAGGCTCTTTTTATGACTCTAATGGTTGCAAGTTTGCTCTATCCACATGTGGAAGTGCACTTGCTGCAGCAATTGAGCTATTGCAGAACAGAGCCAGTTGCTCTTTGGTTCTTGCTTCATCCCATCAAGCAGAGGGGGCCGTGAAAAGTTGAAAATCCAGAAATACTTCCAGCTGAGCCCCAGAGTTACTTCCTCTGGATCTCTCTGGTGCCAAGCTTGAGCTCCTCACATCCTCACACACCTTCTTCTATTAAGAAAATGCTGTTTCCACACAGAACATTAATTCACTAAAGTTTTGCAAAGCAGCATCACCATTTCCCAGGCCCAACCCAACAAACCCTCAGCCAGTACCCAGTGCAAGGCCTTGCCAAAATGGACAGGGGGGAGCAGGGGGCTGTGTAAATTCCTGTCTCATCTCTGAAACACACAGGTGTAAGGAATGGAACAGAAGTAACTCAAATTAGAACACTGAACCTGCAGAGAAAAGCCACTCCTGCCCAGCTCCCAGGCTAACCCCCAGATGGAGCATGCCCTGCAGTCAGGCTGTTTGTATCCTCCTCTGGGAGATAAGATTCCTTATCTACTGCATCTGGTTCCATTCCAGAAACTCCAGAGTCAACACACTCCATCAGGCTTCCTGAGGCTGCCAGGAGAGAATCAGGGGTACAGCATCCACCCTTTGCCAGATAAGGAAAGAGCTTAGTAAGCAAACGGAGAAAGAATTTTGTTTTCAAACGTCTTGGAGGGAGCTACTAAATGCATATCATAAACACAGAAAAATATCAAAAACTCTTAATGGTCCCTTAGGTCAAAAGTATCCAAAATGCTTTCCTGGTAAAAAAGCTGGGTGAGCTGATAAATGTCTTTTAAGGGCTATAGACTTGACTAAAGATGCATTTTCATGCATATTTGTGCAAAAACTTTCAGAAGAGTACAGAAATTAGGGTCCCAAGTACCCAGAATTACGGGGATTTTCTGCATGGGGATTTTTTCACTCATTATAGACAGATCTAAGATATTCTCCACAACTCTCCTGGGTACACCCTGGGGGAGCAGAGGCATCCTGAAAGAGGCACAGCTGGATGAAAACAAGCCACAGAGGGGAGCTTTTGGGCTTAGCGTTTCATTTTCATTGAGCAAATGTTTTCTGGGCATCACAGACCCCTGCTTTAATTTGTCTTGTTAATAATACAGAGCAGAAAACCCTGTTTAACAAAATAATTAACGAGCATTTAAAGCAATTTTTTTTTGGGAGCATGTTTCATTCCAGTGAATACTGTAGGTGAACTCTCAGAAGTGGAGGAACAATTGGGATATGGTTGAAGCACCTGCTCTGAGGTATTTCCAAGGCACAACACCCCAAGCAGACACTTGGGCTGCCTACGAATAAATGGGGAATAAACTCTCCTTCTCTCCCTCGCATGTTCCTCCTGGATTTTGGGGTCAGGAATTGCTCAGTGCTTGCTCATGACTTCACCTCAAATCGACAGGAAAAGCAAGTGCTCAGGCAATGTGCTAAAACTGCTTAAATAGGCATGTGCAATAATGTGTTGACAAAAACATATGAGGAAAATATTCCTGGCTATATTGCTCTGCAGAGATGAGTATGCTGGCAAAAGCAAGTGTTTTATTTACCAGGCCAGCTCATTTTCAGACTAGCTTTCTATAACAAAAGAGTTTAATAATAATGTTGAAGGCAAGAAAGATGCCTATAAATAGGACCAAGACCTGTCTGTGGAACTTCTTCATGAAACTTTAATGGCAAGAGAAATAGCACTTGGCAAATTCTTTATTGCCTTCCTGCCTGCACTAACTTAATGTGAAAGTAGGTAGCAGAATCAAGAAAAGATTTCTTTTATGTGTTAACAACTCTGCTTCCTTCAGGCTTGTCTACCCTAAAGGCTGGGTACTGGTCCTGTGTTACCCCTCCTGGTCCATGCCTGGATTTGGGGACAGCAACACTGCTGTCCAACACTGCTTCCCAACACTGGCAGCCAACTGCTGTTCCCACCCTTATCCAAGCACCTCTGCCTGCCCCTAGATCTGGGATAATCAGACACTCAAGCCAAGCAAAAGGCAGTATTTTCTTCAGAGAAAAAAACCCCCAAGCGACTCAGCTCAGAGCTTTCTCCCCCACAGTGACCCACCATGGGACCACCCCAACCTCTGGATGAGGTTCCCAGCTAGTAGGGTTCATGAAGGATGCAGCTTCCCTATGGATAGAAGGCTCAAGCCCGAGCCATCCACTATTTCTATATTTAGGAAAGCCTTGGACACACACACAGGGCCTCTCAAAATGAATGACCCATTCCTTCCCCTTCATCTGTTCAGGTGGCCTTTGCTGTGTCTATTAACTACCAAATCTCCAGCCTATCGAAAATGCAATCTATCTTCCATGACATTAAAGATTTTATCTCTGTGCCTCAGCACACACTGCTATGTGAAAAGGAAAGGGATTTCATTCTGGGCACTTCAAATGTTACATATAGAACATTTGGCATTTCAGGCAAAAAATGGTTTTTACAAAGGAATGGTAGTTCTGCAATTATTTTCCACTTTAATAATTTCATTGATGTGTATTATGCATCGATTATCAAACATTGCTGACAGGTATCTTTTTTTTAATGACTTATGACTAATACTTAATTTAAGTGGGATATTCTAGATTGCAAAGGCCTTTGTCTCTCCTTCCTCTTTAAATCTTTGCAGTGCCTGTAATAAAAGAGCGTGCCCAGCCTGCGATTCCTCAGAAAGAATCCAGAACTGCATTTCTTTTCCTGGCTGCTGTGCATGTTTATGTGGACATCTGAGAAAGATTATAAATATCTCCACCTTTTAGTTATTTGGCTTCCTAGAACTATTTAGGAATATTTCTACTTGGTGCCACTGCTCATCTGTCAAGCGCCTCGGTGACTTTATAGTGTGTGTGTCTCTAGTCCCACAACTCCTGTCCTCCCAGAGGTTTTATCTTCCTTTAGATGCACTCCTAAAGAAGGCAGTAGAAAATGTCACGTATCCCAAAGTGCTTCTACTACTCCACAGTCCTGCAAAACACTGAAATTTGCAAAGGGAGCCAAAGGGAATTCAGCACCCAACTCCTGCTGATGGTTTGGGGGAGCAGTACTCTCAGCCTGAAGGAAGATTGCAGCGTTGATCAATTCCCAAATATTTCATAGCAGGGCAAATAATTATATCATGTTACTTAATAACCAGCAAGGGGAAGGGCTGGGCAAGGCATGCTTGCAGCTGGAATTTGAAATACACTGGAAAGCCCTTTGCAGAGGGGCTGGGTGGCTGCTCCAGGCAGGAGGAAATGGTGTTTGTGGTGTCTGGGGTTTGCATATGAACAGAGAAATTGGGAAAAGGCCAGGAAGGGAACATGTATCCACCTGACTTACAGAGCAGGGACTTGCACCAGTGAATGTAAATCCCGACGATGGCAGCTCAGACGAGAATTTCTCCTGCCTCTCCCTCATTCATGATCTTATTTCATCATCAGTATTTCAGGCTGCCACTGCACCAACAGTGCTTAAAAACCAGCTCATGCTCCAAGGAAAATCACTTCTCCAGCAGGCACACACACAGAGACGCTCGGATCTCAGACAGCCGGACCAGAGGCAGGCGATGGGGATGGTTTCCTTCGTCCAAGAGGTGTTGGAATCTTGCGGCCACAGAAACAAACCCCATGGTGCCTCTCTGGGGCATTGTCCATAGCTTTTCCTCTCAAAGACGATTTCATTTTACAAGTGCAAAATCACACACAGGGCAGTTTTGATGACCTCAGTGTCCAAGGACTAAGCCACCAGTAGCTGTTTCCTTCTGCCAGAAGAATAAATCCAGCAATGCCACCCGTTTTAGCCACACAGTTTCTGCTACAGCTCACCCCATTTTGTGCACTTGGAGCAAAGCCTCGCTCCCAGCCCTGTTACTCCAAGTCTCTGTCGGGTCCTGACCTTCCAACTCCATCACTTCTCGCTGCCAGGGGGAGTGGGGATCTCCCAAGGCAGGTTTGTGGCTGTGAGAGCCCCAGAGCCGTGTCCAGCCCTGCTCCCTGGCTGGACAGAAATGTCTGGCTGGAAATCATCAGCCTCTGCTCCACACCAGAGCCCGGCCGTGTTTACCTAATCTGCAGACCAGGCACATCCACTCAGGGAGAAAAAAAGAAAATCACAGGCAATTTGTCAGAGCATTAGCTGATAATTCAGACAGAAATGTTAGATCTTGAGGCACGGCTCGGGGCTGCAGGGGAAATGTTATTGACTCTGACAGATCCCTGATGACAGATCCACTCCCTCTCCCAGGGGCAAGGCTACATTTAGATACACTTAAATTTTCATTGGAATTCCAGGGTAACGCAGCAAGTGGACAACAGGGAAAGAAAGGGAGAGGTTAGTGAGGGAAGAGGGAGCTTGCATGGTTTGGCTTTTCACCCCACCCCTCTAATTGTGGCCTAATTATTTCCTTTTAAACTCATTGACTTCACCATGGTAATTATTACTCAAGCTTAGAAATAAATATCCTTTCTCCTCAAAGACAGCCATTCCTGCCTGCTTAATGCTACTTACTCCATGTAATAGCTCAGAGTCCAGATTTAGACAACAGTGGATTCTTTTCAGGCTCGATGAAATGTTCCACAGCTATTTCCCAGCACCTCTGGCCTCCCAGCCACTTGCATCTATTCATTGTCTCTCAGGCAGAGATTTTAAGCACCTCCAGGTTATTTTTCTTTTTCTTCTTCTATGTATTCATAGCATCCAGCACAAAGCTGTCCTGAGCCTCCAATGACAGCTGTTAAGTAGCAAATAATAGTAATAATTGGAGCATTTCTAATTGGGCTGTAGTTTTTAAATTTGAGTGCCTGAGGAGGTGCATTATCCTTGAGCATGGCTCTGCCCCTAATTCACTCAGCTTGCCTTGAAAATGCCACACTTCCAGTTGTATTTAAGCACCTAAAGAAATATCTTCCTGTTTGGACAGGCTGAAAACAAATTTCAGTAGAGCTTAGGTCTGAGACTTCTTCACAGGAAGAAAAAAGCACATTTCATTTGATTTTTCATCCGAATTGAGCAAAATTCATACAATTTTTTTTTTCTACATGGTTTGGCCCCCCGTTTGTCAAAACTGAGCCTCGTTAATACTGAAACACGCAAACTTCAGCATAAATTTGTGCTGCCCAGTGGTTCTGACAGCACTGAAAGCACATCCAACATTTCATTAGCCTATATTACCTTTCAGGCTGTACATTCCTTTCACGCCTGCCCAGGTATTTCCACTTGGGAACGCTGTGCATGAATTCAGCTCAGAGCTGCTTGACTTTTGGCATGTGACCAGACCCAGCTGCTCTGGTGGCTCTTTGTGTGTTTAAAAAGGCACAAAGGCTCTGCTGAAGCAGGCACAAGTGCTCCCGGAGCATCGTGTACCCAATGAATCAGGGCCACGGCGAGCAAGAGGGAAACAGGAACCCATTTAATCCTGGACACGTGCAATAATTTAAAGAAGCCCCTCTTCCATCGCAGCCAGCACACAGGGTGCAGCTGTTAACTTTCAACACGCTGAGGGCTGAAGACAATGAAAAATCCAGCCCTGGCAGAGGTTAAACCAGTGCATCATTTGCCAGGGAGCTGTGAGACATTAACCTTTCCACTGGCACTCACAACCAAGAGCTGGGAGATAAACACGTTGGGGAGGAAACAAATTGGTTCATTCGAATGCTATTAATGTGCCTGCCCTTGGAGGCCACGTTTATGCTTTTGGAAAATTACACATTCATGCATAATGAAGTGAGATATAGCTCACCGATTGCCAACAGGGTGCAAAGCCCACAATAAAGATTTATAGCAGGTGCCTAATTCTCTAAACATTTGCAAATTAAGTATTTACGGGCGTAATGCTGGCTATTTTATTGCCAGTTTAAGTTACCATCATTTGAGCTTTTTATTTTGCGCTGAAACTGAGCTGAGCATTTAATATCCGTGATGTGTAATTTATTCAAGTATAATTTGGTGATGTTATAGTGGGAATTAAGGCAATACCCAGAGACCCTAATTATGACACGACTACACATAAACATAGGAAGAAATCCCCTGTCCTAAAGAACATGTTCTTAGCTGACAAAAACAGATAAAGATTGTAATAGACACTGCAGAGCAGAGAAGTGTTGTAAAAGGAGATTGAATGACTTGCCCAATGACACGTGAAAAGCCTGTTACAGATGGAAAAAATCCAGACCTCCTTCCCTACACACCTGGGGCATAAAAGTAGATTTTTCTACCTGCTCACAGAGGATGGGCTGCTTTCCCAGCCTGAAGAGCCTGAGCCTCAGAGTTACTGAACACAGGCACAAAGCACACCCCAGCTACTGAAATAACTTCTTTCCTTGGGGAGCTGCCACAGGGAACAAGTGAGGTTATAGAAAGATTTCCAGTAATACCGAATAGACAGAGCATGCACGTGAGGTGAAAGTATGGCTAACAGAGAATACACCACCCAAACCTTCCTGCTGCAGCTCTTTGCCAAGGAACATTCAAGGAAAGTGGTGGAATTCACTCTGAGGGAGTTTCATGAGAGCTAGTTTGCACAGCAGCAGAGGAAGCATTTCCCACATGCTGAGCCGTGCCCGGATGGATGGCTGTGCCTGGGGAGCACCAGCTCACCCCCAAAGAGGAGCTGACAGTGCTCAATCAACCCCCAGCTCACTGTGTTTAACATTCCCCCTGCCTGGGCCACGGCAATGGGTTTGTTTTGGAGGGTATCCAGTTCCCCCCACAGCTCCATCCACAGCCAAAGGAGAGCATGGATGGTTGGTTGCGTTTCAGCCATGGAATGGCTTCAAAACTCAGCGTAAATGAGCCTCAGGAGGAGCACGGGATGAAGCGATTCACAGTGGTTTCTCCTCGCAGGTGGGGGGAGCACATCTGTTTTTCTCAAAGGGAAGGAGCAGGGTCTCTCTCCCTGCTCAAGTGGCTGGTGACAAATTCAACCTGCTCCTCTGGATCCTCTGGTCAGCCCTCCAGCTGGAAGAGAAGGAACTTCCCTGCCTCTTCTCATCATGTGCTGAGGAGCTAACAGCTCAGAAAGAGAGGAAGAGAGAAGATTACTCATTCATTAAGAATGTGGCTTTGAACCAGGCCTAAAGTGTTATTCCAGGACTCTCATAATGAAACGCAGAAGGGCCACTCTGCTGCTTTCTCACTCTGCTGAGCAGCACACCAGTGCACATCCAGAGATTCTGTGTGAAGCCACTTCCCCAGGAGACATGGGGAGGACCTCACCTGATGTGAGCATTCCTGCCACCAAATCCCATATCAGGACACACTGCCAGCAGCATCCTAACCAAATTAACTTAAGATCTGCACAATCAGATCCTGAGATGTGAAATCTCTTGGCCTCATCACCTCTTAGACCCAATCAAAATAGAAACTGCCTTTTGACATTGTCCAGACACTTGTGAAAGGAGCAGACTGGTCTTTGCTGCACATAAATACAGCTCCTGTGAAACAAGATAGAAAAATCTGACACTTTGCCTGCCACAAGGTTTTTAAACATGAAGATCAACGAATCCAGGTGAGTTCATGCCATACCCTGGGAGCCACTAAACATATTCAGTATTTCTGGTCCAATGGAAAGTGGACAAAATTACATCATTATAGGAAAACTGTTAATGCACAGTGCTTCAAAGAAAAGGAGAGGAGGAGAGAAAAGCAAATAGGACTGGAACAACTAAGTCCTTAAGCTGTTTTCCAGCCAACATGTATTAAAGAATGTATTTTCAAGTGTAGCAAGGGATGCTGTCAATAACAGTAAGCCAGCCCTGATGCCAAGTGCTGCGTATACATTTAGAACAATTGACACTTGTAGAGGTTAAAATGGAGATTCTTCATCCATGAGATGCTATTTTGGTCTCTTGCTAAGGTGCTGAATGAAACACAGGTAGCTACAATGACAGATTCAGAAGAGCTGTTAACACGAGAGCAGCATTTGAAAGCACCCATTTTCCTGGGAGAAGCTAAGTGGGGAAGCACACACAGGTCTCTAATTGTTTTCCTTAAACCAATAGTTCTTTCCACTCACTCTCATGAATTCCCCTCTCCTGGGAAAGCCAGAAGTAGAAAGGCAGGCAGAATTTTCAGCTTTTGAGCTGAGCTTGGTGACAAAGCAAACAGGTCAAGGCTGTGTGACTGAAAATCCCATCCATTATCTGGGGCTGAAGCAATGACAGGAAAACAAGAGGAGAGATGGAAGACACAAAGTGCCATTCCACTCTCCGAGATCAAAACGTGTCTCCATCCACTAGCAGAAAGCTCATGGACTATTAACAGGCCTCTTTAATCTTCCCATATTTAAATTATTCCTGATTTGAAACTGTTCATATGATACTCCTTCAGAGTGTCTGCTTTCCCTTCTGAAGGCAGAATTCTCATCCCCCTGTCACTTTACACACAGGTAGGCTTGGGATGGTGAAGAGCTTGAGTGTTAACCATGGTGTGTTATAAGGACACAGGGTGCCCTCTTATCTACTCGTTTTTTCTCCATTATTAACTCAGATTTTCATGGAACTTCTGTATGAATTTATGAAATCATCTCACTAAACAACAATACATTGATCTGGGGGGAAAAATGAAAATTAGAAGTATTAAGTGAAATGTGGGGTGTGCATCAATAGAAGAGTTCTTCCAGCACATCCAGATCAGGTCTGAAAAAAATGAAGGATCCCTATCAGATCCACCACACACTGGTGATGGTGTTTATCTGTGCTTTCAAGATCTCTCATTCCTCTTTGTGATGTCTGAGGGAGAACACACAAATCAAAGGCTTGGTTTTGTGATTATTTCAAACCACTTTCACTTGTTTTATTTTCAGGATGGATACAAGCCAAGCTAGCCCCCTGTACCAAACCATTTTGCATGTTTTCAGGTTTAAAAAGCTGAATTTGTGCTCAACACTTGTGACATCTAGCCCTGGTGAGACATCCTGTCAGGCATCCTCTGAGATGGGGGCCCCATCCCAGCCCTCTCTGCTGGGCTTGCTGGCTTTATTATCATCAAAGAAAAGCATTTGCTGTCAAACTGTAAAGCAGCAAAACCAGGATTGGCTTCACCTTGCACCTACAACCACCTGACACCCTGCTGGGGCTGCTCGGTGTTTGCCCCAAGCAGCACACTTCAGCCTAGGACTAGGGTGTCATTTTTCAGTGTCATTTTTATTCTTTAGTTTAAAAGCAGCTGAAGGAGGAAGCGAAGTGCTGATGTGTGCTTCCTCCTGTGAGGTCACCAAAGGCCTCAGCCACTGATGAGGGCAGGCAGAGCCCAAACACAGCCTGGCAGGGCACAGGACAGCCCAAACACAGCCTGGCAGGGCACAGGACAGCCCTGAAGAGCCCAAACACAGCCTGGCAGGGCACAGGGCACCCCTGTGGAACCCAAACACAGCCTGGCAGGGCACAGGACACAGGACAGCCCTGCAGAGCCATGACAGGAACAAGCAGGACCCTCCTCCTCCTCACCATGCACACTCCTTCCCCTCCAGCTGCAGAACCTCGGGGCAAACCTGTCCAAACGTGACCCCAAAGCAGC
Organism: Pachycephala philippinensis; assembly: GCA_013397055.1. NCBI lineage: Eukaryota > Metazoa > Chordata > Aves > Passeriformes > Pachycephala > Pachycephala philippinensis. Next base: position 676,761 of record VWZT01011586.1, on the reverse strand, counting down.
CCCAGAGCCCCAAAGCAGCTGGACGTGCTGCTGTGGAACAGACACAGTTGTCAGCCCGAGCGCGGCTCATGGCGGCACAGTTACATCTCTTAATTATTACCAGCCTGGCTCCCCAAATGTGCACATTTTTTCACAGTTACTAAATAAGTTAATCACTTCATGAACAAGGAAATCTGCAGATGCCTTTGAGGCTTTGTTAACATAGTGCCTAAGCCAGCTTTACACTCTCTTCTAATCCTCTTTAAGACCGTATGAGGCAGTGAAGTAGCCTATAATCAGTTTTTAAGGTTATAGACAATATCCCCACTCAAGCTGGTTGCCTAGAGCAACAGTGCAGGAACTGAATACTAGCAATGAGATTGGATTACTTGCCTTGTTTATTCATCCATATATATTTATCCTCTGCTCTGCCTACAGCAGAAGCAGGGATTTTTGTAGCCTGTGCCTTACACGTCTGGATGCAGAGCAGAATTTATGTAAAAAAATGCAGACAGGCTTCAAGAATTAATCTCCTTCCATTTCTGATTCTCTCCTTTCCCTCTCCACCTCAATACCTGAAGGTTCAAAACACTCCCAGAACTAAGATTGCCTGAAATCTCTCAGCAGCAGTTACAGCCTCCCACTGCTCCTCACACACATGGAGGCAGAAAACCTTCTTTCAAAAGTGCTGGCATCACCAGCAGCATTTCAGCATCCCGAGCTGCCTCCTGAGCTGGTGCCTGCTCACCAGCAGGAGCTGCTGCTGCACCTTCACTGGGGCCCTGGGCCAGCCTGACCCACAGGAAACCCCAGACAACGTTTGCATAAGGCTCTGCGTTTGAAATCCACTCACACAAAGTCAGTCCGTGTTCCTGTTTCACCCAGTTACAAGCATTCTAACTTCATCTTTTTTCCTTGAAAAGTTGGATTTTCCCACTGGCCAAAGCCACTTCCCTTTTGTACTTTAAGCTTAGGCATAACTTTAACCAGAGTGATTTTTGGTATCCCATCAGCCTCTTTGAAAACCCCAAAATGCACAGAGAAACCATGTCCTAGTGCTGCCATGCTTCTGCTCATCTGAGTCTTTTTGGAATTCACAGCTTCTGTATCAAATGTAACCCATCTCTCCTATGCCAAAATACCTGCTTGGAGCTCTCTCTCTAACCACGGACTGCACAGAAAACTCCAGATCAGTCATTAACAGCAAAACTGAGAGGACCTTCTTCACCTCTCACATCCCCTGGAGCTTGGCTGTGTTCGGTGGCTGGAGCTGACCCCTGGGATGCAGCACATATCATTTAGCAGAGTCACCTCTCAAAGATGAAATAATTCACCCAGTTTCCTCCCACAATCAGAGCATCACATCCTCGTGCAGCCCTGGTACGTGAGAGCTGGTTTTTACTGCACATCAGCTCACTGAGGAGCTGGTATTGAGTCAAGATTATGAAGAGTTAACCATACCACTTTCTAACTTTAATTAGTTAGAGGGTCTTTTGTCCGTGAATATCGTGATTTTAACAAATCAGTGTTGACAGGGCTGGGGGAAGGCACAATGAAGGACCAAGTCTCAGGGGGACTGCCACACACTCCTTCACATTATCCGCAGTATTTCACTTACAACTCACTTCTTTAGCAGTAAAACGTTGTATTCATTCAAGCAAACAGAGGTTTGACACAAAATTGCTGAGAAACTGATTTGTAAAGTGATGCAACTGAATGGCAGATGAACTTGGGGGATGGTTGATGCTGTTAGCAAAAAGGGTGAGGGGCTGTGAGGTTGCTCATGGGAAGGAAATCTAAAAAAAGAGTTCAAGACACTGCATTTCAGGACAAGACTGTTAAAACCAAAGGCCTCATTTTGGGAAGGATGAAATGTATCCCTGATATTAGCTCAGCTGGTTAAAGCATGGTGCTGATAATGCCCAGGTCATGGGTTCATATGGGCCGTTCACTGAAGAGCTGGACTCAGTGATCATTGTGGGTTCCTTCCAACTCAGAATATTCCGTGTTTCTGTGATAATATTTTCAGAAAGAAACTTTTTGACTTCTAAGTTTAAAGTGTTTTTTTTCCTCACACTAAAAGTCACCTAAATTAAGAGGAAAATCAGGAGATAAAGAACCCCAAATCAAAATAGACCCCAAATCATTTTTGACCTAACTGACATTTCAGGTTGACCTGAAATGGAAGTTTTGTGGTTTAAATTTCACTGAAAAAACTGGAAACAAAAAAATTCCTGTCTCAGACTGACAAGAACTGTTTCCCCCTGCCCATCCCACCCTGGAACCTGCCTCTGGTTTTGGCACTAAAAGACCAGCAATTCTCACACATTATTGCTTGGTTCCTTGCACCACTCCCCCAGCTGGCAATGCACAGCCTGAGCTGTGTGTGACCCTCTACCAGGTGTCTGTAAAATCTCTCCCGTGGTGGGATTTGGTGCCACACGCTGTCTCTGCTTTTCCCAAATCCCCAGAAAAAGAGCATACAAATATGGGAGTCCTACTGCTGCCCCAGGCCCCTGTGCCCCCCTCCATGGGCTTCCCTGCAGATGGCACTGCGGGAGCATCTGAGACCCCCAGAGCCGACAGGAGCCTCTGCATCCTCCTGCCTTATCCCCTGCACTCACATCATTTCCTTGGCCTACTTTCTATTTAGGTTTTTTTTCTCCTCCCAGAGAAATTATTTATCATAGGGATTGCCAGTGCCTAATAAACATCCCTCCAAGAATAAATTTGTTTATCTAAGGTATTTTATTATGCTGCCTCAGATAAAAGAGAGGGGGGAAAAAAACCTCCCCAGAATATTTTGACTGTGCAAACAGTGGAAGAGCAGTGTCCTTGAGCACAATTTTCAAAGGGAAGGTTTGTCAGAAGCCATTTCAGCTGTTAAGGAATGAGTTATCTTTCAAATGAACAAAAAGAGGTGGCGGCACAGGCCCTGGCAACTGATCCGGTGTGACAGAGACAGATTTGAGAACCTCAAAGCATTTTGTTCCAGGGGCTGCACTGGCTGTCCTCCTGTTTCACCTTCTGTTTTCATCCCAGCTGGGTGGCAGGGGAGGAAGAGGGAAGCATTTTAAATTCAGATTGCACAGGTTCGAGTCGCTACACGAGACAGCGGGTCACGGAAAATCAGGGCTCCTGTCACTCAATGCCACGGAGGTTCCTGCCTCTGCCTCGTCCCCCTCCCTCTGCTGGAGCAGGAGCCTGTGTCTCTGTGCTGATGAGCAGCACACGAGCCAGCAGCTCTGCTACACCAGGCAGGCTCCCCACGCCACAAAGTCATCGAGTAACACCAGCTGGGTCCCTGGCAAGAGCAGCCCTGGGCTGTGCAAGGAGATAATGCAGTGAAAGGAATGCTTATTAGAAGCAGGAAGCCTGACAGTAGGATTTCTCATCCCAAATACAAGGTTTGCAGCAGTATAAATAATGCATGTCAATTGCCAGCATCCTGAAAATTAGTTAAAGTAGGTTAGGGGAGGAAGAAAGAGAAGGGGAAAAAATACTCACACTGCAATGCTCTCCATTCAAAAGGAGTTAGCTGCTTGTAAGGGGCCAGTATGGAAAGAGGGGGCACTAATTAAAACTTCATCTTCTTTTTGCATGAGAATCTGTTAGCAAGAGATAGAATATTTTCCAAGTTGTTGGACCCAACCCTTCAGCTTCTTGCCCAAAATGCAGGGTGTTTCCCCCTGGAACATGTGTGGCAAATCCTGTACCTTGGGCTGGAGCAGGTCACCCAGAGCTCTGTCTGGCTCTCCCTCCAAAAAAGCACCTGGAAATCTGCTGCCCACAGTTCCAGCACTGGGACAGGGCAGTGTTAGCCTGTTTCTCTGAGGATCCACCCTGCTCTGAGGGCTCAAACCCCTCACAAGTCACAGTCAGGGAGCAGAAGGAGGTGTTCCAAAGCTCTTTGCTGAATTGGTGCTTTCAGCCTTCAGAATTCTGAAGATTTTTGCCAGAACCCTCAGCACCTGCAGGAGGGAGAGTCCTTGGCTGCTCCTGTCACCCCCAGCAGCCCCAGCTGGGAACTCCTGCCCAGCCCAGCACTGCTCACCAAAGCCCCCAGAGCCCCCAAAGCCAGCAGCCCCAGCTGGGAACTCCTGCCCAGCCCAGCACTGCTCACCAAAGCCCCCAGAGCCCCCAAAGCCAGCAGCCACAGGGAGCTGCCCGTGCTGGGCTGGCCCAGGGCAAGCAGTACCTTGTGGGAGCAGGGCTGGCAGCAGCCCACCCACCATGGAAATGCAAAGGACAGGCATGAAATGCACCAAATCCTCACTCTCTGTAGTGTTTTCAATTAATTTCATCTTGGTTTTGGCTGACAGGATTTGCCAGTGAAGTGCTGGATGCCCCCAGCGTTGCTGTTAGCATCCTTCCTGTGTGTTGCTGCTCAAGTTTAACCCACCCTCAGCCTCAGCAAAAACAATGAAGCCTTTTGGATTTCCCTCCTCTTCCTCCAAGAGCAACCTGAGCACTGCAGACAGCTCAGCACACGGGAGGCCAGCAGCTCCCTCTGACTTGTCAAGAGCAATTTCATTACCAGCAGCAATTGAAGCAGTGAGTTGTCCCCTTCAGATCTATCCAAATTCCAGATCCCACCCAACTCCCCCCTCCCTCAGCTGCAATCTTCTCCCCAATCTAGTAATAATCCCACCAGCAATAAAACACAGCCATGCTGCTAGAATGCTTCCCTGCTAAAATGCCTCTGCACATCAGGGATGCCCTCTGTGAAACTGCTACGCTTAAATAAATATCCTTAAAAAAATAAATCTGAAAAACCTGCATCTTTTTCCATTTCATTTTGAGCACCATGGCTGACTTCCAGCCCCTCTGTCTAAGTGCAGGGGCCTTTGGAAAATACCAGATATCATGAAAAAATGGTCCCCGAGGAAAGCTAAGCACTAAGCCAGTGATTGCCTCAAATAATCACCATATGCATGAAAACATACATCTTTCTGCACATGGCACCAAACCCTTCACTCCTGCTGGACCACACATTTGTCTTCACACAAGTTTTCCAGGAATGAACTCCCATCCAAACACACAGGACAGCGCTGCCTGCTCCTCCAGGCAAGAGCATGTCTTCATCACAGGGCCTGGGAGATCTGTCAGCATCACAGGAATTAAAAGCTCCGACTCCATCACAGCTGGGCTCTCCGGAGACCAAAACTCCAATAGCATGGGAAGCAATTTGACTCAGAAAATACAGAAACGTCCCCATCTGGCTTCCTGTCTATCCTGACCCAAATTTTGGATGCCATTCAAAAACACATCAGGGATCCAGAAAACTGCTGGAGTTGCCTCTTTCACGTTGAAACAAAGTGTCCATTCAAAACATGGGATTTTCTGGTTTTCCATGTTACTTCTAGAGGATAAAGTTGCATGAAAAACAAATGGGAATCAGGGAGAATTTTTTTTTTTTTTTTTATGTGGAATCTATAATTTTCCTCTGCAAAGGCCAAAGGATTCAGCATAAGAAAGCACAGAAGATGTCACACATAGCAGAGTTCCTTTCTCCTGAGCTGAGCTGTGACCACTCTGTATTTTTCCCTAGGAAGGGCTATAGGTGTTCACTAGATCCCAACACTTTTTGCAGTCAAATTAAAAGTATTTTGGTTGGGAAGCTCTCTTCAGCTGGGTCACATGCTCTGTGCAGTTAACCCATTCAGGCTGTACTTTGCATAAAAGTGAGGCAAAGCCCCTCCAGGTTTTGCTGCACATTTCCAACCAGAAGGGTGTGAATAATTTACAGAGCCAGGGGATGCACTTGATTCCAGGGACAGGTGAGGGTTACAAAGCACCTTTTATATTTTTTCAAGGGACAGACAGACCCTGGTGCTAACATGAGATAAATGTTAATGCATATGATCAACAGAACTGCCCAATCCATCAGCCACCCCAAGCACATCAATGTAAGACATCAGAGGGCTGCTACAAAGCAGCAGCAAAAATATTAATCAAAGTACCAAAAAAACCTAAGTATGTGGCTGAAGAGAAGCCTGGTTTAGCTTTTCAATGGAATCAAGCCCCATAAGACAAGGCAAAGGCATGTTTTAGGTGTTTCCTGGGCAGGAAAGCACCTGGATTGCATCTCAGGAGGCTGCATTCCGTTCCTGGTTATGTCAAGCCTCCCAAACAACTGGGAGCAATTGTGTGTCTGTGCTCCCCCTCTGTAGAACAGCAATAATACTTCCTCCCATCTCCTCTGCCCATTTCTATTAAGGCTGAGCTGTGCATGGCAAAGAGCATCTCTCACAATGGGGAGCAGATACAGCAGCTGGAATAATTCACCTTCCCCACTTGTCTGCTGAGATGCTTTTAAGATAAAACCGAATGACAGTAGTGTAACTGAGTTCATTTTCCACTTAAAAGAGAAGTCTCTCATCACAATACTGCAAAGCTTTGTAATGAATGTGCTTCCTGTGCTATTTGATAAAAACAGTGTTCTGGGAAATGCATATCACAATAAATACACATGTTAAAATGCCATTTATATGTTACTTTGTGACAAGTTCAAAAGCAGAGATTCTAGCATGGGGACCAGACACATTTCATAGCACAGACTGTATTTAATGGAGTTGTAATCACAAGAAAATTTGGTGGGATTTGGAACAGGATATGGATAACCTTGCACAGGTACAGAAGAACATAAACCAGCTTAGTCTGACTGTGCTCACCACTGCCAAACAGGCACTGGGGGATGAGCAGGCTCTTAAGTTTTTTCTCTTATTTGCTTAGGGAGCCTGGTTTGAATTTTTAATTTCCAGTGATCAAGTGCAGATTTTTTTGCTTAAGCAGAACAAATAAAGCAGTAATATGAAAATTGCTGGGTTAGTGGAGCCTCCCAGCCAGCAGAGGTGTAGGATTGCTCCTCGCCTGCTGCAGACCGGTTGCCTTACGTGCCCCTAGCGCTGTGTATTGAGTGCAGTAATTACAGCACTTCCTTCCCATCTGGGATTCAGTCCAAAGGCATTTTACAAAGTAACAATGCTTTCTCTATTCACCCTCTTCAGAACAGAATAGCATTGTTTAGTTTAAGTGGGCTTCCAGCCAGAAGAAGGTCAATCATAACAAAGTACTGACATTAAGATAAAGGCTAAAACTATGCTTTATGAAAAGTATCCAACCCTTGACAGTTGGCACTTGAGTGACAAGTCTGCACTGGGGGTGTTTCATGTACTTAGCTTTTGTAATTTGGGTAGTGTTCGATTTCACATTTGTGTTTATTTATTGCAAACCACTGAATCACCCTCCAGGTTTTCTCAATTTTCTCCTAAGGAAAATACAATGTTCTATTGCAATTAAGTAAACAAAGTTGGTTTTAACATACACTTTAAAAAAACATTGATTTTTGAGCCTGACAGTGGCTCAGCTTGTTTACAATTCGTGGTCTCAGGCATTTTCCCTGTGGTTCTCTGCAGGGTAATTTTGCAGTAGAAAAGAGCTGACATTGTCTGGTCTCCTTTTTTGGTGCTGTCTGCAAGGAAAGCTATCTCTAATAAAGCTGTGAGGGTGAGAATATCTTCCCAGCTATCACACCCCTGCAGATTAATGCAGCTTCTTTTATTTCTATTTTTCTTCTTTAAAACAGCCCCCCCTTGACATTTGATCTGAACTGCCCCTGGTGTTTCCCCTCTGAGCTTTGATACGTGCTGCTCTCCTATCAGCTCTCCAGCAAGTCTCTGGTATCTGGATAGGATCCTCTAGAGCACTTGTCTGAAGTTTCGCTGTGTTTTATCTTTCAGTCTCTCCATAACTGACAAGTTTTGGCTCCTTCAGTGCAGGATTAACCTTCCTGGCTAATTTTCCATCCACTCTAATGCAATAGGTGTCAAATTGAGATCCAAAAGAGGACGGTAACAAGTTTAAAACCCTAGACCAGAGCTGGGGAGATTATTTTCTCTACAGTTTCTTGTTTAACCTTAGGTGTGTCGCTTGACAGCACCATGGCTTCCACTCCCATCTATAAAAGAGGACAATCCTTTCATTTATTCTAGCTTTTTTTCTAAAGGTGGTAGGGGTTACACACAGCCCAGCACAGTGGAGCCCCAGGTGATCTGTGTGGTAAAATCAACACAGAGCACTGGCAGAGCATCCTTCAGTGATGCTGTGTAGCAGTTTTGCTCTCTGATAAACCCTCCTGCAGACACCCGGAGTCTGTGACAAGTGAAAAGGTTCACAAAGAACAACTGCTTACCACGCTGTCACCACCCTCCTATTGCCAAAGGGGCTTATATTAAAAATGAGAATGTATTTTTGAAAGATGAGGTTTTGTGATCCCCAGTGTACTGGCCAAATACTTAATACATGCCTGTGTCAAAAATTCCTCCACTGCCTCCCATATAATCCTCATTTAAGTACTCTCTATACACTACACTGTCTAATGTTTTTCCCTCCACAGCCAGTAAAGGAAGAATTAACACCTCAATATTACAGTCAGAGGCACAGTTCAGACCCAGAGTGCTAAAAAGTTTAGGGGGCAACCCCTACTGATGTCAGCTGTCTTGCACAAGAGCTGCAGCTGAGCAAGAAATCCTTAACAGCTCCCAGGAGTTCCTGGACTGTCACTTCATGGACATCCCTCCTGCCCCCAGGCAGCTCTCTCTTGAAATATTCCAGGGTCTAGTCCTCAAGCCAAAGGTGTTAAGGAGAGGGAGGTGCTGCTTCTTGTTATGACAAGACAGGAGAAAATAAACTTCCAGGCACTGAGTCTGTTCAGACCTGTCAGATAAAGACATTTCTGCCAGCTTATCAGAGCTGGGTAAGTGCTGTCAGCTGATTTAATGCAGGACAGTCTGTTTCCCCACAAAGCTTACAGCTCTTATATCCTTAAACCACTGGAATTCGTTTTTAATAATTTATTCCTCCCCCTTCCTGGAAACCTAGAAATACATTAAAATATTAATTTAAAATATGCATGTTGAGGAATGGGGGGGAAGAGAGGAGAGGAGGGCGAGCACGTGTGCACGGGGGACATCAGACAGCACTGCTGGGAGGATTGCACTCCTCTGCCTTGCACTGGGCTCTCATCAGCCAAAGCATCACCAACAGCCCCTGCACAGCCCCTGCTCTGCTGGCGTTCCCTGAGCTCTGCTCACCTCCAAGCAGACACAAATCCTCATCACAGAAGCCACACTCATGCCAAGCCAAAGCCCTCCTGACAGCGTGTGATAAACACAGCCCAGAGAAATTAAACCATCCTTCATCAGTGCACAGATCCTTCCAGGCGCTGGGCAGGAGAGCGTTAACGAGGCTGTGTGTGATGCCTGGGATAATTGCAGCTTGTGGCACACTGTGTGTTGTCTGCTGGCTCCAGTCTCTGAGCTAGTTAAACTGGTTTCATTTGTCAGAACTAAAATTAACTCACACAGATTCTCAACGTTATCTTAATTTGCTAAATTCTACAGTTCAACCTAGATTATCCAAACTTCAATTATCCAAAACTCCTTGGTATTCAAAACAGGGTCAAGTCTCTTGACATCCATTAAGTACATTGAAAATTCCCTCAGTTATCAGAGACCTCATTTATATGAACATATTCCATATCCCCAATGGTTTTTATATAATTGAGGCTGAATGTCAGTAAGGTTTTGATTTCAGGATATTTTGACTGATAATTGAAACTTCCAGAGATAGCAATTATTTCACTATATTATTTTTGGCTGCCTTTTTTTTTTTCCCTGTCCTGAGAAATCTATTTTCTTAAACATTAAGATTCTGACTCAAAACTCCTTTTGACACCCCACCAAGCACTTCCAGACCTTCAGTGCCACCTGAATGCATCCCACTGCTCTCTGCAGGAGCTCCTGGAGGCCCTGAGTGAGCTGGGAGTGAAGCACAGGGAAATTGGTGCCTTGAGGGGCTCCTGGAGTGCTCCTCCAGTGGGCAGGAGCTGGGAGCTGGGGTGGGCTCAGATCAATCACACAATTTACAGTCACACTTGGCTTAGCCTAATGAGCTGACTGCACCTCGAAATGGAAATTTTAGCACAGCACAAGGGACACAGTTAAGGTCTCAAATGCAGGGTTGATAATTGAACCTCAGCCCCTGCAATATCAGGCCAGTGCCCAGCCAAAGACCACCCTCCTGCATGCTTAACTGGGATGGCACCCTGTGTGAGCAGAGGGTAACATCTGACTCCTGCACCACCACTTCTCTGCAAGGTGTTCCACAGATACCAAAATAATTTCTCTGTAGCTAAATGCAGACAGAGGCCAGCTCTGTTTTCAACCAGTGAGACAAAATTCGTTGACTATACAGAAAAATGTGTCCAAAGCAAAATGAATATGAAATTCAAATACTTACATTACAAATTACAAAATGTGAGGCTTACATAAATATTGCAAATCAACTAGCATTACAATTTGCATTCCATACTTATTTAATTAAAATATGCTACATTGCTATCAGTATAGGTAAAGCAAAGTGTACATTGTGCACAAAACTCAAACCTTTTCAGCTGTTTAAGCACTTCTCTATTGCAAACAATTTGCATAATGCATGAGCTGGAGATGTTGATGTGGTGAGCACGTCCCTGGCAGGACTCACCTGTGAGTGTTGGCGCCACAAGCAGTGAGCAGAGCACATCCCTGCCCAAACTCCCCCTGCTCCTCACATGTGATGCCACCAGGCCTGGGACAGGTCTGCAGAGCTGTGGGGGAGCATGACAGGGCTGGAGAAAGGTTTGGGGCAGGTTTGAGGGACACCAGCACTTCAGCACTGCCTCACCCACACCCCTAGGAAGGAATGGGTGCTGTGGAGCTCCCAGAATGAGATTGGGGGCTCCCTCTCAAACTGGCTCATGATTATGCAGGCAGATGTCTTCCTCCATAACTTACCAAACAGTGTTTTTAGGACCCCAAAACACACTGGCTGTACAAATGTGAGTGAGCAGAGAGGCAGTCTGACACATAACACAGGGTCATTCCAAGGATCTCCCACGTGGGACGATGCTGTCCTGTAACCACCCAAGGGACCGGGCTGCACCTCTGGCCATCACACAGAGCTTGAGCCAGCCCACCAAGGCCACACCACAGGAGGAGAGGCTGAGGAGGATCGTGGCACTGCCTGGGAGCTCTAATGAAACACCTGAATACACTTTATAAACTGTTTATATAAGGGAGTGTAATCAAAAGCACTAACAGATGATTAATGGCTGCACTAATCAAATTTAGTTAGAGCTCCCAGACAGGTCACAAGGCAGAAGATTCAAGAGGCTGCTCATCAATATTCCTTTCCTCCTACCTGCAACACCTGCTCCTGATGCTTAGAGCACACACACTGCCTTCTCTGTAAACATCAATAATATTTGTTAATTGGTTATTACTCCTTCCACAATGAAACCTTGAGGAGTGAGCCTGAGCATTTTCCGAGTGAAAGATTGCCCTGACCACTGGGATGGAACTGGGCTCTGGAACTGCTTTTTTTATTGCATGCCATGTGCATGAAAAACATCTTCCACAGCAAACTGAACTACAGCTCCAAGTACTAATTCCTACACTTAAACATCACCTCTGTGCAATATTTAACTCCCTGCTGCTGTCAGCAGGAGCACCAGTGTTCGATACAAGGGCTGCTAAGGGAAGGTGTTGGTTTATCTACATGAAATGAGGTGATTGCACTGTGTGACATAATTTGTCACCACCCCTCCCATCCTCGTGCTCAGGATATTTTTTTATCCTGGATCCAGGTTGAGAAGGGATGGCACGAGCAGAGCAGCAATGCTGAGCAGCCCATGAACAGCCTGGACTCTCTTTGGGCTCACAGCAATGCCACCTGATGTGAAGTCACTAAGCAATGACAACTACAAAAATGTCCTTGTTAGCAGCGTCCTGGAAAACGAATATTCTTTTTGCTTACAAAACATTTGGTTAAAAATGGGTCCTTGTCTAAGCAAAGAGCCTCAGCATAGTAAATTTGTTTGCACTGTGGGAGGACAGCTCATCCTTCAGTACAAGAAAAAGAGAGAACAAAGTGTAGGGATGAGAAAGGAGGCAATAAAAGTGGAAAATTAACAGCAACAACAATAAAAAGACAAGGAAGGTTGAAAAAGATCTCATGAGGGACCCAGGTCCAGGAAGTTTTGGGAAGGAGAAGAAGGACTGACTGTGCTCTTGTAAGAAACAATCAGATGTCTCCTGAACACCGGATCAAACAGCCCCAGAAAAGACAAAACATAAGGTGTCCTGCTTTCTGGGTTTAAGACAGAAAGCTGATTTTGGGCATCATCTGCAGATTTGCCTAATTATTGTCTTTTTATGCTTTAAATAAAATCAAGGTCCACTGGAAGGTACATGACAAGGTTCTTAAGAGTTACACTGGCAAATTTAGTTCAGAAGTATTTCAGGAGAATGCGTGTGTTTTGATGTTATCCTGAGAAGTAAAACTGGATCTCTGGGAAGAGGAAATACCAGAAATTAGATACTTGTGAAGTTCTAGCAATAGGGAACCATTCATCTCCCAGAACCAGACATCTCCCTTCACCTTGTACCCAAAGTTGCAACTTGCCAAAGAGCGAGTCACATAGGGAAGTTTCCAAAATTTGCACATTTCAGACAACACAAGACAATCGCTACTCAGAGGGGAAAAGGCCTTTTGGATTATTTTCAAGACTTGGTATCAGGAGGGGAATCCCAGTCTGTCCCTGTGGACTGGAAACGCCCTCGCACTCAGCAGCACTGAGTGGATAAAGAATTACAGCATCAGCCCCATATTTTGGACACAAATGACGCAGCCGGGCGGCGGGGGAGGAAGGGATGGATCCTGCCCTGTCCCCTGGGTCAGCCTGCAGCACGCTGGCCTGATAAAGCTGAAATATGTGTCTCGAATTGCCTGCTTTCACAGGCTTTATCAGGGCAGGCATTTCCCGGCGCTGTGAGCTGCCCCAGCAGGAAGGGAGCAGCTCCCTCCCGGCCCCGGTGCATGCCTGCAGTAACCACATTAACCACAAAGCATGTTTTTATCTTGTTAAGCCGCTAAGCTCTGAAGTGTTCCGTTTAGTATGGTAATAACAAGGCTGAGTGATAAAGCTTTTAGTGGGTAGCGAAATAGCAGCCAAGATCTCCCGTGAAGGGGACATGCAGTTTGTTTTCTTTACACGGATTCTTCTGGACATGCCGGCACAGAAATAAATCAAATTCCATACGCTAGATAACACCCCGCCTGTGAGACAGACCAACAAAAGCTGGGAACTCAGCAATAGAGAGATGCTGTTAAGTAACTCGGGCCAAGAAGCTGACCTGTCAAACCTGATAAGGAATATCACCTAGATATTAACCAACCAATAAAATGAACCACACTATTTAGGTACTCGGATGTTTTTAAATAAAGCCAATATAATGTCAGTATCTGCAGAAATAGGTTATTTTTTTTCCTGTTTTGGTTCTGCATGAGTAGTTCCCTAATGAAAACAGGAGCAGTAAACACCCACCCAATGTTCCGACCCCACCCACAAAACAGTCGGTCTATCCACCCAAAATACTCTCAGCATTCAAATTAGGAGACTGGCTGAGACCCTCTCACTAGTGATTTAAACCCGGAATGAGTCGTTCAGAGCTGAATAACCACAGCGGTGTCTCTGCCCTTGGGCAGCCCAGGTCACTCCTCTGACCCTCCCGCCTCCCAAAGAGCCACCTCCACTTCTCTTTTATCTCCAGCAGTGCTGGAGCAGGTTGTTCTTCAGGGTTCAGATCTTTCCTACTGCTCTCATCAATGTAAACTGCTTTCATGTTTTGAGCTCAGGCCTCGCTGATTGGAAAGTCCCATTATAGATCAAAGGGGATGTTCATTTGCAACCCAATTTAAAGTAATGGAAAGTTATTCAAGCATCTACAGATGAAAGAGCGCAGCCTTTAATCACTTCGATTGCTATCTCACCCCTCCACTTTCAACCAGGCTTCTTCAACCCACGGCAACTACTCCCAGACAAGTGCAGACCAGTGGTTCATTTCTCACCACTGCACATTTGTGCTCTCTGTCTGCTTATGACCATGTCCTGCACTCTCAGAGCAGTTTCTAACCAAGTTAAAAAGGAGAATTTTCAGCGGTTTTTTGTTCTGATCACTTGCAGCAGAAACTAAGCTGAACAAGTTAAAAAACCCTCAGAGAAAACTGGCTCCATGGTGGAGCAAGGCTTGGGGATGTCAGCACTGCCCGCCACGCTGGACCAGGAATTTGGCTGCTTTGCAAATCAACAGGATGAAAACACTCAGACGGGTCAAGTGCCTTCCTCTTGTTGGTCAAGTGCCACAGGATCTTTGGCTGAAAGCAAAGGTTGGGATGCAAACAACAAAAATAGCAGAGAATAAACTAGGATTTAATTTTTTTTTTTTTTTTTTAAGCAGAATGGGGGACCACGATCCCCTTCAGAAACCCATTCCTGCTGCCACCCCTGGAGCTGCCTGGGGCAGCAGCAGCTGGTGCCGAGCTCGCTAAGCCTGAATGACCACAGTCTGCTGGGCAGCTTAGGCTGGATCCCAGCTCGGAGCCCTGCAGGACTGCCGGGGCTCTCGGGGGGCTGCCCCTCTGCAAACAGCTCCGTATGGCACCGCGGGCGCCTGGGCTGTGGATTAAACCCTGCTCGGCCCACTCAGACACCAGGAGAGACTTTAATCTCTGAGAAAACGGACTGAGCTCTTGGAGCGACCGCGAGGAGCCTGCAAAGGGAGCCTGCAGCCACCACCCAGACACAGATATCCAAACACAGACATGCAAACACAGACGTGGGTTTCCGTGGAGAAGCAGGCAGGCTCCATCCTGCTGCACGCCAGCTGGGCGAGGAAATGAATCCCCGACACCTTTAACAAGCACAAAGAGTCAGACTGATGCCAATCTCCCTGCTTCCTCGTTCCCCCCGAAAAACTGAAACTGGAAAAATAAGGAAAACCACTGAGCAAAACACTGCAGCAATCCGCTGCTGCAGCAGCTCTAAGCCACTTCTTTCACGTGCCAGGAGCTCAGCAGGAACACGGCAGCTCGATGCAAACCACCCCATGGAGGGGCTTCTGCAGCTGCACCAATGAGCAGATTTTCAGGTGTCTCAGCTCCTTCTTCACGTTCACTGCTGCTCTGTTCAAGCACCACCTCACAAGCTGGGCCAGTTACCTGCTCACCCAAGACTCTCCAGCACCCTGGCTCCACGCTCATGGACTCTGATGCAGAGGCAAACACCTGGTGACCAAATTCTGGACCCTGGGCTCTGCCCTGATTCCCTGCTCCTGACATTTCTGGTAGTTCTATCAACCAACTTTGCATGTGTCTTCTTAATTTCACTCCCTCCGTGTATTTTTGCTTCTATTCCCTTCCTATTTTTCTAATTTTTTCCCATTATCTCCACATCACATATTTATTCTTACTGACCTTGCCCCTTTTCTTCTTGACATAGTTCTGAGCATATGCTGCCCTGCCTGAGGCTGGATTTTGAAGAGCTGTGGGTTACAGCCCACCCGTGTTACCCACTAGCAGTAACCCCTGCTGAAGCTGCAGAGGAGTTTATGGGTATCACCTGGAGAGTAGCTGACAGCAGGTGACAGGCTGCAGAAGGCACTGGGCAGGTCTCCAGCACAGTTCCACTCCAGCCCCTGTGGACACCTGCCCACTCAGGCTGAGAGAGCTCCCAGAGCAAGGCAATGCTCCTCAGCTGGCAGAAAGCAGCAGCAGGCACTCCTGTCTCCCATTCCCTCCTCAGTAATGACTGCTGGAAGCTTTCTGCAAATGAGCAAAGGGGCTAAGCCAATGGCCAGTAACAATCTCTCCATTACTTGTCATGGGCTTGGATAAAAACCGCCCTGAAATAACAACCAGAAAGTGAATAAAACCCCTGGGTATGTCACAAATTATTGGACAAACAGTAACTTTGCAAACAGACTCTACAAGGACACTTTGGTGCCTGCAGCTTACAAGGCAGGTATTCATTTCCACAGTATTTTATCTCCTGATTAAGCTCACCAGAGTGCCTATCCCACCAATGTCTGCTGGGCATTGCTCTCACAGTGGAAAACTTGCCAAAACAAAGCACTCAGCTAAACCTCAGGGGACTCTCCCACTCGGCAGGGCACTGTGGAGTCAAGAATGGAGAGAGCAGGAGAGAGTGAAGGGAAGAGAGGAGCAGAAATTAAGATCTTGGGCTTTAAGATTTGACTAAATGAATGAGACAAGTTTATTTAAAAAGTGAGAATGGTAAGCAGGGGAGGCAAGCAATTTTCCCTAACCTGCCCCATCCTGCCATTAACATTTAAATTAAAATGATGAATTACTGAAATAGCCGTGGTCAAGGCCTCTGTATCCTCCCCCATAGTAAGTACCGTGATGCACTGTCATGTGCAAACAGCTCCTTCATGAGACACCAAAAGGCTCTTAATAATGGATATTATACTTCTGCAATGATCACAGTGGAAAGCACCCAAAATTACCAGCCTTCCTTGCAGAATAATTTGTTATTTTAATGCTGTCAACCTGCAGAAATAGATTTATTGTTATTAATAATAGTGATTTGCCACATTTTGCTAGTTAAATTACAGTGCTGTATAGTTAGTTCCACAATAAAGGACTGGAAGTGTGCCAGGAGATTGCTCATAGCTCAGAGTAACAGCAGTTGGCACTGTTCCCATTAAGGCATTAAAATTTGAGTCAGAAACATAACAGATGCAAAACAAAACATGAGGTCGCTCGCGGGGATTATATAAAAACAATTAAAACAAATTAATTACCAGTTATGTTAGTGTTTCTCGGCGTACACGTAGAATGATTACAAATCCATGCAGAGGTCTTTCAAAGACCATAAAAGTCAATAAGGATCCCTGAGGGACTATGAGGGAACTTTTGGTTTCCAGCATAGCAGTGGGTTCCCAGAGATGAAATACAGGGAGGCACAGGCCGTGGGACAGGCCCAGGAGCAGCAGCAGCTCCTGGAGGCTCCCGAGGAGATCCAGGTACAAGGGTTACTCGTGCCAAAAGTCTCCATCCCTTGGTGCTGCAGAGGGGCCCAGGGGGTGTGAGCTCTTTAGGGCAGCCCTGCCAAAGCACCTCGACCCCAGCTCAGGAAAGCTGGACTGCGGCCACTGAGATAAACTGGAGTCAAGGGGATGCTCAAGAGCTCGCAGCAGGACAGACTTCTCATAAATGAGGAGTTTCTTGGAAGAAGTTGCATCAATTTTCTCCCCATCTTCCCCCAAGCAAGCCTGAAGGTTTCTGGTCTTTGCTGAAAACTCACTGAAAAGCCTCTGCAGGGAATCCCTGCGAGGAGTCCAACCATAACTAGATTCCTTTGAAGAAACAGGATTTTCTGGAAACACACATCCAGTGGCTGCAGCTTTCAACTACAGCAAAGCTCCCAAAACTGAAAAAAAACCCTTGGGCAGCATATGAGGTGTTACCTTTCTGCTTAATTGTTGTTTCTAGTTTTATGTTACCAGGGAAAAGAAAAACTGTGTTGGTATTTTAGCAACTGACTAATGGTGTGAAAACATTATCTTCCTATTGCTCTCCAAGGGGTGATTTAGTTCTTTGGAAAGAAATAGGTATGGAATAATCACACCAAGGCTGCTTATTGTGCATGTATAATATCTAATAATAGAGAAATTGAGTTCAGCCTCACCACAGACCTCTCCCGCTGTCCCCCATGTGTGCACATCCAAACCATCGTTTTTCTTATTAGTTCTTGTTAAGCATCATTTAAGTGCTTGATGCAGCACAGGAGAGTACCCAGTTCCTGCCCTGAGGAGCACAGCTCTCTCTTTTTTCAAGAGATGTAACAGCAGGCATCAAGTGTTCAGGTAAGCACTGATCCTGGGAGGTGGTCCAGTCACCACTCAGAATCCCTTGAAGGGGAGAATAACCTGATTTCTTTCCATCAATTCACATATTTGAATCAACTCATAGAAACCTTTTTTTAAAATTGTTTTAATTTGCACAAATACTGGTAAGGAAGGAGGAGAAGAGGAAATACACTCCTGTGTGGCACATAGACCTCCAGAAGAGGACAGATGGGTCAGCAAATGTTCTCCACCACCACTTGGTGGAAATGCATCAACCCTGCTCCACACACAGGGGCACAGCACCCTTCCCTGCTGGTGACACCACTCTGCATCCCAGGAACGATCAGCTCACTGTAGCACCAACATTCCCAAGCCAAACAGAGCCAGCTGGCTGCCAGGAGCAGCCCAGCCAAGTGCTTTGCTCTTACTTCCCAAGCAATAAGGAATTTGCAGACTTTAACTCCACCCTCTTAAACAGCAGAGTGAAACAGTAAATATTGATGGGTATCACCAGATGTCACTGTTGTACAAAGTCATCCAAGATGCACATGGTAGACTTGAAAAGACACCACAAACTTTGCAGTCACCCATCCTCTGGCCTCTCCTCTCCCCCGGCAGCCCAAGAGAAGGTTCTACAAGGGCAGCAGCAGCAGTTTGCTCCCCGGCTGGGTTTAAAGCCACTTTAAAGCAGAGGCACAGCAGGCTGTGGTTTGGGGAAGGAACCACAGTGCACCACGACAGCTTTTGTTTCGGGTCTGCTATGTTTATGTTGAGCTTTACTTTTTAGTTTGGTTCCAATACCATTCTTTCTGATGGAAAGCTAAATTGCAGGGCTGCAGCCACTGCTATCAGCTAGCAAAGAGATAACAATAATTAATACTTGGTAACATTGAGCCTGGAATGTCTTTTGCATGATGCTGCCTTATTAGTTTCAGCAGGGATTCTCTGAGATAATCAAACCCAGGATTTTAAAGTTCATTTGCTTCAAGTCTGATTCATACAGATTTTGATGTACTTCTGAGATGGCTTGGAAATGAGCATTTGCCTTCCAATAATATTGTGCCCTATCTGCAAGATATCTACCAGAAGAGAACAGTAGCTAGATGAGCTTAGGTTTAACCAAGATATGCACAGAGCAGTGTCCTTTCAAAAGCAAATCTGCTGAGGAAATAATTTCAGCTAAGAAAATAAACTCTACTGGCACCGCATCAGAAGAGCAGCAAAAGAACGTTGATCCGCTAAAGGAACACACTGAATGTTTTAAACCAAAACAGATCTGTGCAAGGAAGTGCTTGCTTAAAATCTGTGTGTTTTTATTCTGCGAGTCACATTTAGAAACAAAAGGAAGACAAAACATACAAGCACATAAGGCCCTTCAGCCCGAGCACGCTGCTGCTGGTTTGCTGTGTATCATCTGCTATTCCCAAGGTGACAAGTGATATCTGGATGCTGTTTGTGTAGTAATCCAGAACAAATTAGGTGTAATCGTTTTCTGTAAAGTACATTGTAAAAATAAAGAGAACATGCTGATTGAAAAATGTACTTCTCCACACTCGGGGCTGGTGGTGGCACAGGCTCAGTGGTTCCCTGCCCTCCTGCACGGCCACATGGACACGGAGCCAGCAAAAAAGGGCCAGAACTGTGCTGCACTGATACCTTCAGTACTCAGCAACCCCAGCATGAGCCATCCTCTCCTCATGGCTGTTTTCACCTTAGGCTATTTTACTCCACTCCTCACTTCAAAAATGCAGAGCAATTTTTTACTACTCATCAGCTTCCAGTTTGGCTCAGCTACACAAACCTCTATCCCTGGATAAAGCTGCCTTAAGAGCAAGGAACAAAGGAAAAATAAGGACCAGAAATGCATCAGCTTGAAGGGAGATACTCATGGGATACTACGGGGATTTGTCTGGAGCCTAATACAATTTAAATTATTTTTATTAATGTGCTGAAAGTAGAGCACAGAGCAAATGGCACATGAATTAAGTTCAGATCATTCCAGAATGGAAAGTGTTGCAAAGAGAAATCGAAGAAAAATAGCAGGCCTGGTGAAGTTCACAAAATATTAGCATGAAGTAGCACAATGATATTCCAGCCAAAAAAGTGCAGAGCTAACGCATACCATGGAGGCTGGAGGAATAAATCTCACGTGCAGCAGTCTGAGGAAAAGGAAGATGCTGGTGAGGCACAGAAAGGGGAGCGCTCCGAGCTGACACAAGCCTGTGCTCTCCAAGGGCCAGCACAGTGCCACTGCTCAGCTCCCTCCTTCCTCCCACCATCCCCAGCTTTTCCTCGGGTCACACTGAGGGACACGAAGGCAGCGCAGGCTTTTAATGAGACAGCAGAAGGCAAAGAGCTTTGGGAGAAAGACTCCTTGTTCCAGGATAGAAACCAAGCCCAAGCTACCCGAGGTCAGGCAGCAGCAGCCCACGTCGGACTGTAATTGCCTGCTTCAGGATTTCTGACATTCTCGTCTAATACAGCTGGTAACACAGTGGGAGACAAAATATCATACTCTGATCCAGTCCATGAGTAGACTTAATCCCTCATGCTCTCTCCCCCTGCCATCCTTCAGCAGTATTTTCTAATAAAAAGGAAGCACTTGTGCTTCCATTAATAAGTGCTCCAAATTTAAAAAAAACACTTATTTTTGAAAGTCTGAAGCCACAGCTTAGTAAGGCTGGGGTCAGTAACTTAGTAAGAGCAGGGTCAGCTACAGGAGTTATCCCAAGGTCAACCAGGCAAGCAAGGGCAAACTCAGCAAAGGAGCCCAGAACTAAACCCCAGCCCCAGCTGCCTGAGCTCCCCCTGCAACTGCACAGATTTTCTTTTGCTCTCAAAAGAGGCCACCCAAAGCCAGTACAGATGAGCAGCGCAGGTCTGAACAACTGCGACCCACGAGGCTCAGCAGACTCCAGCTGCATGGGAGGGATCCTACTGACAAAGGGGTGTTACAGAGCTGGAGCTGCCCCTATGGCCTTCACCCTTGCTGAAGGTTTGGGAGAGCAATTACAGCCTGTCAGAGCTGGAGGTGGGACCTGCCCTGGACTCCTCACCCCATTCCCCGGCTGACACTGCACCCAAAACAGCCCCTGCAAAGGAAATCCCAGCCTGGCTGTTCCTACAAGGCGCTGGGGACAGCTTGGCTCTGGGAGAGTGCAGCCAAGTGCTCTGGGAGGGCTGGAGCACCGGCACCAGATCAACGCTGTCACCAAGCCAACAGCAGAGTCATCGGGGGCCAAAGAAAAGAGCAAATATTTGTAATCAGAGCTGCTGCAAACTCACTGGTTCCTTGCTAAGCCCTAAGAAAAACAAGGAGATGAAAAGCTGGCTTCTGCTCTTTTAAGTAGGCACTGGAAATGCCTTGGCTCGGTGCAGAGCCGTGGTGTTTACACAGCCTCCCCATCGCCTCCCGCCTGCACTCACCCCTAAGCTGCTTCTGTTGACAAGCAGCAGGGAATGGGATCTCCATCCATGAAAATGGATGATGTCAGGGTTAATTAATCCGACCTGAGGTGACACGGCCAGAAGCAGCCACTCCATCGGCCGGTAGGGAGAAGCTATATATAGTTCTGTGACACGATGAGATGGATCAATCACAGGGCAAAGAAAATACAAAGACTCTATGATTTAACAGCAAATTCTGTTTGGTGATCCCAGGAAGGGTGGCCAGCTGAAATGGGGCGCAAAAGACAACAGTGTTGGTCACCCCCAACAGTGCAAAATGCATTCTCAGGATGTGGCATTTACTGGTAGCAGTTTGCACCTTGAACGAAGGGGCTGTTAAAGGATTTGTGCGTGTTCAACAGGGAAATTTCCTTCTAAGTCTGGAGGTCACAGCTGTGCAAAACACCCAGAAGCTTTGCTTCCCCAGGGTATGTGAACACTGTGCTCAGTTCAAGCTGCAGACTTTGTCTCCTCCCGATTTCTCTTGCAAATCTGAGCCCAGAATGCAAAGCAGAATTCAGTCAAATATTCAGGCAAAGCCACACACAGCCATGAATCTCATGTGGTTCTTGACAGGAAGCTATAAATCCATCCAGGGTTGCCCCCAAAGGTTTCCCAAACCTTCAGGTGACTTTTCAGCTGTTTATGGGATTCTAAACACAGGACACAGCTGAGCTAAGGTGACTCTCCCAGGGTGCAAGGCTTGCTCCTGAGCCATTTTCAGAGCTGATGGGGAAAAGCAAAAATCCTCCTCGCTCTCTCTTCCTTCTCACCAACTACCTGAACATAAATCCAGCTCACTGACCAGTGCCTTCAGGAGGCAATTTCAGGAACCACTTGATGCTGTTGGACAGAAACCTTGTTTTGGTTGCAGGTTGTTGCTGCTTCCTGGGAAGAAAGTTGGCAGCTCTGAGCAGCGTTTGATGGGCGGTTGTGGTGCTGGCGTGGGGAGCTCCTGGAGGGAGGCAGCTTGCCTTCATCACATCAAGGGCCAGCAGACACCTTAAATTCAGGCAAACCTCACCAAGGAAATGCTTGTCCTTGTGGCTGCTTCCTGCTCCAATCCAGAAATCGATCCCAATACCCCGAAGTGCAGTGGAGATCGACAGCAAGCAGGGTTTTGTTTGCACTGCCTACAGGCACTGGTGCAGAGGCCGGGCTGCAGGTGGGCTGATGCTGTTCCACAGCCTGCACTGGGCAGAGTGGATCATGATAAACGCTCCCTCTCGGCCTTCAAACAGATTAATCCATAAATATTGATAGCCCTGAAGTGCTCTGTTTATCCAAAAACCAGGTGAAATCTTGGCAAGAGCCAAGTACCTTCCTGGAAATGGCTCAGGTTTATGTGCTGCCCCAGCCTGGGGAGAAGAAACGTGGTGCAGTGCAGCACTGGGTACCCAGAGATTGCCACCTGGCCCTGCTGCTGCTGCTGCTGCTGCCTGCTCCAGCAAATCCAAAGTGAGCAGCCAATTTGTGTTACGACAGAAACGGAGCCGTGGGATGAGGGAATTTCTTGCCTTAGATGAGGGACAAGAAGGAAAATTATATAAGGAAAAAAATTAAATTCAACAACACTCTGCCTCTGAAGACTCAAGCGACTGAACACGGCAGGTGCAGCAGGGATTTCTCAATGACAAACATGTGCAGGCAGAGCGTGTGTTTATCCTGTACGTACACTGAGAAAAATATAGCCCCCCATCAGTGGCACGCCTGAGCGCACAGCCTGCGGATCAGGACAGCCTGACAGCTGGGTATTATTTATGGCAGCTTTTCCAACTAGGTAGACATTTACAAATCAAAATAACTGTCATCTGTGTTGTCTGAATGCAATTTTTGGTGTGTTCTATCCTCTGCTTTCCCCTACCTACTGTATTATTAACAGCCCTTGGCCTCTCCCTGCCAATCTCGGTTTCCCCGTGGATGTTTTCTCTGCAGCCACAGCCCCCAGACCAAAGCCCCTCGCCCAGCAGATGGCACTCAGAGGCTCCAGGAGACCCACACACTCCCAGAAATCCCTGCCCTCCGAGCGAATTGGTAATTTGTGGGGTAATTGAAATTCTGTTTCTGGCTGACACCATCTCGGGGACGCTAAGCCTGGGAGCCCCCCGGGGCTATCCAAGGAAAGCTGAGGTTGCAGCTCCCCCTTGTCAGGAGGGCTGCTGGTCTTGGGTAGGTGAGGTGCAGTCACCCCAACCCTTCCACGGAGCCCAGCCTGAGCTATGGGATGGTGTCTGACTGCAAGGAAGGGGGAATTTTGTACTTTCCTTCAAAAGCTCCAAGGCAACCAAGAGGGGAGGTGTTACAGCCACTGCACTGAGCAGAGGGATGCAGGAACAGTCCAGCTTGTGGCCACCTAGGGCCACTTCTTCCCATGCAAAGCCAGGCATGGGGCAGATTGTGCTACAGACTTGGAAAATGCCTGCAGAGAATGTACCCAGGAGCAGGATTTGGCCAGCAGCTGTTCCTCTAGAGCACAACTTCCACCAGCACACAGCAGCCGATGCCAAATTCACCTGTGCTCTCCCCCAGGTTTTCTGTGCAGCCACACAGCAGCAAGAGCCCATGACAACAAAGCAAACTGCACCCGCAGCTCTGCTCTTCCCCACGGAACTTTCATAATGGGAATAAAACTAAACAAACAAGCCCTCTAGTCTCCAAAATAATAACCCCCAAAAGGGCTGCACAGAAAATGTATTTTTACCCCTTCGCTGTCACGGGAACATGTATTTGTTTCCTAAAAATTGCACCTCTCACCTCATGCCCCATGAACTGCCCATGAGGGCTGGTGCAGGGTACAGAGAGCTGGGAAGCTGGCAGGGGGCTGGATTAATGAGGGCACGGGGAGGCTGCAGCCCTCCCCATTAGCTCTCTATCATGTGCAATAAGAGCAGCCGTCCTACTGTGCAGCCCTTCCCATTCCCATGGAAACCACTGGTGCATCCCGCCAGGAGTATAAATAAACCTCTCGCATGAACTTCATCCCGTGTGCTGTTCCACAGCTGTGGTGTCTCACACCCACGCTAGGGACACAGGTGCCTCTGTGTTTGTGGTGCACGGACACTGCTGCTCCCCTAGTACCTAAAAACAAGCCAAGGTTGGGCACACAGGAACCCAGGGAAATGAGGGACCACAGCAGGGAATGGAATACATGGTCAAACACCACATCTCACAGCCACAGTGAACAAAAATAGCCCTGCCACCAATTCTAATTGTTATTTAAGTGTCAAAGAACAGCACTAAAGAGACACTCAGAATGCACATCATCTAATTATAACGAGCCTTGCAAAAACCAGCCCTGCATCTTCCGTTCCTGCAGTGCTCCCCACGCTCTGGAAGGGAAGCACAGTCCCACCTCCAGGGTTATGACTCCTGTTGGATGTTCATGATTGGGAATATCTGTTCCAAACCCATCCACAACACAAGCCAGGGAGCTTGGGCAGGAAGGCCAGCACTCAGCCAACAGTTTTTGTTTCATTTTAATTTCGATAATTTGCAGATGCTCTCTAAAAAATCAGGTCCTGTGGGGTACATAAAATACCTTTAACTCTAGTTGGAGTGGTCCATGTGTTATCTGCACCCATTATCTTCTCCCACTCCTATCCCCCTTTCCTGTCTTTCCATAACCATTTTGTCAGGGAAGGGGGTCTGTCCAAACCATTTCCATGTTTGCTTTACACAAAGGCTTAGACACTGCACAATATCAGATCACCTGCTGCTGCACCTCAGGATAAAGTCTGTAAGTGTTATCAGCTGCCACGCAGGGCTCCACATCCTGGGGTCTAGCCCTTACACACAGGTAGAATTAAACATCAGAAGCAATGGTAGCAAAGGAAATGTCAAACCTTTCCAGGGTTTTTTTTTTGGTTAGCCAGGTCCCTCAAGCCTGCTGTCACCTGCACTTTATCAATTATTATCTTTAATAATTATCAGATTAAACTCCATGCAGAGAAACTTCTCCAATTAATTACAGCCAGAAATAGTAACGACAAGATCATTGCCAGACCTAGATCAGGCTCCTCAATGATTCTGTGAACCTGTGAACCTGAGGCTCTGACAGCAAGGGAAAAAGCCCTGCCTGACTTTGTTGGAGTAATTTTATTAACTCTGGCTGGTTCTGTTAGTTGACAAAGTGACAGGATCCTGGGGAAAATTTCTCTGTGTGTTTAGTATATCTTTGGCAGGTGTCAAGGTATATTCTCTGGCTTGTCACTCACTGTGCTGCCCTTTAGATAGTTATTATTTCATGTAATTATGATTATTACATGCTGAGATGCCACCCTTATGAATAGCCTCTGGTTGCTGTCACTCACCGCAGTGTGATGCGGGAGGATGAGTTGTCAGGAAGGAACCGCAGGGTATGAAATTGCCACATTTCTCTATTTTAAAACAAATAATCCATGCTTTTGCTGGCTATCCCTTTCCACTTAGCAAGTGGCATGCTCAGGACTGAAGCACTGGGCAGCACAGAAAATCACCAGCTATAAAGCACCATGCCAGAGTCACACAGTACCAGCACCCACAGAATAACTGTGGAATGAAGCTCCCAGGAGGAGAAGGGGTAACAACCCTCGAGCTGCTCACCAGCGCTGTGCTGTGAATCCTCTGTGGCATTTCTGCTGCAGAAATGCTTTCTCCTTTGCTGCTCAGTTCAAAATATCTCCTGCAGGTGCCCATGCCTACCCTCCGGGTGAGATGCATCC
The DNA here is from genome assembly GCA_013397055.1 of Pachycephala philippinensis. Classification (NCBI taxonomy): domain Eukaryota; kingdom Metazoa; phylum Chordata; class Aves; order Passeriformes; genus Pachycephala; species Pachycephala philippinensis. Next base: position 650,885 of record VWZT01011586.1, on the reverse strand, counting down.
ATCCCACCTTCCCACATTTCCCTGGCAGCTTGAGCTGCCTGTTGGGGGTGACCCACTCTCCATTTCCTACAGAGCAAGGGAATTACACAGGATTTCACACCTCCTCCTCAAAACTCGAGCACTCCGATAAAAATCCTCGATTTTGCAAAGCTGGGTTTCTGCAGCAGACATGCCAATAATTCCTGCTCTGGGACAATTTCCCACAAACCAAAGCAAACCAAAATAAACTGTGATTCTTTCCCAAAGTCTGCTACAGACTTTAATTGACTTTGGGCAAGTCATTTTGTATTCCAGGGGCCCTGCTGGAAAATGGAAGTCAGGGTATTTTCTGAAAACTCTTTGGCCAAGCATTCATTCCCACAGTAACCTCTACAAAGAGCAGCACAGGGAGGCTGCAGTCTTGACTAAAGCCTTTCGGAGTAACTGCAGTGTTAAAAAAAAAATGCACTTTCTCAGTCAATTTCAGATACCCAACACTTCTACAGCACACAGCTTCCACAGGGAGTTATTCACAATTACAAACAGATCAATATTCATAAATCGTCTCCCTACAACAGCTGAACAAATCATTTGTAACGATTCATTTCCTTGATGAATTTCACCTCTTTTCCAGTTTGCAAATTATGTGTGAACAGAGCTGGATTTTCCAAATTGATTTTTTTTTTTCCCCCCCAAGCCTTTTTCCATCCCACGTAATTTCTGAGAACAACTGTAAGTCTTAAAAGAACTCCAGGCCCTGCATCCTTGCCCTGCCAGAGCTCCCCACCAGACCTGAGCCATCATTAGCAGCAGCCCCTCAGTACAACCCCAGCTCTCCTGCTTGGTTTGATGGTGCTCATGAGCTGCTTGGCTGCCTCTGTTCTTTTCCAGGACAAGTGCAGCAGTCACCATCGAGTTTCTACTGCAAATACTTCAAATACCTTGGTTTGCAGTTCTCTTGGAGATTAATTGAACAAATATTTCCCTTCCACATGAACGCACTCCTGCCAGTAAACGTGCTCACTGAAATATTCACAGCAAGCTAACACACAAAGGACAAAGGAAAGGTAATATTGAAGCCAGGCCTGCTGAAGCATTTGCTCAACTTAATACCTGCTCCCTGCTCAGCTCTTTTCACGTGTCTGGGGCCATGGACAATACACCAAAGCATCCCAACTCCCAGATGCTCCCCTTGATGCCCTGATCCATGTCTGTGCCTCGCTGCCTCCTGCTCAGCGTGCAGAGTCATCTCCAGCCATGGCCAATGTGGAAAGGGCCTCTCTCAACACTACAATTAAACACTTGTATCCCATCCAGGTTGGTTTAAGCCCTGGCCACCCCAGCCGTGCTGCAGAGGTTCCCTCCAGCTCAGGGCCTGCTCTGCACTCTCCTCCCACAGCTGCCAGGGATCCTGGTTCTGCTGCACTGGCACTGGGACCCGCTGTGCTCCGCTGGGGGAAAGGCAGATCGATAATTAAATCCACTATTGAGATATTCACATTCTGTTCCCTTGCCATTTAAGCAGACATAAAACATTTTATTATTCTGCTGATTTAGGAACCTGAATTTAAATATTAGAGTATTAAAGCGATACTTAATTAGTTGACTGAATGTTCTCCCTTTTATCAGTGTTGACAGATCTTAATTATAGCATGGGCTGTGAAAGCTGATAGAACAGCTGATGGCAGCAGCACCGCCAGGAATACTAAAGTGTGTCAGAATTACTTGTCTGTTTTCCCTCTTCCCTCTTGCTCTGTTCTTCAGGCATGCTCTGAAGTCCTTGGCAAATAAAGCCAATGCTGCAGCCAAGCCCGAGCAGTTTGGCATTTACTCTCAAGGACATGAGAAACTGCTTGCCCTTGAGAGAGCCAGGATAATCTACAGGCCCAGACTTTAAAAAAAAACAAACAAACAAACAAACCCCCAAAAACCCCATATGATGGGAAATTATCTCCTAGTTAATAATTTTCCTATCCCCTAATCGAGCAGACACAGGTATTATCGTGGAGCAAGAGTGCTGATGTCAGTTATTCGCTTAAGCCACACTTTAAAATGCAATTCAGACATACAGGAACGGTCATGCCAATGAAACCTGACCTTAAGGTTTGCAGGTGGCACCATCCTGGGCAAGGCCCTGCCCCAGGGACAGCAGGGGTGGCTCTGAGAACCAGCCATGCCAGGCAGATTGAGGCACACCCCTGGTTCCTACCACAGCCACAGCCAGCACAAAGGGGGCACTGCTCTGGTTTGATGCCACCCAGAAGAAGCTTCGGGTTCAGTGTCCTCATTTACTGCAAGGACTGTGCTTGCTCCTCTCCCACAGCCCAGGGATGAGGGCTCTGGCAGGAGGCTTCTGTGGGGTGAATTACATCCCACAGCAGCACATCCTTCACCTTCCTGGGATAATAACAAATGTCCACCTTCAGGGAAGGGGGCTGGCAGCAAGTGTGTCTTGAAGAATATATATTTTACCTGCCCCCCACAGAGGCCAAGCCATTCACTCTGAAGCAGCAGCATTTAACTCAGCTCAGCAGCAGTGACAAAACACAGCACGTGCAAGAGGAACGAGGGAATGACAGCTTGGGTTTGGCCTGGGAGCCCGTGAAGCTGGGCTGCTCACCTCTCTTGGATTCCTGATTTGCCAGCCCAATTGCCCGAAATCTACCATCCAGCCCAGCCTAAGGCAACACCAGTCTCTGGCTTTGAGTTTATTTTCCTATTTCTTTGAACACAAATTAGGAGATCTGAAGCTTTAGTTAGATCCTGGCATCCCACAAGGCTCTACCACAAGAAATTTACTTTGCCAGGAAAGATGCTCAGCCCCATTCCATCCCCAGATGTTCTAAGTAAAGGAAACACTGTCCCCCTTGACCACTCAGGCAGGGATGGGGGAAGATCACTGTGCTCCAGTCTCATTTCTGCAAGTTCACTTCTTAGAAACCAGCAGAATACAACCTGCTTACATTACACTGCTTACTGAAAAAAAATTGCTGTGAAAAATGTGAAGAAAATGAGGTAGGAGCAATGTGTCGGAGCCAGTTGTCTAATCATCTAAAGTTACAATCCTAAACCAGTCCCCAGACACCAGAAATACAGCTCAGTTCTCTGAAGTGCTGAGTGCTGACTGCATTTCAGCTCTGCATCCCTGCCCAGAATACTTCAAGATTATTAAATCACCCAGATACAATTTTATTCTGGAAAAAAGTGTGGTAAAAATAGTGAATAAAATCAGTAATTTTCATCAGTTTGTGTATCCTGCCTTTAGCTCCTTCCTTTTAAGGCTGAAGAGAAAGAGAAGTTTAAATCCCAGTGGTACACTGATGTTTTATAAGTTATTCCAGCATGAATGATCTCAACCTCAGGAAGGATGTGTGCAAGCACTGCCAGAGCAGAGAAGACAGGCATGGAAGAACAGCCCCTTTGTTGTCACGACTCAGGCATGTGATGGGTTGTGACACCTTTTCTCCCAGTGCCATCCATCACTCACAGCTGTTAGCACAGAGCCACGCTACCTCCTCACCAAGGAGCTTTTCATTTCCCCTGCCAGTCACAGAGCGAAACAAGTGCTTTTTCCTCCCTTTTTGCAACGAGATAAGAAATAACTTTGCACTTGGTATGCGCATCACAGTGGGCAGGCAGAGATCTCTGCGCTGGCTGAAGGCAGCTCTCTGCTGCCCTGTGCCGTGGCACTGATGCTGTGAGTTTGGCCTTGTCCCTGTGAGGACATCAGGACATTGTCCCCACCTCGGTGACGGCCAGCACTCTCCAGGAGCTCAGTGAGGAATGCTGCCAGCACAGCCAGTGCTCAGACCTGACTCACTTCAGGCTTTTTTAGTTTATAAATTAATCTAGCCAGGGGAAGAACTACCCAGGCTGCGTCCCCTGCCACTGGCTCTGCTGCAGCAGCGGGGCCGGATCAGCAGGGCCTGCCTGGCTCCTAGCCTTGCCTTTACAAACACACTTAATGATCAGCAATGATGTCTTGGCAGCCTCAGCCTCTCTCACTAATGCCCATGTGCTAGGAGGGCATTTTGCCTGCTCTCAGACAAGCCAATCCCGTTTAACAGGGCAGAGATTTAAGAGCAGCAGCCTGCACGGCGCAGCCCAGTGCCAGGCAATCCTCTCGCTGCAGCAGCCAGGCTCCCCGCTGCCACAAAGCTTCTTCATTTAATGAATCTGCCTCCCAGGGAGGGAAGGGCATCAAGGGGAGAGCAGCTTTCTGGAGGCCTGCTGGTGCTGCCTCACAGCAGCTCGTTGTGACAGGCAAGGAGACGTTTGCTGCCTCTGCTCCCCCACGCAGCGAGCGGGACAGCGACCGACAGGGACAGGCAGTGAGGTCGTTTATCTCATCGAGGTTTGCAGGACTAAATGCCAAGGTAGCATCCTGCCCAGGTGATAAATCCACCCACACTTGGATTCAGCACAGTGTGCAGGCTGCAGGCAACAGGCAGGCAGCAAGGGAAGTGGTCTGCCTGCCCTCCAGCCCTCCTCTATTCACCAAGGACACCCTAATGCTCAGGTGCTACTCTCCATCAGCTCCTGGGTGAAGCCCAGTTTTACCAGACTGGTAAAAAGGCAGCAGAACACAGTTACCCCTGGGCTGGGGTTGCTGGCACTGAGCTGTCACCAGTTTGCACTGCTGGCAGGGGGCTCTGACTGCCCAGCCCCCCAGTTTCACTGACAGGAGGGCAGCCTCTGCCCAGCTGCCTGCAGGATGCTCACTGAGAGCAGCTGCAACTCAAGGACTGCCCCTGAGCAATCCAGCCTTGTGTGCTTCAAAAGATAATGCCATTTTTCTCCAAGGTATCCCATTACAGAGCCATTCAAGGCAAATCCATCATGTTACAGAAGAGCACATTTCAGAGATCCACACACCTGGGCAGTGCCCATGCAGGGAGGGGGAGAAGAAACAGCCTCCAAATTGGACCCAAGTCATCTTTCATCACCGACCTCAGCAAGCTTTTTTCCCACCACCTCTGTTTTTCTGCTGCTACGATTACACTGAATGAGTTGTAGCATCTTCCTGGTGTGTATTGCCTTTCTCTGGCCACCATCCAGTGTTTGCCCCATGAGTTCCCTGTCTGTCTCCAAGAAGCTGTCACAAATGGAGCCACAATAAATGTAATACACAGACCACAGCTTTCCAGAGAGCTGGCAGGCTCAGGCAGCAATGATAAAAGATCAATGAGAATTTCAATTGTTGTTTTAAATGCCTGTTGGGCTGCAAGCTCCCTACCTTTGATCACCAACCACACACAGTGGGTTGGTTTTTTTTTCTTTATTTAATTTGTATGCACAGGGTGGACGAGAGGTTTAGGATTCCACAGTGATGAGGGCACCAGAAACAAAATGTGCTGCCCATGGAGTCCTTCCCTCAATGATAGACAGGCTGAACTGCAAACACAGAACAAGGAACAGGCATGGACTAAGCAGCTCCCTCCATGAACCTTAGAAAGAGAACCTCTACTGAACAAAAGAAATGCAAATGCCTCTTCCTCCAGGTTTCTTTGCACTTAGGACTATTATTTTCCTTCAATATCCATCAACAGAAAGGAGCTACACTGAATTTTCTCAGTCCACAGCCTGCAAGTGTGTTGTGCTAGTGCAAGGACCAGATCCCTGCACTGCAGCACACCAGGCGTGGGCAAGTGCCAGCTGGTGCAGTGCTACCTTGGCTTGTGCCAGCTGAGGCTGTGACCCCTCCTCTCCAGCTGCAGCTGGCATTTCCCAGCCTCCTGCTGGCATCGCTCTCGGTGGGCAGCAAAAGCTTCTGCAGCACTGTTGCGATGGGAGCTCGCTATCAGAGGATGAAAAACAGTTTGCAGCCAACTGTAATATCATTTCAGCAAACAGCACAATAAATCAATGGCTGTAAATTAAGCACTTTGTTTACTCTCCACACAGCAAGGCTCTTCCCTGGATGCAATGCCAGCATCAGTGAGCACTGCCCAGAGTAGCTGCCTGGCACACTGAGCTGCTGAGGGAGCTGTGCCACCCTGCGAGGTGCTGTGACATGGGGACATCCATCCACGGGACTGCTCCCGTCCTGCTCTGCTCCTGCTCCAGGCATTTAGCCCTTTGCTGATGGCATGTGCACGTTTCAGTGCTGGCTGAAGGCTCCCAGGGACAGTGAGAAGTCTGTCCCTTCTCTGCCTCTCTCCTGCTGCCTTTGGGAGGGCACAGGAAAGCACACAGGATCCCCATGAATGCAGCAGGGGGGTAAGAGGAAAGGTGAAAGGGGACAAGCTTCTGCCATCGAGTCCCAGGCTCCCTTGCTGTCTTTGCTGAGGCTGTGACAGACAAGAAACTCTCTCATCACCACCCCAACCCCGTTAGAAGGAGAGGGGATGCTCCAAGCATGAAAAAAAGGAGAAACATGCATCTCCCACTGCCTGCATACTCAGCTGTCCGTGGCACAGTGGTTGGCATGAGGCACTCTCTCCCCAGGGAGGGATTCAGCTGTGCAGCATCCACCCCCACCATCCCTAATACTGGTACCAGTGAGCCTGGCCCTCCAGCTGGCACTGCCACAGACCCTCTGTCTGCAGAGTGGGATCACACCCTGCCTGTTCCCCATGCAAACACCTTCAGCCCTGTTCAGCCCACAGTGCATCGATGCTTCCCCTCGCTCCCACCCCCACAGCGTGTGAGAGACAGACCTTTCCTGGTGCTTTTATGATTTCCTGGTAACGTGTATATGTCTCCCTTTTGGCACTTTAGAGCAGAGGTGAGACTTGAACTCCTATAAACCACCAACACCAGGAAGTCGAACAAGTCCCTCTCCCCACATAAACAGTGCAGAATAAGCAGAGCAGTAATTCACCCCGTGCTTTCAGGGATTCCCCCCCACCTTTTCCTTTCATCTGAGCTGCCACTCTCACTCTCCCTCCCAGTGCCCCGCTCCCCCTTGTCCTGCCTGTGCTATCCACGGCATTTGCAGGCAGGCACTGCATTAAGGAAAAAGCACGCCAGGAGCTTCGCTACTATTGTTTATCCCACAGCCTGTCTGTTCACAGTTTAACCATTATAATCCCTGCTTTTTGGGGTCAGATGTGGCTTCAGCCACACTGGAAACAAGTTGGAAAGGTCCTACACAACTGCTTCAAGCCGGAGCTTAGAAGTGCTCGGGAATCAGGAACCTCAGAGGGCCACACTGAGACGCTGATGGACACAAACAGAGGTAACCCCAAAGAGGCTCACACGGGGACAAGCTGGGAGGGGAAACAGAAGCAGAAAAATGAGGAGGGGAGAAAATTCACACAGCAAATTACAACACCTAACACAGCCCTGAGAGCCTGGCCAAAAATCAGCACATCACCACATCCTGCTCTCATTAGGCGTAGAAAGCCTGTAAAAGGAATTGTTTCATCTGCCTCTGACCAATGGCTGGTCATCTCCTCCAAGAAATGACCAAAAGCTGTTTGCTGGTAACTCAGCCATGCAGCTCCTTCTCTGCACTCGGGACAGAGCTGCATTTGAACAGCAAAGCAATCCCTGCACTTATTTGTAGTTAGCACGGTGGCTGCAGGTCCCCTGGGACTGGGGACATTACACATGTGAATGACAGCAGTATTTCAGAGGATGACAGTGATAGCCAATATAGACTGTTGAGTTCCCTGTGAGGAGTATTATGAAGCCCATAAAAGCTGCAAAGGACCTTGCAACTGCCATCAATTTAATGGGGGAGATGCTGCAGTGATGGGCAACAGGCAAAAACCTGAAAAGAGATTTTCCAGCTGAGACAGGAGGGAAATGGAGCACCTCAGGTAAAGACCACAGAAGGAAGGGACCAGAGCTGAGAACTGAACACTGATTCCTGCACATGAAGTCATAGCCATAGGCTATAACATGGTAAGATATCCAAGGGAATTCATTCTATAACTTACTGTGAGGGCTTTTGTTTCGTTGTGACTTTTTTTTTCCTGTGGACCGTTGAAAATTGACTACTGTATAATTATTTGTGAACACATCTTTCCCACATTTTCAGCCAGCTCCAGGGAAGTGAGAAAGCTGTATTTACTCTGGTTCAAGTGCTTTGACTCTCAGCAGAGCAAGCGTAACAGAAATCCCCAAGCCTCCCAAAGGGAGCGTGTGGACCACTCTGAACTCATGGACCCCTCTGCAACATTAGCCCTGGATTGCTCCTCACATCCCAGCCCTGGATACACCACTCCATGCAAGCTGGGAGCCTCCAAGCCTTTGCTCATCTCTCAGATAATGCTTTCATTTCAGTGAGGTGGGTACAGGTACCCTGGGATGAATTCAACTGTAAATATTCAGAGTGATTCATTGTTTGGCTTTCCTCTCCAATCTAAATAGTTGGAGCTGTCAAAATTGATCTGAGTTTTTATGGTACAATACTTTAGAGAGAGAACAAACTGTGGATTAAATTTGCTGTTGTGGCCCAAAATAGCTTTCAAATATCAACACAGGCAAGATACACATAAAAGAGACTATTTCCTTGTGAAGCAAGGCAGGCCCTCACATCTCCATTTAACTGTTTCTCCCTGGAGGTGCACAGCAGAAAGCTGAGCGTTTGAGCTGCCTCCTTCCCTTCCCCATCACTGGGTTAACTGAGAGCTGGGTAAAAATCTCTTTTGCTCATAAAAAATCCCTGCTTGGGCCCAGTAATCTGTCCAGGGTGGGAGCAGAGCTGAAAATAATGAGTGGCCCTTGCTTTCTTATCCTATCATTAATGTAGTGCTTATCAGAACAGCAGATTATTTTTGCTCAGTGGGTATAACTGCTCTGACTTCTGTTTCTGTGCTCTGCACCCTTCCAGTAAAGAACAAAAAGGAGTATGGATCATCCAGCCTTCAGGTCCAGGGACTTTCATGGGTTTGCACACTCCTTTCAAGCACACAAGCATCCTTGCAGCATCAGTGATCCTCTCCCCCTTCCAACAAAAGAGCCTGACTCTGACTCCCCTTCCATTGCAGGGAAGCTGCAGACACAAGAGACTGATGGCAGACTGGAGGAAAAAGGAAAAAACAAGGAAACAAGGAAAAAAAAAATACTTACACAACTAAAGAGCAGATAAAATCTTGTCTGGTAACTCCCAGGTTCCCAGGGTCTGGAGTGCTGAGGAGGCTCTGTGTGATTTTCTCCTGAGGCTGCCACAACACCTCCCGTGGGTGTACAAGGACACGTGGATATCGGCCTGTCCTGTTCTGGGGGGACGTGCCCTGCATCTCGGGGTTTACCCCTGAGACACTGCAGATGACAAAACACTGCCCCTCTGAGTCTGCCAGGGTGGCATCAATAACTCGGTCTCCACCACCTTTCTTTGGTGTAATCCTTTCTCCATGGATACCTGCTCCCAACAGATTCCCCTCTGGCTGCAGTTCTGCTACAGGCAGCAGGATATGTTCTGTCACTTCATGATGAGAGAGGAGCACAGCGATGAAAGAAAATCCCTGTCCAGAGGGAAAACGTTCTCAATTTTAAAAGACAGAAGAAGAAAACTATTTTTTTTCCAGCTGGAAAAAGTCCATGGGTGGCTTTCTAAATGCAAGTTACGTGTGGGTATAGTTGTAATCCAAGGCAGTCCGCATCCCACTATGAGCACTGCAACATTCCAATTACACCAAGTGCTAGAGGAAAAGATAACACTTTCTTTTGTTGGTTTCACTTTAAAAAAAACCTAAACAAAACAAACAAAAAAAAACAGAACAAGGCAGCTTCTTGAACGAAGGCCAACTTTCACAGGAGGCACCTTCCAGCATTTCATGCAAAAATTATCAAGCAAGCCACTGTGAGGCGATATTATATTGAAAAAGTACAAACAAANAATATACAAAAAATAAAAAAAAAAAAAAAAAAAAAAAAAAAAAAGGAAAGAAAGCACTAGCAGGTGAAATTTTGTGGAAGGGAAATTAAGAATTCCTTACACAAATATACCACTGTTCTCAGCTCAGGGACTGTGCAAAAGCAAAAAGGGGCACGAGAAAAGAAAAAGCCAAAGAATGCTCCGAGGTTCTACAACAAATTTTCATTGTTCTGTTTGGACATCTCCTAATAAACCTTTTTCTTTTCGGGGGGTGGCTCAATGTGAAAGTCACCAAATGTGTGTTTTGACCTTTAATTCAATAATTAAGCTCATGTTGGGGTCACAGACTCCCCTGTATGACTTATGCACTTGGTTAAAACAAGGAAGCTTTTAAATCAGGTGAGCCCATGGTGCTCCCACAAAGGTCTGGGCAGAGGCCAAGGCACACTCCTTGGCTGGAAGATCAGCAGGGATTGTTTCAAGATAAACAGATAAAGCAATTAATGTTCATTACAGACTGGAGATCTGAAAAAAATTGTCCTTCACCCGAGACACAACCACATTGCAGGTCAGACCAGGAATCACCTGTGCAGCCAAAGAGATTGACTGGGCATGGGAGCAAAAGATGAAGCAGAAAAGCTTGGTGACAAGAAGGAAAACAGTGGCCCAAGAAAGAGCTCTTTAGGCCATTTATTGGCCAGCACAGGCCTGGAGCATGAGCAGGGAAACACTTTCCAGTTTAAAACTGGAACAGTGAAAAAAAGGAGACTTGGTGCATCTCTGCTAAAAACCACCTGAGACAGTGACCATCCCCAGACTTCCTCCCAATGACCAGGGTAAGCTCTAACAAGAAGAAATACTATGAGATGATGTGTGTTGCACTTCCATGGTGTTTGTATCCACGTGACAGCGTAACTGTGCCTCAGTTTCCCCCCACAGGACGAGGCTACAGCCTTGGCTTTGCCCAGCTGCTCTTGGAGGCAGAGTCCCTTTCACTGCGGGCTGTGGCACCTGATGCCCAGAGCAGGGGAGGTGCTCAGTGCCACAGAAAATGAAGAATCCTGGGTGAGCTCCCTGCCTTGTGGCTACCGCAGTGACCACAGCCACGTGGACACCATGCTATGAAGAGGAGTTTTCAGGGAAAGAGACACATTTATTAGAAGAGCCCTGGAGGCAGGAGGAAGGGGCTGCTTCCCAAAGCACCAGGCTCCTCTCCAGAAGCCCCGCTGCGTCCCGCTGGACTGCCAGCGGCAGACAATTAATAATGTAGTGGCTGTCTGCTCCTGCCAGAGACCCGGGGGAGGCAGGCCAGCAGCTGCCTGCTGCTCCATTATTGAACAGATCTGAGAACAAACGTAATCTGTTTTCCATTTACTCTTCAGGGATTACGGCATGCCGCCTTTGTCTAGAAACTGTCTCCACTTTGCAAGCCTTTTTCCATCCATTTGCACAGCCCTGGTCAGTCTCTGGCTTCAGAGGGGTTCCTGATTTCATGGCACATCTCCGGATCTCAGGCCTTCCAACTGAGCCAGGCTGCAAAATTAGACCATGAATGACCAAGGACTGGGAGAGGAGGACCCAGTTTCACAGGGTTCCTCTGCAGAGCATGTGAAGAGGAGTTGTAGGTGTAAAATTTGGGGAAGGTTTGGAGATATAGTCTTACATCCTTTAAATTAAAGTCAAATAACCCAAGAGACACAGATTTGGATTTATCATTGAAGCAAGCCACCTCTCCTCACCATCAGGATCAGGTGACAGGAGATGGTCCCACACTCAGGACAGGGGCATGGATACACGTGGACAGGGGCAGGTCTGTCACTTTACCTGTTCCTGCTCTGTTTGCTTTCCAATAGCAATAACTGAGTTGCCAAGGAAGAGGGACATTTGCCTTCTGACTTACTCAAGATTAGAAGCTGTAGCAGAGGTTGTCTAACAACTCTCAGATCACAACTGCAAAGTAAATCCCATCTCTACATGTATCCCAGTGGAGGAAGACAGAATCCAACAGGATCCCTCTGAAGTGGCTCAGTCTGTATCTCTGGCACCAAGAACAACAATCATCTTCCCAGCAGATCATCTTCATCTGGATCCCTGGGGCTGTCCCTCAATGGAGCAGTGCCAGTCCTGCAGTTCACAAACAAGGCTGGTCAGAGCAAGGCTCTGATTTGTTACTGCACTAAGGACAGATGGATGATAAGGGTAGCTAATCCCTGATCACCATCCAAGAGCTTTTCTGCAAGATCTGGAGCAGAAATATAAAATTACTACTCCCCAGGCTATTTCTACACAGTTGCCATTTGCATCTGTCAGCAGGTGGCACGGGAAAGAGAATCTCAGCTCTGCTGCCGGAGGCAAGGAGACCATGGATGACTCCTGCAGATACAAGCTTTTCTGAAAGCTGTCTGTAACTTTTGGGCTCACTGTTTTTGCCTCAGTCCCTCCAGCACTCAGTATTCCTTTTCTACATGAAGAAACAGCTTAAAGTGCTGTCGTGAGCTAACAGACAAGTCTTAATGGGTCTGCACATCGCCGCCCAACCTGCAGGCAAACGTTCCTCTGCATTGAGGCAGGGCTATTGAAGGAAGGACACCCTTTGGAGTATCGCTGGCACTTCTCACACCAGCTAATGCTTTCCCTGCAGAGAGATGAAAATTTGGGAGGAGAGAAAAAGAAAAATGAGATGAGAAAGAAGAGAAATAGATGGAGTCTGCCAGTGTTGCAAGATGTGCTGGCAAGTGGGCAGCCAACTTCTCCCCGCTAGAGAAAAGACGTGTTACCACAGGCTCAGGCCTCAAGAACTTGGCTGCTGTACCTGGTAAGCACACACTCACCTTCCTAAGTTACCTGGCTTCTCTGCAATCACTGGGGGCTGCCAGAATTTCACCAGCTGGAGAGTAAAGCCCCCACCTAAGGACATGCTGCCCATAACAGGACCCCAGCGTTACCATAAGGTGCTCTTACTTTCAGGTCTCACCTCAGAGCTGAAGGAGTCAGAAGAGCTTGTTTGCCACCAAGACACAAGACACCATTTGAGAGCTACTCAAAGCGGCTTCCTAAAGTCCAGAGCTGAGAACAAAAGCCCTTTTGGTACAAATCCATGACAACACTAACGTATATTAACCCATGGCACATAAATCCTTTAAACAGCATGAAGAAACCATTAAGCAAAACCCATCAAAACCATGTAAAAATCATGTTTGCAGACCAGGAAAGGGGTGGAGGAAATATACAGTGCTTTCTGAATGTCTGGCTGAGGAGGAAATGTTTGCAGAAAGAGTGCAAAGACCCCAAGGAATCCATTAAACTCAGCATCACCACAACGCATTGCCAGTGTGAAGGCCTCATTACTCCCTAATCACAGCCTGTAACCCAAAGCACAGAGCTGCTTCCCTGAGATTTGTACCTGGAGAGCATAGGCAGTACTTCCTTTCAGAAACACTTGCTGTCTACAACCTCTTGCTCTGACACAAGAGGATATTTGATGTCCACGTGCACTGCACTGAACCAGAACACACTCCCGTCTCAGCATCTTGAAATAATTGAGAGTCCTTGGAGCCAAATGCAGAAGTGGCTTAGCAGCTGTAAGGCAGCAGCACTTGGTTCTCATGCTGTGTGCTCATATGAAGACATCAAAGCTCTTTGAAAACATCACAGTGTCATAAGGGCCTTGCTGGAGCCATTATTAAACTCATTTAGATGGTGTGTAGATGAAGGCCCAGACAGGATAAACAATCTTTCTGCTGAAGACTGATCACCTCTGAAACGGCAGCCCAAAACAATTAAAACTCTCATTTTCTTTACTTATCCCAAACATTTTTCCATGTCACTGGTGAGGCAAGGGGACATTATTGCAAATGTCTCCCTCCCCATCCTCATCCACTCTTCATCCCTGTCTGTTTTGAGACAGCAGAAGCAGAAGAGTTACCGTGTGTGGGGAGGGAAGCACCTCCTTCCCCTTTTGGGTGGGTCATCACACCATGGCTGCCTCTACTTCTGTGCTGCTGCACAAATGCAGTCACAAGTGGAAATCTCCACCCTCGACTTACAATTGCCATGGGCACACCAGTCTGTACCATAACAATGAGTTCTGGCAAGCAGGGGTGCTTGCCACACACCAAAGTGCTTGGCTGGCCAGGCGGGATGCACAGAAATAATGGAAAAATGGAGCCATCCTTCTGCCACATTAAGGACATTGATCAATGAAAACACTGCATCGAACAGCCTAATAGCGTTGTTAAAAGATCATTGCTGCTTCTTTAGCTAACAAGTCAGCTTCTGAAAAAATCATTTTTTATGGAACCCGAGAAGATATATCAACACTGGCTGAGATCGCCAGCAGGTGTAAATTGATGTAGCTCCACAGATGGCCATGGAATTGCCTTGATTTAAAATCAGCTTATAACTTAAGCATGTAGTATTTTGCAGCAGTAAATAATACCCATGAAAATTAGGCAGGGGGTGAGGGGTCAGACAGGATAAAGCTATTTTCTGTCTGTAGTCTCCATTCCATTTCCATGCTGCGGAATTCTTTCAATAGTGCCAAGGTACTGAGGGTCATCTGTAGGGTCCTGGCTGGTACCAATGAGCTGTGACACTGTCATCAATCAGGCTGTTTCCTTCAGACTGAAAACCAGGGAGGGGTGGGGTGGCAGAAAGAAAATGCAGGATTCCTTCTCTTGCCATAGCTACTGGTGTAACCCCAAATGATTTGAACCAGAAGTACTGCTCCAAAAAGGGCTTTTTAAAAAAATATGTGGTGTCCATTAGGAGAGAGAAATAGGGTTTGCTTTTATGACTCTTCATGCTTCAGAATTCTTCACCCTGATGCCAGAAGGTCCTCTGAAGGAGGAAGGACCTTCACTAAGACAGCAGGCCCCTCAGGGAGCACGCACTGGGCTGGGCTGGGTGCAGGCTCAAAGGGCAGGGGCAGTCTGTGAAGGAAGGGCCTGCTGTGCACACAGCAACACGAGCTGCACAAGCCCTAATCTCATCAGCTCAGGTTAAACCCAGGGAGATCATGAAGATTAGCAGGATTCCAAGGCACAGTATCCAGCTGACTTCCCACGGGAATTAGACAACTCTGTCCTTGATATCCTCCCCTCAGGCTCAGGTACTGCATTTCCCTTGCCGCAAGCAAACAGCACTGGAGAGAATACAATCAACACGGCAAAAAACAAGTCAAAAAATGGAACAATTTCCTGCGTAACTGCCCCATGTGCTTTGGAAGGAGGATCTGGAAGGTATCTTTTGGAAGTGGATTCTGAGGACATGAGTAATGCCAGTCCCAGAAGAATAAAAGGCAATGTGACTGCAGCCCAGGGAAGAAAGCATCTCCTGTGAAACACTGGAAGCAGACCAGCATCCTAGAGAAGAGCCCTGCTCTTGCCAGCACGATCCATGAAGGCCAGCAGCTCTGCCCACCAGCAGCCAGGCTGGTACCACCCATCCCAGGCTCTGGTATCGGTCCAGAGGTGAGAGCTTGAGCTGATTCCTGCCCCTGGCCTGGGCCACCTGGGCTGTGCAAGCAAGGCTGGTCAGCAGGCTCAGGAGCTAAACCTGCCCTCATTGCCCATTCTGGCACCATTGGCTCTCAGTTATTGTCCTGCTTGAACCCCATCAGCCCCAGGGCTCAGAATGGGCTTTTTCATCCTCCAAAGGAAGGGCAGAGAGGCAACAAATTAGGGGGGAATTATCCAGGCCTGATCCTTTATACAAAACAGCAGGTAAGTGGGGGGAAAACAGTGCTATCTTTCCTCTCTCTTTCCTTCTCTAACCACCACAGCCACATCCTCAGACCTCCCCGTGGCTGGTGCCACTGAGCACAGCAGAGCAGACGAGCTGCACGCAGCCTTTGCTGGCACCGTTTGCTCTGCTGCCTTCTGGACGCCTGACAAGCAGCAACTTCCCCAGCCCATAAATCACACACGACTCAAAATTAAGTCTCCTGCCTCCACTCCTGGTTTATTAACCCCATGAGGCATTAGGAGGCCTTTTTAGAACCAGAATGGCAGATAAAGGGAAAGGTAATAAAGCAGAATTGGCTCTCAAACAAGCAAGCTTTAGTCCCCAGAAAGATGCTTCTGGTCATGTCTTCGAAACATTTGTTCCAGCTATGGCTCTGCTGCCTGCCTGCCTCACCTCCACCAGCCCTGCAACAGCAATGCATTCAGATACCAGCAGCTGATTATTTTCTAAAGACTGCAGCATAAACATGAGAGAACAAGAAGCAACACACCATGTTGTCTGCAGCAAGACATTTCAGGAGCATTTGTGCCTTGCCAGATCAACTCTCTATGATCCAACACTTTGGAACACCTCACTAGGAGCTGGACTGTTGAAGAACCCCTCTCCCTGACTGTTAGGAGGAAAACCTCCAACAATTTCAAAGGCAACAATATTTTCACCTTATGCAAGGAACAGCTGCACAGGTGCAAGCCAAAGATGCTTTCATCACCTCACACCACTGGGCATAAAGGACAGCACATGGGAGGGTCTGGTGTCACTTCTGTCTCATTCCAGCTCTGGTCTCCAGGCAGAGAAAGCACCAAGACACCCAACCCAAGGCTTGTCCACCTTCTCAGCATCAGAGCCCTGTCAGCACAACAACGACAAGGGATGTAATGGTGACCTGTATCTCTAATAAGCTGCCAGGTCTCAGTGTTCCTTCACCTTGCTGCCCCCTCCAGTGAGGTGCATCTCACTAATCTGCTTATTTCACCTCACCTCTGTCTGAAGATTCCTGCCAACAGCAACAAAACCCATTCCGTGTATCAGGTACGCCTCTCACCGCCATCACCCAGCCCCTTGTTACATCCTGCTCTCTGGAGGAGAGAGCCTGCCGTGCTTTCCAATTCCATGCCCCAATCTCTTTAGACAGATTTCACAGTAATTGCAGAGCCGAGCCGCCTGGGCTGCGCGCGGTGCCTTCGCTTCAATGTTTATCCAAGGTGCCACGGATTTCCAGCTGTGATCTGTCAGCGATTATTTCCATACCCTTCACTTCACCCCTGTATGCAGGCATGTACCGAGGAGAGAGCAGTAATTAAAAGAATTGGGGTCTATTTAATTACCTTCTGACACGATAACACAACGGCTGCCTTCAAAGCAGGGAGACTCCCAGCAAATCAGATGGAACGGCAGCGGAGCAGCAGCGTGGGACCTGCATCACATTAGCACAGCTTGCCTCTGCTGGCAGGGGGGATGGAGCATTTGGTCCTGGCTGGCTCAGCAGGAGGCAGGCTGGGGTTAGAAAGGAAGGGGGGGTTGCCCAAATCCACCCCCATGAGCCAGAAGGAGTTGGTTTCACACAGATTCACGACACCTCATCCCTCAAGCGGAGGAAAGGTCTCCTCCCACACAACTTTCCCCTCTCTCCTTAGCAGCAGTGCCTGCTTTCAACAAGACAAGAGCAGCCTGGGAAGGCAATGGGTAGAGGAGGTTAAACCTGCACCTTCTGCAGCCCAGAGACCCTCAGAGGACCCTGGGGAAGTATCCAGACTGGTCACCCACAGCCTCTTCCATGGGAGAGCTGAACTGTGAATGCCAACCACCACAGCCTCAGGAGCACCCTGGGGTCAGTGGTCCTGAGAGGAAACTCAAGTGGCCTGCAAGTCCCAGGGTGAACTCATGCACTGGAATACTGGCACTGAGCCTCTCTCATTTGTTATTGTGTCAGGATATAATTGCTTCCCCTCATCACCCTTTCACCCTGGATCCCATGGGCTGGGTCTGTGTAAGTTTGTACTCATGAAGGTCATGGTTCTGCTGAAGGCATCTTATTTTTGTCTCCAGCTCAGGCAGAGGGCACAGAGCTCTGGGGAAGGATGCCCCACTGCCCTGCCTCCCAGCAGGTGACCTCAGCTCTCCTGCTGCAGGAGCTGACTTTTGGCAGCTCATCTTCCCTAACAAGCCTCACCTCTGAGCTGTACCCTCGATCCTTTCAGACACCTCCTGCCTTAGGGGAACACAATTATCTTCAGAGATGTTTGGAAATTAATAAAGCCTGGCTGATGGCTGGAACACATCTGTGCCAGGACCACCACAGCAGCCTGAGGCTGGCTCAGTCCTGCCTTTGGGGATGCTGGCTCCCCACACCAATCAGTTACAAACCTGCGGTGAAGAGGCAGGATGTAGAACCCACAAACTGTTCCTCTGCAGAAAGGAAATGAAAACCAAGCAGAAAAATCTAACCACATGCTCCCGAGCTCGTCAGGAGACAACCAGAAAAAGCAAAGAAAGGAGATCCCTCAAGATGACAGCAGAGTCTGTGCCACCAGCCCGATTCACACTGACTCCAGGAGGAGCTGCAGGTGCAGAGCACCTTTGAAGATAACGTGTCTTTAGCTTTGTAAGTCACCTAGAAGCTCACAAACACAGGCCAGATGTTCCTTAAGAAAGACACCCTACCATTTCCTCCTGAAACAGAAAGCCCTTTCGGAATCTGTCAGGATACTGAGTTTTTTCATGACAAAAATTGAGTTACGTAAAAGTCTCTTCCCCATAAACAATTCAGTGAATTCTGTCTCCTCTTTTGGTTTTACTGGTGCAAAACAAGAGAAGACGATACCCAACTTCCCCTAAGCTGTTTGCTGGCTGTATTCAAAACACGGGATATTCTGGCTGATTTTGGATGTAAGAATCAACGTCACGTCTCTGTTCTGCAGAGGGCGGTTTCTCTCAGAGCCCAGCGAGAATATGCACATTTATGACTTGAAATTCATTCTCTGGAAAAGTCCTCCGTGCTTTGTTTAAAATTCATTGTTTCTTGTAAAGCCATTCGCTAGAATATTAATAGAAGGAAAATATATAAAAGGAAGAAATGCAGCTGACAGGAATTTGGTTAAAAATTCAAACCAATGTTCACAGGACTTTTCAATTTCTCAGCTCCGGGTTGCGTAATTTTCAATGCACAGGCCCTGAAACAGGCCTGACTTCTAATGCTATTTTGAAAAGAAAAGACATGATGAATGTTTTGGCAGATTCTTGATTTCCTTTTCAGCTCACTGTGAAAATATGATTGAAAATGCAAAGGCGCCATAAAAAAAGAAAGGAGATGAAGGACAGAACATTACACAGGAGAAAAGAGTCTGCATAGCCAAAGAGGTCAAAAACTGGGTTTTCCTTAATAAAAGACTTGGCAGTGCTGGGTTAACAGTGGGACTTGGTGATTTTACAGGTCTTTTCCCACATAAGTGATTCTGTGAGTCTAAGTTTGGGTCCAAAGCAACCACAATAAGACCGAAAGGTGCACAAACCCGTTTTCCTTTGGTGGTGCTGCAGAGGGGCAAGGAGAGCAATTGTTAAGACCAGTGGCTTGGAAAACACCTGCAGCTCCTGTCCCACAGCCACCATTTGACTTCACACTGCAGGGATGAATGATGACTGTCCCAGTGACCAACCCATTAGAGCACTCAGGTCCTGTACCTAATTTACATACCCCTGCACATATTTCCATTAGACAAAATAAATACCTATGATTCTATGAGTAATGTCATTCTAAGTTGCAGAAGAAAAGAAATTGGTGGGGTAGGCAGGAGGGAGAAATGACTGAAGCAGTTATTAACGAGAAACTACCCTGTAATTACACAGATTACCATTACCCCATCAAAAGGCAGCAAAACCACCCTGAATTAACACCCAAACACTCCCGACAGGCACAAACTATTTCATAGCAGAGCTCTCCTTACCACACACTCTGCAAGTAGCAGAAGACTTGGCCTCACAGATGGCATCTGCTCTCTATCCACCCCCTGTTTATCTCCAACCATAATTAAGAAAATCACCAGCAATCAGAGGCCGTCAGCTGCTCCCAGCCCATATTGGAACAGGGCTGGAACAGCTGTGTCACAGCTTTGTACCATTATCCCTCCTCCACCTCTCTAACCAGTAACAGCTTCATGAAGAATAGACCTTGCTGCACCTGAAATACTTCAGAATAAA
Source organism: Pachycephala philippinensis (assembly GCA_013397055.1). Lineage (NCBI taxonomy): Eukaryota > Metazoa > Chordata > Aves > Passeriformes > Pachycephala > Pachycephala philippinensis. Next base: position 631,198 of record VWZT01011586.1, on the reverse strand, counting down.
GGGATGGCTCTGTTTCATCAGCAGCAAAGAGGGGACAGCACCACAGCAAGCTGCCTTACTGGATCTGTTCAGTCACTGCTACTGGTATTAAAAGGTGCAGAGGCTTGACGTGACTGTATCACACCAAATAAAGCAAGGATTTCACTCAGCCTTTATCCAAGAACAAGCAGCTAACCAAGATCACTGCAACCCTTCTGGGGCTGGAAAATGACCCAATCAAACTCACCAGTACAGGCCAGAGGAGTGAATAACCCTCATGGGAACTGCAGCTGCAATTTCAAATGAGCAGGGCACAACCATCTGCATTGGAGTCTGGCTGTGACAGCCGTTCTTCAAGACTTCTTCAGACTTCCAACATCCTTTCAGCCATCTTTCATCTGCTGTGCAAATCCCCTCCCAGAACTCAGTCCCTTGTAAGAACACCAGGAACAATGACCTGTCGGGTGTTGACTTAATGTGGGGTAAGAGCAGGACCAAATTCAACCCCATCCTCCACAAAGGGCATGAGCAGGGAGGAGCAGGTCAAGGGCACTGGTGAGAGCTTTTCCCCCACTGTCTAACTGAGAGCAAAGCTGAGGACTGCTGCAGCCCTCTTCCTTCCTAGCTCTGGTCCCTCCTGACATGTGGGCTATGGCATTTCCCACCATCCATGGCCTGGCACTCCCTCCCTGCTGGGAGCACGAGATGAGCACAAAGCAGAAGCAAGAAGGAACTCATCCATAGAGCTCTGGGCCACTCAGGGGGGCAGACAAGGCTGGGACAGCAGCACCTCTGAACTCCCAGCCCTCAGTGTCAGGAACAGAGGCTCACAGGGAGAGCTGGCACCATGCCACAGAAGCCATGTGCAGGTCCTAACTCCACAAGGAGGTCTCAGCAGTGAGCAGTACCGCCCTGAGCAATGATTGGTGGTGTTACTACAGGAGTTTCCAGTGCCATTGCCATGGGACCTGCCCATGACACCCCAAAATCCTCCCTGCTGGGCTGGGAGCTGTGTGGGTGCCAGGGAAATCCTCTCCCCAGACACGAGGCTGAACCCAACCCAGATCACCCCCCTCCCACCCCAACCACACGCGCACTCTTGTGCAGAAGGCAAAACGAGGAAAACTCAAAACCTGCTGTTGCTTTAGTTGTGTGCTTGGAGGGAATCCTTCACTGGTGAGAAGCACTGGCAGAGACTCCTCCCAGCACAAGGCTTTGCCAGCAGAGCCCATCCTGCCCAGCAGCTCAGCCCCCGGTGCCCAGGGGGGCACACACAGCACGGGCCCCCAGGTGTGTGTCTGCATCAGCACAGTGAAGTCTGTACAAACCACAGAGCCATTATCAGGGGTAAAATTAGCTCCTGTTACTGACAGCATCTATCACTCATTCCTACTCTAATCTCTACCAAGGGAAGGATTTACAAGCAACAATGATGAAAGAGAAAAGGGAAGGGGAGAAAAAAAAAATCAAAGCAATACAGAGGGGAGAAGAAAAAAAATCAAAGCAAAGATAACAAAAGCATTTGTGAGGCTGGAAGAAACAAACTACATTATATTACAGGGACCAAGGGATCCTTATCATGCCCAGATAAGATTTTCATTCACCGTGTTGGGAATTATTTTTTTTAACTGCTTAAGCAGATTCAAATACACTGCCAGGTACCTCCAGCTCTGTAAGGATTTTCTTTTAGCCATGCAGCATTGCAGCAGCTCGCCTTAATAAAAATCCTAGGGAAACACACACAATGGGAAGCACATCAAAGGGACACATGTTGTAAGCATCCTACCAAACAGGTATAAGAACTTAAGGGGGGGGAAAAGATAAAGATCAGATTTATGTCAGTGTTGTTCTTTAAGAGGTTTAGTCACCCTGTAAAAAAAGGATTTATTAAAAACCTATTAATCACAGAATAACCAGTTTTGATGAACCTAACCCTTAGATCAATGGATAGTACACTACTTGATAATGTGTATTAGTAAATGATTATGTAATGCAGACATTAATGAGCCATTATGAGAATGATTCTTAAAATAAAGTATGACCAGAAAAAGAAAGCAAACCACCAGCAGTGCTGCTTGTTAGCTCCCAAGTAACCTTTGCTTTGTTTGCCCTTAATAAATTCCTCCAGTTACTGGCAGAATTAATCACCACAAACAAATGTAACTTGTGGATGCACTGTTCTGTGAGTGGCCCACAGGACAGAGCCTTCCCTTCCTGAAAGGATGCACCTAATGCCAACTCCACTGGAGTCAGAGGCACCTCAGTGACCTGCAGGAATATCATCCAGAAAAACAATCTGATTAAAATGTTTCTTTTATGCACAGGCCTCAGAACACCTCACCAACAATTATTAATGGAGCTGTTCAGCAAACCCACCCTATCCTGCTCCTACTGCCCCCACTGTGCCAGAGGAGAGCCAGCCCTGAGCTTCCAGCCTGACTTTGTGTCCTGTAGCCAGCTGGAGCTGCCTGGGGCCTGTCTGCATCAAATAAAGGAGAAACAACAAAACAGAGTGAAGGGCCTGCCCTGTCCTTACAGCTTCACCACAGGCCAGTCTCCCGTGAGGTTTATCCAGCCTTGTACAGACCTGTGCTCCTGAGCAGCCATTTGGGTGGGGATGCCTGTAGGATGTGGGCTAGGGGGAGCTGGGAGGTAGAAAGCCATGGGCTCACCAAACGTACCTGCTGGAGCTGCTGCCATGCAGGGCCTCACAATGAAGAGAAAAGAGAACGTGGGGCTGTCTCACCACCCAACACTGTCCCCCTCATCCCTCTCCCTTCCCTCCTGGCAAAGGGAAGGCATCAACATCTCTCTTGTAAAAACATTGAAATAAATGTGAGGAAATTACCCATTTGCTAAGAGAGGCGATATGTATGCGTATGTGTGTTGGGAAGTCTAATTTGCATTTCTGGGCCTCAGCGTGCCCCTAATAGAATTTACAGTGGGTTGTGAAGATTGCCATCCCAGCTAATCAAATATAATAAATAGCTCTGACTGAGCAGATGACTCTCCTACAGCACTGTGGTTATCAGAGGGATCGGTCTTAATTTGAGACTCCATTCATCAGCCCTGCTAACAGGATTGTGCAGAGAGTGATATTTGACAGAAGTGTTTTCGAAATTCCTAAATGGAGAGTGTGCATTGAGGGAGACAAGATGGATGTTTCCATTAGGGTGACCGTGCAGGATGTCACAGCAGCCCTGGCTTCCCACCCAGCAACAAATAACTGACAGACACACGCCATCAAGGTGAGCGCAATGGCCACAGATTCCTTCTTGTTTTCTTTATCTAAAGGAAAATAATGAATTAATTCTAGGGATTAAGTGTGGCAGCAGCCTGTGCTCCTGGCTGTACATCACAGTGACAAGCAACTCCTCTACCTGGGGACAGCAGTGAAGGCAGGAGAGATCCAAGGAACAGGGAACACTTGTGCAGGGAGTCAGCCACGAGCTGCTGCAAGTGCTTCCCACAGCCCTGGGCAAACGGGTTGTTGAGGATCAAAGGGCAGAAAGGACCTCCTGATTTAATGATCCATGTACCCTGCAGGCAGAACATCATAGAATCCCTTTCTGTAAGGTATCATGTATCTCTTTAAAACCAGTTGGGTTTTCAGACTTCACCACTCCCACTGGTCACTCACCACTCCGTGTTTTGTCTTGATCTTGACCGGCAAGAATTGTTCTCCACCCTGTGTCCAAGGAGCAGCAGGAACCCCTCTCAACCTTTGCTTTGCTAGCCTGAATGTCCCTTTAGTCCCTTTAACCTCCACCCACAACATAAACTTCATTTTGCAGCCGTGCCACACTGAGCTCACCTTCCTTGGTCACCTGGGGCAACATCTTACTACAGGTGAGTTTGTGCTTCACTTCCTCAACCTTCTCAGGATCCCCCAGACCACTGGGGCTGTCTCCAGTTTGCCCCCACTCCATAAGGAGAAGTGTAGGGAGACTCCTTGAGGCTGGGAAGAGCTGTGATGAAACCAGACCTGTTGCTTTGAGAAGCTCTCCCACAGCAGACTGGGCCTGTGATAAGGCGCTAATGAAAGACGTGTTAATTATCACCCACCACCACTGTAGACCTGCAGAGTTTTCCAGACGTGGTTGATAGCAACTTTCAGCACACAAACATGCTCTTCCATTTCCTAGGAGGAGGATAATGCAAAGCCATTCTCTCCTTCTGTCAGCAGCACGGGCTGAGGGGCAGATCAGATACAGCAAGCTGATGAAGGGCACCGTGAGAAACACCATTCCTGGCCCAGCTGTGCCCCACAAAGCATCTCAGGGGCTGTGAAGGTTGGTTGCTCCTGAAAGAACGGGGCAGAGGAGCAGGAAGGAGCAATAAAACCCAGGAATGACCAAGTTGTCTCAGACCCATCCATCCAGGCAGCACATTTTGCTTCAGATGTTGTAAACAACACAGCAGAAAATGGTAAATCACACCGTTAAAGTGATCCCCAGTATTCTTCCCATCTTCTTTCTCATTCTCTTCATCTGGAGCCATTCCTTTTGGCAGAAACAAAGAGAACATGAAACACGCTGGAAAAGGCTTCTCAGCTCATGGCTGCTTGTTCCACCTTGAATAGCCCCAGAGCTGAGAGCTGCTGTCCCAGTGAGAAACAAGAATCACTGTGAATCGTCTTCAGAGACAGCCCCCTGCTTAAGGGACAGAGGGGAGCATGGACAGGTCAGCAAGGAACGGGAGAAATGTATATAAAAATACGTTTTTTCTATATATTTAAAAAAAAAAAAAGATAAGAGGAAAGAGGGAAGCTTATTCTGCAAGTCAAAAACAGTTTGGCATTTCCAAGTTAAATAAAAGTGAAGCCCCTGTCCGCATGCTTCATTGTAACACTGTTGCTCTAAATCCCCTTTTATCCCTTTAATTATGCATGGAAAAACCACACGACCTCCCTGCTCGTATGCTCAGCCGAGCAGTGGCTCACAGTGCAGAAGGCTCATTATACAGCTTTAGCGGGGCTGAGTGCTCTGAATTATTTAAATCTCCATTAAGCCTCCACTATGGCATATCTGTGTGATAAACGGATCAGGTGCCGCTGGATTTCTCCCCTGGCCAACCCGCTCTCCCTTCTCCTTCCCTCTCCCCCTCTCCTTCCTCCTGCAAAACTCAGTAGGAAGGGAGATAATTGCCAAGAGGGAAAGAGTTTGCACTCGTGCTATCAAGTGTTCCGTTGTCATTTAAAAAAGGCCAACTGAGCCAAGTAATAAAGACACTTAATCAGGATTAGCACTAGAGGGCATGGTAAGGTGGTCAATGCATAACTTGTTTAATGGCCATTTTATTGTTTAAATTAAATAAAACTTAAATCATTATGTTTTACTTAAGCAGTGTGAATGCCCTGTCCCTGTTCCCGCAGCATCACTCCAGCAGCACGCAGAGGAAATGGTGTTTGGCCAGAGATGGGGCAGTGGAGATGATGAGGATCAGAGTACCCAGAGTGGGGACGATCTGATTTATCCTCCCCATCCTTTTTTCACGTGCCCACTGTTCTACAAGCTGGTATCATCAGGAGAGCAATGGTCCAAGGAAAAGCGAGGAGAGGTGGACTGAGGGATCTTGGAACACAAAGTGTGAGGAGTTTGTGGAACAGCCTTCCGGATCCACAAGAGGGGGAAGAAAAAGAAGAATAATCACAGTGAAACACAGCAGTCCCGGCAGTTTCCCTGGGAGCAGGGGAGTTCATCCCAGACCAAGGAGAGGCCCTTAATCCCTGTGAAGGGCAAGATCAATCCTCCTTAGAGGCAGTTTCCTGCTGCCACAGAGCTCTCCAAGCATGAAAGGATGGGGAAATGGGAGAAAAACTCTTCATATTGCTATGCAAAACACCTCCTCAGGGCATGGGCAGAGCTAACCAACAGCACCCAAAGGGCCATGGCAGGAAAGCCTCAGGTTAACACGTTTGTTTTCCTTGATTTCCTACTGCTAGGGACAAGAAGGAGTGGGTGATACCAAGTCTGGGCACCCAGCAGCTACAAAGTCTGGAAAAGAATTAACAGAAGTCTCGGGTAGAAACACTTTTAGAATACTTTAGTGTTTGGGGGAAAAAAAACCCTTTTAATGAAAAAACACTGTCAGCCCCGAATATACCTCCTTGCTTATCTCAACACCAGGAAAGGGGAAGGATCCTTTGCCTGAATCCCATCACTGAGGACCAGGGAAAGTTCTGAGAGCTCCTCACCACAGCACACTCGGCTGCATCATCACAAGCCACAGGCACCTGTCACCTGAGGTACACACAGCCCCACAAACACAGCCCAGGAAAACAAACCTCCCCAGTCAGTCCACAATGGCTGGTAAGGGAAGCCACGACCCAAAAATACCGTTGTTATGTCCAAGTCACAGTTCCCTACCCCCCAAAAAAGTGAACAGGATTTAGCTCCTGATCAACCACAGGTTTCCTGAGTGAGCACGAATAAGTCCCACGTCTCCACAGGCTTTGGCTCCTGGGCTGCAAGATGGAGATAAGGGACCATCTGTTCCCCCTCACGCTGTGGAAAGGCCAGAGGATCCCGAGGAGCTGTTGGAGGCTGAGATAACTGCCTGGCTCTCCCCATGGCCTCAGGAAGCACCCGCTGAATGGGGCAGGAAGCAGGTGCAGGAGACTAGGAGGTGCATTAAGTTATTTATTTATGAAAGCAACTGCAAAATGTGCTGAGGAGAGGGAAAAAAAAAGTCTTTTGTGTTAAAAAATAACCTCTGCCTTAAAAATAGATATATTTAAAGGCCTCTTATTTTAGAAGTTTCCCTCCATATTTACTTGAGATAAATGGAGGCAGCATAGTGGCAGCATTTCCTTAAGACTTGAGAAATAGATGGCAGGACTCTAGAGACAGGTTTCGCTCGTATATCATTGCCTTCCCCTCCCAATCCCTGGGGGACACGTGTTGCTGTGACATCTTTTACTAAGATTTACAGAGCAGTCATCCTGTCAGGAATGTGAAGGCAGCCTTGCTGCCACAAAGCTGCTGTCAAACCTGCCCCACGTTCAGGAGGCAGCAGTTAACCTTGTTTCCAAGCCACAGTTTCTGTATGCAGAGGCAGCAGAGACAAAGAAAGAGCCCAGTCTGCCCCACTCCTTCTGCAAGGGGGCTGTTTGCTGTCTACTTACTCCACCAGGTTTTTAAACTGGTATTTATTTTGCTGCCCTGGCAGTGGGTATTTCTTCAAGATGCAGGAAAGAGATTAGGGCTGGGCATCCTGTTCCCGGCTCTGCTGCTGGTTCCCTCTGGGTTACCTTTGGGGATGGTGTGGGGGAAGCCCGACCTCAGTGGCAGTGCTGGGGCTGCCTTTGCTCTCCCTCCATGCCTCAGTTTATCACACTCTTGCCAACTCCCATCTGTATTTTTAAAAACAGCATGAGTCAGGCATGAGTCAAAGTCTTAAAATGTGAGGAACCGGCTTTAAATTCAGGCTGCATTTTAAGGAGGAAGGTGCCAAATTTTTGTGTTTGTGAAATCTCCAGCAATGACCTCTAGGTGCTTCTTTTAGAAGTCTGAGATTGATAGTAACTATATAATATTTACAAGCATGAATCATCTCAGTTTGCAGAATATGCTTTCCCTTTTGCTGACAACTCTCAAACTAACTGGACTATATCAGGACAACCTTTCCCAGGCAAAAAACACAAGTCATTGTCTCCCATGAACAATAAAGACAGCAGAATATTAGGACAGAAAGGGAACTCAGGTCTCAGGGCTTCAGTGAGTGCCTCCAGTGACTGTCCAGACCAAAGCTCAGGGGCTCAGCCAACGAGAGGGGGAAGAAGCCTCAGCAGCCCCCAGTGCTCCATCCATCCTCCTGGGCAGCCACCGTGCCCATGTGCTGCTCCCAACTTCCAGATAACAAGCAAATGCCTGCGAGATGGATACCCAGAGAAAGTTCAGTATTAAAAGAAACCCACTATCAGTTTCTAACGCAATTAACAGCCCCCTGCCAAGAGAGCCAGTAAGAGCACTTCATCAGACCATTACAACCCTGGAGGGTATAGAGAGGCTGCCACGGTAACTCCTTTAATTGCCCTTAATGTTTCATTAAACACAATTACATTTAAACCTAAACTGTGCCATTTGTTGTGGTTTTAATTAGACAAAGGGCAAGATAAAAGGATTGGATTAACCCTCCTCTTCCCTCCCTCCCCTCTACCAGGGACTGGCCACAGTCAAACCGGATAGGGAGAAAAGCAAAAAGGATGGAAGCACAAAGCACATCCACAGACACGTGCACATGGTGGACAACAGCTGGACCTGAACTCACCAGAACCTGCTGGGGAAGGCAAAGCAGTGGCTGTGCCTCTCCACAGACCTTGCAGTGCCCCATCCTCGGGCTGCTGCCCACCTGCAAGGTGTGAGCCACTCCTGAGCCCCGAGATCCTTCCTGGCTCTGCCCAGTCCGTGCTGAAGGTACCAATCAGTGGTAATTTGCTTCAGTTAGGGCAGCACAGGCTGGATGTGGGGCTCCCCAGCACAGCCACACCTTGCCAGGACAGTCCCAGCGTGGGTGGGAGCTCTGGATGGACACTGGCCTGAAGGAAAGGCATCCTCTACTCCCACAATCACATTGCTGCCAGCAAACAGCGCTCCCTGAGCTTGTGTAGATCACACTCACCCATTTGATCCATCTGAAATCACTTCAGTGATTCCCCTCGAATACACCCTGGTTGCACCCCTTACCCCATTGGTTAAAGGCTCTCCAAGGTCACCAGCTCGTTTCCATGACGTGCTCCAGCAGCCTTTGCAAGGAGACCTGGCAGCACCCTCTGCTCTGAGCCTTTCTTCCAAGTCCAGCACTCCTTGCTATAGTTCCAGACCTCTTTTTTAAACCCAATTCTGCAGCTTCTTTGGCACAGTGAGTGATTCCCGTGGCCACACGGACACACTGTTCCTGATGCCTCTCCTCTGTTAGGAACATGCATCAGCCCAGCTCTTCTGAAGAGAGGCTACTGTGTTGGATGTGCTCTCGGTCCCATATGCCTTTAAAGCCATTCTTGAAACACACACCGAAAAAAAAGCATGCAAACCCTTATTTCAGCCTCATAAAAACAAAAAACATGCAGAATTTAATCAGTACTTCTTTAAGTATTGCTTACAAAATAAGCCTCAGGCTTAAATGCTGAGACTGCGCAGCCCTATTCAATGCTGCAAACAGCTCTGGCAAACCAGCCTGTCTCCTCCATCTTTTCTGAGCCTTTCAGTGACTTACAGGAAAAAGAAAAGCAGATTTAGCTGCAGTGCCACACACCCAAATCAGAATAAACTGCTGAAATGCTGCTCTGTTCAGAGATTTATGATACAATTAACATTTTTGTTGGTTTCTAATGACTTCTTTCTTCCTTTCTGAAGCTGACAAGAGAGTAGGAATAGCCACGGGGTATAATCAGACTGTCTGCAAGGTGGAAGGGAAATGAAGCAGAGCAGAAAGGGACTCTCTGAAGCAGCCGGGTATCATTATTATCTCTTTGTGGGAGCATTAGCACCATTGGAGGGCACTCGGGCACCACTGGAACAAGAGCAGCATAAGAACTTGAATAGAACCGAGGAGAAGATGAAAAGAATGAAACAGACACTCAGTGACAGGTCTGAATAGTCTCCTTTGTGCCACAAGACTTGCTGAGATTTTGCTATCGCTTGACAAGTGCCAAAACTCCACAGGTCTGATCCGAAGACTACATGTGTCAACAGGAAGCCTCCCATTAACTTCAGGGAAACTTAGCCCCAGCCAAGGTGTAATAGATCATGTACCACCATTACAGGGAAATAAGTGAAATCCATCTTAGAATTCTCGCTACTAATTTTCAGCGATTTTTCACAATATATCTCATCATCACAGTGTCTACTCACACAATAAATCAATGTTTCTGCAGAGCGGCGAGAAAAAGGAGGGGATGGGGCAGGTGGGAAAGGTGGTAGGGGAAACGTGTGCCATCGCTGAGCAGGGAGTAATCGCAGCAAGAACAAGCCTCCCTTTGGCTCATTAACACAGCTGACTAATTGCTGCCGAGGTGCACGGTGGTCTCACCAGTTGTAGAGACAAAGCTTTAACACCTCTGCTTGAGAGGGGACGGAGGCACGGACTGGGAGATTGCTCTGCCAAGGTCAGGAGAAGGGAACAGCTCTGGTGACACTGCCGTGGCCATGGCTTGGTGCTGTACTTGGAAAAAATCGCCAGAGCAGGGGCCTCCTCCATCAGTGGAGGCTGCCTGCCTCCAGTAGAGCTCCAGGTGCTGCTGGAAGAGCACGTGCACATCCCTGCTCCTGCCTCCAGGATTAAGGGGTGACCCTTAGGTCTGAGCTTTGGGGAGCCAGAGGGAGTGAGGGGCAGAGGGGTACGAGGGAGTGGGGAGAACAGCTGTTAAGCTGTTAGAGATAATAAATTGAATAGCTCTGAAATTGGACCCACAAGGATAAAAGTGATTTTAGTGCCTATAAGACCGACTATAAACTCAATCTGTCAGACAGCAGCAGCTGTTAAAGATAATGGTCCTGGTAAATTTAACTTCCAAACTGCCACAAAGGGACTAGTGTGATGTTAAGTTTCTCCCTTCTTTGAAAGGGGGTGGGGAGAAAAAAAAAAGGCATCAAAAAAAACCCACAAGATCTTAAACATGCATCTCCCGTCAGCTAATCAAAAAAACTGCTTTGAAGAGCCAGGATGGGCAGTACCCCCATGGGGGAGAGAGATCTCCCAGAGGCTTTTAAGCAGATGAATACCTCTGGGCTGCTTTGATAGGATTCTACAAATAATACCAAATATTTGCTAATCAGCCAAGGTCAGCGGGGAAAGAAGTGACTCTCTGCTCCAAAGCCAGGCATCTCCTAATTATTTAAGTCCACGCTGTGACTTTATCATAAGCTCTAGGCAAAGAAAAGCATCTAGCTGGACTGCTCCTGAGCAGATGGTGACTCGGAAGCATTCCCTTTCCCTCAGCCCTCCCTTGTCCTGGAAGGGCACAGGGACTGATGATCCTTCCCCCAGGAGCTGCCCAGCACAGGGTGCAATGGGGCAGTGAGGGAGCAGCCCCAGCACAGCACAGACAAGCAGCCCTTGCTCCAGCTACTCCCTGCCACAGATGCACTTGTCTGCTCACAGCAAAATCCTGCAAAATGTACTAAGTGTCCCACCAAAAACCCGGGGAATTTTAGCACTGAGCACAGCAGTGTCAAGGTGTGGCCGCGGAGGTCAGACAGAAAGCTCTAGAGTGGCAGGGTAATTCTTCAAAACCTCCTTTACCTGCCCAGCAGGTGATACAGCGTGGCTGAGGACGTTTTACACCAACCACTGTTCCAAATAAGCCATTTGCAGCAAGTGGTTTTAACATGACAATCAGAACTACTTAGGCAATTTTGGAAAGGCAGCAGGATTTGGCCACAGGAACTGAACGCAGTCCAGTTAACTTCACCTAACAAAGCAACTATTGCAACCACAGGACCATGATCAATTCCTTAAAGAACAAAGCAAACAAGACCCCAACAGCGCTGGTGAGAAGCAAGGAGGAGGGCTGGTGTGTCTGCACTGCCTCCTCATCCCTGCTTTTCTCCACACCTCCAGCATGGTGTGCACCATGTCCACTTCTCCAGCCCTTCCCAGGGCATGCCACAGGGACATGAACCTTTCCTTAGCACATACTCTCAATATCCTGCTTGCTCCAGGATCAGAGGAGGGTTTCATCTCGAGAGGATTTCTACACAGCTCATTTTTCAACTGCCTGACTGGTGCTCTTGGCCTCTTGCCACCCTGAGGGAAGTGGTTCCTTTGGAAATGTTTTTTTCCCAATGGGGACGAGATTTCTCATGTGCTTAGCATAACATCTGTGCCTTGGTGGATTTGGGTTTCACTGGAGTGAAGGATATGGTGTCAAACGCTGCAATGCTTCCAATCAAGGTCTTGGGAGAGGACCATGCAACTGCTTTGAAGCGATATCCTAGAGTTACTTCCCAAGCCTGGGATATTTTTCAAGAGGCTGAATCACTCCTTTTGGATGCACTTCAGCAGTACTTATCATTTCTAACCAGTAGTTAAAGAGTGTTGAAGGTCTCAAGTCAGAAGCAGAGCAATGTAAAATAGCTTTAAGCTACTTTGAGTTAAAAAATCCTGATTTTATTCAGCACTGTGGTTATTTATCACTGTTGCTGTCACCCAAGGACACAAGAAGAGTCCAGTCAAACTTAAATACACAGAATACCTAGGGGGGCATTTACAGATATGCTAATAATAGAAGAAAGCAACCCCAAACCCCAGTGATTTACACGTTTCATTGTCACTGGAAAGCCCCAATTCAAGAGCAGCTCCTCCAGCCTTTTCTTTATCAGTGGTAGGTAAGGACAGTATGGAAAGGATGGAGGGTTAATCCCTGTGAAATGATTTATCACTGCAACCATGTACAATACAGCTTCTGTCACAGTTGTCTGTCACTTCCCAGCAATAAAGCAGGGAACATTATTCCCAGGAACATCCAAGTTTGGAACTGGAGTTCCCCTAAAGCCATTCCCCAGATATGAGCAGCCCCACGCACAGGGCACACACTGGTTATCTCCCTCCCATCACATTTCTTTGTGCTCTCAGAGGGGAAAAAAAGAAAAAAAGGCGAGGGAGGGGAGGGGTGGAAAAAAAAATAGCCTCTCCAGGCCTCCGGGTTAAACTGTGACCTACTTCAATCCACACTGCTGCCCATTATTACCAATCCAATTATTCCAGACAGGTTAACTCAGCTTTAATTTATGTCAATCCAATTACTTTTTTTTATTATTTATTAAATAAAAAGATCACTTCATGCTTCAAATGATTTATGAATACTGGGTCAGCATCCCAGGGAAAGGACTTGGGAATGCTCAAGGTCAAGGCTGGCCTCATGCAGGAAATCCCTCCCAGAATTTGTGGGGAGAGCTTTACTCACCTCATCTCTCTTTTTGTATTTTAATTGGATCTCTCACACAAAAGCCTGTGGCTTCCAGGACTCTGCTCAGTGAGCAGGAATGGTATTCCAATTGCAAATATGTTTCAGCTGAAGTAAGAGGCACTTAAATTAACTAGATCTCCGTGTCTGCTGCAGTATAATGGCACAGTCTAGCACACAGCTTTCCCCTTCAGGGGAAAAATGAATCCAGGATGGACATTTTTCTTTTAAGACACAAAGGGGAGTCAAGTATCCAATTCCTGCAAATGTCCACTTCAACCCCCTTTGGTGACCTTCTCCAGAAGGCAACAGCAGAGCTGTTTTAAACAACCCCATCCCTACTTTCACTCCTACCTTCAGTCACTGCCAAGGTTCTGGCAAACTTCCCTGAGAATCAAGTGCCTTGTATCAGGGTGCTGTTAAAACACGCTCAGCAGCTCCTCCTTGGCCAGGCACAAAGCCTCAGCCTCCTCTTTGCCTCCAGAACCAGGACTGAGGCACCACGAGATGCTGTGTCTGCTTTCTGACACCTCGGGAACTGAGCCCACCTCCCCCCAAAAAAGGGCTCTAGGTGACTCAGTTCAACTTCTGCCACTAACCCACCCTCTGACCTTGGCAAATTCCTTTTGGCCTGGGTGCCCTGGGTTCCTGTCCCACAGAGACACCCACCTGCTCTGCCTCCTACCCACACACAGCTTGGGCTGGTCGCTACAGCCCTGCCAGGAGCAAGAGATTTGAGACCCAACAGCCTGCTGACTGAATGCCTCTGTGATTCCCAGACAGGCCATGAGCAGAGCTGGTTAAGTTTTTAACACATATTCCTCAATTATTTTTTCCCCAGTGTTTCTAATTAGGACCAAAATAGTTTTGCTTTTTTTTTTTTTTTTAATCCTGTCCAGCTAAACCTTTCAGCTGATCTCAGCCGCCATGGCAGCAGAGTCAGTTCTGCAGATAATGTGGATGCCAGACCATTTCCAAGGCTTTGAGTTAAAACCTTGAGAGGTACCTTGAAGATAAGATAGAGTTGCTGAAGCCAGTGAGACCCAGTTTCCCAAGCCAAGTCACAGCAGCCAGGAGGACACACTCCACAGGGGATGGTGCTTCCAAGAGAGCCCTGGAGCAGAGCCGTGGGGGTTGAGGCCACAGAGGCATGCTGAGTCACAGGGAAGAGGATGTAAAGCCTAACTGCATCCAGATGGGGAAATAAAGGGAAGAGAGATTTCATGGATAAACACTAAAATCACTTCCAAAAAAGCATCTTCCTTTTGGAAGAAGAAAAGGAAAAAGGCATCTCAACTGAAGAATGTGATTTTAACAGCCTCCTCAAAATGCTTCCTTCACCTCCTTAGATGAACAAAACAAGGACTACCTACATCTCAGCCTTAACCAGACAGTTGGACAACAGGGTTATCCAAAACCATCTCAGTCATGGACAACGCAGCAAATCCTCTGCCTGAAACAATGTCCAGACATCCAAACACTGAGTCACTTCAGCATCCCAGCCACTGTGTCCTTGAGGGAGAAAAGCCAGACGCTCAGCTGGGACACCCCGCAAAGCCAGACGCCCTCCGGGGGCAGAGCCCCTTCGGAGCCATGGTCTGGGATAAGAGGTGGGATGTTGCATCACCCTTTCTCAATCTCTCCTGCCTTTTCATTCTCACACTACCCAGCACCTCCAGCAGCCTGGGCAGCAATCCTTTCCCATCCTTCCCACATTTCTTTGGGAATAGGACACGTCTGTTTTTATCTAACATCCTGAGAATAATTATCTGTGTGCACAGATTACTTGTGGCTGACTAGGTTTTGCCATCCTACCCCAATTTTAGATGAGGGCACCAGAACAGGTCAGTAGGCTCCTAATAGGGAACTCAGTTCCCAAAGGCACCACGTTAAGTGGTGAAGGACTTTATTTATTAAATGCTGGATAAGGAAAGCATTAACATGCACAAGCCTATTACATTATTCCTTTCCTTATCCTCAGGCTGTGCCATTAGGAAAGTACATGAGAAACTGGAATTTTGCTGTATGGCTTCAATAGATGTCCACGTGCTTCTCAAGGACTTTTTGGATATAGCTTTGTGGAATGCACAGCCAAAAGTCATTATGTTCTGAAGGGGTTGTTGAGTTGTCTGAAAGCAGACAAATGGAAACAGAACCCTAACCAAAAATACTAACTTCTGTAGAGAGGGATTTTTGAAATTCAGGAAATGCATTACTAAAGCCAGAGAACTTAAAACTCACATTTTGCGTGCCACCAAAACAATGTGGATAGGCTTCCTTGGAGAGAAGAAAAAAATCCAAACAAACACCAAAAAAAAACCAACCAAAAAAACCAACTAAAAAGAAAAGTACATGGCCACCAAGTGGCTTTGAAATTTCCATCCCAAACACCAAGATGGCCCCTTGGGCTGGGACGGAGTTGTTTCAATTAGTGCTGCTCTGCCCAGCCTAATTGCAAGGGTTTGGAACAGCCAACATTCCCAAAGGGCCACGAGCTCTTCCCCCTATTGTTTTAGGCTCAGCATTGAGAGAGCAAGTGGAGGAATACCAGAGACAAGCAGGAGGGAAGCAGCTGTATTCACTTTCCCTAAGGCTATTCTGCCAAGTCTTAAAATAATATTGAGGTCCTTCACCCTCCTCCCTGTACATTTTCTGCCACAGACACCAGGTTTGTCCCAAGTTGTCTGTGACCTGGCACTGCATCTCCTGAATGGAAGCCCCACTTTTGACGGCAAAATCTAATGTGGGCAGGTGAAAGAAAAAGCCTCACAGCTCCTGCTGCGAGACAGCTGCCTTTGGGTGAGTCCAGGGCAAACAAGGGCTGGAAACACTTCCAGTTCCAGCCTGAGTGTGCGCTGAGGGGAACCAGTCCCTCAGGACCCCCTCTCTGCCCTTCATTTTGAAACAAGTCCCTTAGCAGGCTCCAGCTCAGCATGTACTGTCAGTTCACTCATGACACGTGCTAGTGTTGCTTTTCTGCCAACCCTCTTCAAAAGCAAAAAGGAGGAGACGAAAAAAGAAAAAAGTACAGCAAAAAAATGATGCCACTCTCAAGAAATGGCACTTTAGGCAGTCTCCACTACATCAGTAATGACAGTCAATAGTGCCTCCAAGGACTTGCTTTCTTCAAGTCAATACTACATTCTGACAGCCAGTTTCTTCCTGGGATCCATGAGCCTCTCTTCCAGATTCAATCTTGCTCAGACAATCATTCCTCTGAGGCTTTTATCCAGCTTACAGATAGTGCAGAGATACAAGAGCCAAACTGTGAAGAAATCTTTCTGCTGCTCTCCAGAAATGCATTTCTTCACTAAGTGGCTTTTCTTACCCGTCAGGGTCACACACAGCACTAAGCAAGGCAAGGGTCATGAGAAATACAGCAGAGATGCTTAAACAAATACCTCATCCTGGATTCCACACAGCTTAGGCTTCAGGTGATCCTCTCCCACAGCTTTCCCTCTAAGGGGATTTACCACTGCACTGGCTTGCAAACACATGCACAAGAGGACAGCAAGACAGAGCACAGGACCTTCCAACAAGATACCATGACTTCAAGTCTACAAAGCTCATTTCCCTGACTTGGCTGCCTGAGCTAGAGACGAGATCATACCCACCAACATCTGCCACCAGTTTTGGTGTCTCAGCAAGAAAGGTCCCGTCTTGTTAAAGAACTGTTCACCTCCATCATTAAAATCATCTTTAGTGGGCAGTCCTTTCCTCAGGCACCAAGGGTGAAATACACAGTCATCTTTAAAGAGGGCTTGGAGAAGGGAAATCATGTACTAATATAATTAAGTTCAGTGCAACAAGCCCCTGGCCTTCACCTGTAAAGACACAAGTGTAATTGCAGTATTAAACAGACACATGAAAGGCCTCCAGGGTATAACAGGTTTTGCAGAGATCAACAGCAAGTTCTGTGTCTTGGCAAGTGCAGCCTTAGCAGTTTCCACTCCAAAAGGGAGGTGCTTTGTGATCATCTCCACTGATGTCCCTATTTTACTCACAGCCTTGTATTTCAGGACAGCCATCTCTGCTGTAAACCCCAGACAGAGCCTTGTTTTTGAGGTACATTCAGTAAGGACCTGCTTGTGCTTCTGCAGAAGCCTGGTTTTGATGCACCTGCCTGTTCTGTGTTGGCAGGAGGAGCAGAGGGGTTCCTTGCCAGATGGTGAGCAGCACGGGGAAAGAGAGCCACAGTAAATTAACCTGCTGCTCCCAGCCTGGGAAGACCACAGCAGGAAAGTCACATGGCAGTGGTTTCCTTGAGGTGCTACTCCTTTCCTGTATGCCAAAAGCCTTTTATGACGTGAAAGCTGGCTATCAAAGAACATCTCATCAGCTAAACTGGGCTCTGCCTTATTCATCACCAGAGCCTCTGCCCTCCTCCCTGCACATCTGATAACTGGAGCCAAGGAGTGAACACCAAGCCCCGCAGCTGATGTTGTTCAGTGAGCAGATGAGAGTAAGCCTGGGAAACAAGGTATGAGATTTTTTTTCCAGCACCCTACACCTTACACCTACCTCTGCAGCACCAGTAATGGAGCATTACACACCCACAGGCAAGACTTTGCAGTGTCGCAGAAAGTTCACCACCTCAGTGTGAGAACACTGGTGACTGATGGGGTCCGGGGAGGGAAGGATTACTGCTGTTTGTACAGCTTTATGGAGGAAGCTGTAAGAGTGTTCTGTAGATGAAATCAGTACATATTTGCACATTAATGTAATTTAACCTGAACTCATTCTTTCTTTTAAACCTCTAGAGTGGCAGGGAAGACCCATGAGCAAACAGGCAAAGAACATCTTTATTAGGGAAAGGCTAAGGTAACAGTCTGTAACACGTCAGGCAGGTAAGGCTAGCAGGAGGCTGTAGATCCATGGAAGAACAAAGACTGCAGCAAAGAAATATCTCAAAAGTGTTCTCCAGTACCCACACAGAACAGAGACTTTAACCTGGCAAACGCAGTTAAAGCAGTTTAATCCCACACACTCAGGAATAGCTTGTTTGCATGGCTGTTCTCTTAGAAGGAGCTGCTTTACCAAAAACAGATGTTCACACAAAATCCCCAGAGGCTTCTGAAAATCCCCTGCAGTTAGGAGCTGTCATGATCAGTATTTTGTACAAAATAATGCCAAGGACTGCTCAGTTCCTCACAGGGCGAGGTAGCTCTTTAGAGGTTTTGTTACCTCAGCCCTCCTCTCCTCATTCTGCTGATCCAGGACAAACTCACCTTGGTGGCCCACAGCAGTGAGGACAGGCTGACTGTTCTGCTTGGCTTTGTCCCAGCTCAGCCTGTCCTTCCACAGATGGTGCAGGAGCACCAGAAGTCACCTCAGGTGCTGCAGCTAATTCAGCAACTACGAGCGCAGAATGGTTTAGCTTGTCACACACACAGCCTCAAATATCCTTTGTGGCCCTGTGACCTCTCTCTCACAAAACCTCTGTGGAAATGGCCCTCACAGTGCGGTGCACTTCAGCAGTCCTGCACCTCCAGAGCAGCCACGGCCACCGAACAGCACAGACACACCCTGAGCTGGGTCTCCAGCAGCAGCAAGAGGGGCTGTCTCTAAGGGCTGTCTCTAAGGGCTATCCATGCAGCTCAGAAAGGTGTTCCCAGTCACGCTGAGCTTCTTGCTGTCACCACTGGGCAGATCCCAGCATCTGGCACAGGTTCCCACCCTGCTGTGCTCAAAGCCCTGACAACATGACTCCAAGCCTAAAGCCACCAGCTTTGTCCAGCTGGAGCTAAAGGTCTCTAAGAGCAACAATTATCACAGCATTCCTAGGCAGGGACTGATTCAGAACAGACCAAGGAGTGGATAGAGCTGAGTCGGAAGGGATAAAGTCTTAGCATAACCCACTTAGAAGAAAGCTACCTCCTCAACATGAAGAGAAAGGGAAGGAAAAAAATAGTATCCTGAGAAGTGATTAAGGACATTGCTAAGGAAAATGTCCTTAATGAGTTTTAGGATTTCCCACCACAGCTTCGGGGTGAAGCTGCAGAGACAGGATGCAGAGCTCTCTCCCCCACAGTCCCTTCATTCCGTGCTGCAGCCTGCAATCAGGGAAAGCATTCCAGCACTCCTCCAGCCTCACAGCCACAGGACTGCTGTTACCCAGCCCTCTGACCACAGGTCCTCCAGTGAGGGAATCCAGAAACTGTCTGGACTACAAGCAGGATGTTTTGCCTGGGTCCCCTCAGACTCAGATGTGCAGCATATCCCAAATGCCTGTGATCCTGAGCTGCTGCCCTCGTCCCAGCAACAGCTCCCAGTGGCTGAAGCACAGCACAGTGCCCAGCTGAGCCACCAAATCAAGGGAAGCTTCTGCTTCCTGCCAGGTTGACTGCACTAAAATTACACAAGCAGCTTCAGTGCCTCTGGTAAATACTGCACAGACTTGTTTAGCCTGTGGCTCTTTACACGCACCCACCAGACTCCTGAGATGTTCCAACACAGCGTTTCTTATGGAGGACAGAGTTAGGAAAGGCTGAGCAATGAAAGCAGAGATTGTTACCAGCTTCAACAGGCTTTGGATCATGCCAAGAACAAGATTTACTGTTTTAGTTGCTTCAGGATGATAATCCCACATCTTTTCTATAATAATCAGATGCTCCTACACTGCAGTCGGCAGCAGAAGACAAAATGAGTAGTAAAGAGACGAGCAACAATCTCTTTAAAGAGCTGAGAGGACTGCCAAGAATATCTGTAATCTGATTTCATCCCTGCCTCCTTGCCTTCCCTGACCTGTCACTGGAACTAAGGGTGATCTACCCAGTGGGTGTCAGGCTGTGGTACACAGATCTCTTCTGAGCAAACCAAGGGAAGCAAACTGATGGGCAGGCTGAGATTCATTACAGGCCTGCATCACTGACCTGCACCAATCCATGAGCTCATTTATGAAGGAGTTTCACTTTATTACAGGTCACTGAAAACAATTTAGTCTAGATGGGTGATCTATTTATTTTAGGGAAAAGATCCACTTAGTAACTGAGTAAACTATGACCTGAACATCAATTCCTCGCTATCTACAGTGCCAAAGACATAGCTGAGATTGCAACAAATTTCTAATAATTTTTTTAAAGTAAAGAGACTTCCACTGAGGTGCATTGCCTCATGGGGAAAGAAAAAAATATTTACCATTTGCTCTCTGTCACAGCAGAGATGAACTGTAAGAGGCCAGCATGCCCCTCTCTGTGCAGGACAGCAAGAACTGCAGCCACTTGTCACCTCCTCCCTGCAAGTCCCAAGTGACACAGGCAGATCTTTTTGAGGCATGTAATATAACACATACAAAAAAAGCAAAAAGCCACACCGTGATTCGGTGGCAGCACAACTATCTTGCCTTGCACAGGATTGCTCTACTCAGCCACATTTTCTGCAGAAAGCCCAGTAAAACAGCTGCAACAAGCAGCTCGATGCCTTCAGAGGGATAATAATCTTGACAGTAAAAATATGAACCCAGCACAGCTATTTGTGCTCATTTACCAACAAGACACTGCACTAACTTATGCTCATTTGCACGTGAAAATTGCCGGAGTATATACTGTACATTGGGGTGTTCAGAACAGCTTTGGAGCTGCTGTCCTGTGACCATCACAGAGTATAATTAAATACATTTCACTACTCATTTCAGGAAAGGCATCCACAGTTACAAGGGAGAGGCTGAAGGGGATGACAGGAGCATTACATAAACGTTATTGATTCCGTTTCTCCGAACGCTCACAATAAACACCCCAACTGGTTTTGCTGAACAATGTAATGCATCATTCAGCTTCCCAACAGAACATATCAGACACCAGCTATGCACAGCGTGCTCACTGGATGCTGCCATGAAGGACTGAGGAAGGGTGAAGTGGTGATCAGATAGAGGATGCACATTCACTCCTCCAGCAGCAACGCAGCAGCAGCAGCTAAATTTCCCAGAGGCAGCAGAAATATAGTGGCACTTCTCAGGCAGAACTCACATTCTAAAATATATCTTAAATCAGCCTCTTTCTTGGCAACATCTGTAGTGACACAGGAGTCCTGTTCATCAACGCAGCAAAGAAATCTCCACCCTAGTGCTATAACTGGAAGTAGTCACAACAAAGGAGGAGGGAGAACATATCTTGTTCTTCCCCCTTGGGAAGAAAAGATCCAAGTGCCTAATGTGGTCACACACCAACAACAAGAAAATCATACCATTTCTGTGTTAGAGGCAGGAAAAACAATGCTGAGGAGAAAATATCACCAAAAAGCGCAACAGATACTTATGGGCAGATCATCTGCAAGAGAGGGCGTTCCAAAAAACAAACCAACCCATGTGGCCAAGCTCAAGGATAATATTGTCCTTGTTTCACCCACACCTTCTTTCCCAATATGTCTCTTTCTTCATCAGCTAGAGATCTGGTAAAAAATTTACATTAAAAAAAGAAGTAAAATTATGTAACTCACGATTCTCCCATATGCTCAGTGCCTGTTAGCTCACAAACCACGGAATTGTGTTAGCTGCCATGGCAAGGGGTGGATGGACACACAAAAAAGTAACGAAGACCGGTTTTGGTATGTAGAGCCTTTGGGTGATGAAGAAATCTGTCGCTACATGTTTTTAACACAGAATGATTTATTTTTCCGTACTGAACAGAGGGAGAACAGGGTGCTGAAGATGTGAAATACTAACCACTTTGATCTTTCAAGGGTTTGGGAACAGAATTTGTGCTTTGATACATCTAGTTCCATAAATCTCAAGACACAAGGACAGAAAAATCAATGGGTAAGAGAGATGGATCACTCACTGGGACGGAGAGAAACGAGTCAGCTCGTATCCGATCGGCCGCTGAGGCCTGGGCAATCTGTCAAAATGCATTTTTCAGGGGCAATAATCCCCTTAACCAAGGGGGAGAAGCCACAAGTACCAAGGAGGTGAAAACTTAATGGGGGAAGGTAAGAATTCTCAAAACATTTTTGGTCATTTTTTGTATTTTAACTCTGAAGCACTGTTCTTAACTCCTTCACTTCATTCAGGAAGGACAGGACAGCACAGACAGGTTGCAGCTTCACTGCTGTATCCCACTTCAGATGGACCCCCCGTGGTTAACCAAAAAAACACCCTACGTGTCATTTGTTATAAAACTCAGAACCAGAACACAGAATGAGACTGAACCCTTGCCCTGCTAGGAAGAAGAAAAATGGCACGGAAAACCCAGCCAGCTGCCTGCAGCACCCAGCTCCGTGGGCAGGGACTGGGTGGCACGTCCCACAGTGCTGCCATCACCTGCACACCCCAGCTGGTACCTGCCCCCAGGGACAGAGACCAGCAAATGCCTTGGCAAGTCACACTCAAACCATTTCCAGTCTCCTTCAGCAGTTCCAGTTTCCCCTCCAGTAACTCCGCTGCCCCACCCTCATGTATTTTTAGCATGCTTAGGTAAGACTTTTCTGGTATTTCCTCACATCAGAATTTCACCTGTTGCATCTTGCAATCAACCTGGGTGGGGCTTTTTTCTCTCTCGTTTTCCTCCAAGAGCATTTTGTGGGCAAGCACCTACTTAGGTGTTGGATGAGGGCCACAAGGAGGAAGGGGAAGCAGGTGGTGAAGAACTGGAGATGCTTTTCCTTCTGTTTTTCTGTGCTGACAACAATTACTGAAATGCCACACCAAAGCCACCCTCTCTGAAAAACTTGAGCGGGTACAAACGCAGAGGCCCATCTGCTTAGCAACACACGGTGCCAGCAAACAGTTTCCAAGCCTCAAGCTGAGGCTCGCAGATATGGCAAAGGCACGCTGGGCTCCCAACTCCACAGACAGGCATCCAGATAGGGGGCAGGGCACCAGTGGCCTTCCCACAGCAGGCAAGTGCCACCAGCAGGGCACACCTCTTTCCCTTTTGGCAGCTTCAGACAGCAGCAACATGCTTTAGGATCTCCTGTCTTCTGAAATCCCATTCAGATGCACCCTTTTCCTCTGCTCCTGCAGTACAAGGGATCCTCTGTGCAAGAACACCTTTCCTAGAGCACAGGAGTAGCATCCCCAGTCAGACACTAGCTTCTCCTCCCTCTCCCCATCCAGAACATGTCTTCAGATTTTCCCAAATGCATTTTGACACCTGAGCTGCCCTCCAAAGCTCATACAAAATGAGTCTCTACAGTATGAGCTACACCTTACAAATATCCTGTTACAGGGGGCTCCCTGATTTCCTGCTCTCCTTCCCCTCTCCCAGTCAGCCCCTTCCCTTTCCTTAGTGCCAGCCTGTCCCCAGGTGCTCAGCTCAGAGCAGCTTTACACCTCTTTCCTGGAGCTTCTCTGCTGTGCTGGGCAAGGAACGAGCCTCACTGCTGCTGTCCCACATCCGTCCCCTGCTGCCCTGACACAGCCCAGGCTGACAGCACTGCAGAGAGAGGCAGAGTGCCTTTATGGGATGTGACTGCAGGATCTCTGATGCGTGTCACCCCTGATGCCAGCAGCTGCAACAATTCCCCGCATTAGCGAACACAATGAAAGCTGCCCCGTGGGTCACCCCCCAGTCAGGTACGGGAGTTGCCTTGCATAATGCGAGTCAAAGCACTGCCAGGGAAACCCAGCAGAAGGTTAACTTTGTCTGAGAGTGACATCTTTGGTTAAAATTGATGAAATCCCACCCAAGGAAAAGCATCTGAACGCTTTGCTCAGAAATCCTCCCCAGGACAGACATCCTGGGTGTAGCCCAAATGCAGCATCCCACAGCCCTGCTTTGGCCTGGGAAAATGCAGAACAAGTGGAGTGCTTGACCAGGAGAAATCCTGCTTTTAGACATCCAAGTGCAGACAAGGATCAGTCCACAAATCAGGACAAATAGATGCAATTCAAGTTAACACAGCTATGGCTGTTCATGCCAATCCAGGTTGCTCTACAGACAAAGTTCCGGCACTTGAAAAACTCTGTGGATCAAGTGGAACTTCAGAGAGGTTTATAACAGAGAAGAACACACGTGGTGGAAAGTTAACCAAAAAACCTGTGCCAAACATTAAAAACTGGCACAAAAAGCCAGAGAAAGTCAAGAATGGACAGAAAAAAGGAAAAAAAAAACACAGTTAGAAATGCCTGAGTGATCATAAGGAAATGATGTTTTGTTATGTGATCCCAAGCCCTCTGCCATAGGTGCCATATAAATAATTATTAATTATGTTGTTGATTATCTGTGTGAGCAACAGAGCTAATGAGCTGGTTCTTACAGGATATAAATACAGCTACTAAAGAGCAGGGCAGCCATTCTGCCAACGGCAAGCAATTTGAATTATTTCTTCTCTGCTGAGAGTTTGCTTTTTTTTTTTTAACCTGAAGACAACCAATACACACTGTAGATATTTGCTATTAAAAAATCTACTCCCTTCACAGTTCCAGTAGACATAAACTGAATTTCCTTTAATGACTGGGCCCAATTAACTGGAACCTGGAGCTCCACTTTGAAAGCAGCAGGGTTCCTCTTTGGAGGCTTGGCCCCAATGGGCAGGAGACATCCAAAGGTTGAGGATTAAAGTTGCTTTGTTTCACTGAGCGTGTACACCATATTGCAGGGTGGTTGGCATGGGAACACAGCTATGGAGCAGCCTGTAGTGCACAATAAACAGTCTCCATAAAATACAGAAGCAAATAACTGGAGAGATGAAGGGTAAACCCTTCACCTATCATTGGGAGAGCTCAGCAGATGGAGGAGGAAGGGGCAGCCCTTCCAATTCACAGCCCTTCATCCACGCCTGCTTCCAGGATTTTTGTCTTAACGTTAGTGCTTTGTGTGCACATGTGTACTCGACCCATTTCACCATCTGGTGTCCAAGCCACGGGATCCAAAAGGAAATTTCACTTCAGCTGCTGTCTGCCTTGAATTGCCACATCTCTCAAGGTGCTGGTTAATCCCATGACAGAATTTGAGAAGAGGGTTGGCCTGCAGGGGCCTGAACATCCATCAATAAAAGGAAAAGGGCAAGTTTCCTCTACAGAAAAATACTCTTTTTTCTCAGAGTCATAGATATAGGTTAAAAGAGGTCGGACCCTAAGTCTAACTGACAGAAAGTGCAGTAGCACATCAGGAATAAAAATTATAACCCTGCTGCTGCATAAGAAGGGAAAGGAAGAGGAGGAAGATGGTGAACTGCCTCAGGAAACCTGTAACATCTCTATTAACACTTTGCTTTGCTGCTTCTTTTACAACAGGATTACCAGATGAAACACCACAAGCATCTTCTGGAAGTTCCTTTTTTCTCTGATCTCATCCAGGGCTGTTGTTCCAGCATGCTGACCTTCAGTCTGTAGAAATTTCCTGATCCTGATTTACACACTAGATAAAACTTTCAAAACACTGACCCTGGGGATTTGCTCAAGAGACAGGAACGCAAAGACTCAAACAGGAGAAGCTGGAATTTATGGGCTTGCTGGCAGTCTGGCTACAGTGTGGACATCAGTCTTCTGCAAGGGCTGAGAAAAGTCGTTCTTTGTTATGAGCAAGACAGACGAGAACAGACAGCATCATCTGTAGACCCAAAATTGTGAATTTAAATACCATCCAGCCCCTCCACCAGCAAAAGCAGAGACACATCTTACGCCAGCCTACCCTGAAGGCCTTCTGATGCAGCTTTGTCCATGGTTTTGAAGTGTGCAGTGAGAAATTAGTACATTTTCAGGTCTCTGAGGAACAATCTTCTTCCCAAAGAAGAAAGCCCACAGAGCACTGACACAGGAACTTTAAAAAGGCAGCTTTAAAAGGAGCACCCTGGGCACTGACCTACACAAGCTGCTCCACTCAGCCAAGCCATCCACTCCTTTATTAGACACGACCCAGAGTGCTTTACGTATTCCCCTGCATTTTAAAGAGGTCAGCCAAGAGCTCCCAAACAGGCTCAGAGCTGCCAAGGAGCCCTTGCTTTTTCCTCCCTCTTTTGTTCTTCAGTAGCCGTGTGCCGGGAGCAGGGCTCTGCATCCTGAGGTTATTACACATTTCTCTAATGGATCTCCATGCATAATAAATTAGCTCATTAATGAATTGATTTGAAGGAAGAGTTCACTGCAGGGGCCAGAAACCCAAAGACACACGCCTTTGACTGAACAAATAAGTCACTTCTGCAGTATCACATTGTGCATCCTGCTGGTGAAGGCCCCATTAAATCACCTGGCACTGCTGCTGCCTGTTCTCCATCCTCACCATTATAAAAGATACATGGGAACTGCTTTTGCCTTCACAACTGCTTATTTGTGGAGGTCTGGTCTCATTCCTTACAGGCCTTTTCCATTTGGGACTGTCACGTTTGTCGCTCACGTTAAGGGAGTTTGTGATTCTAGCACCAGCTTTTGCAGTGTGTGAATTATTTGGATTGCAGCTCATTTGGATTGCAGCGAGGGACTGAAGGTCCACCCTGAGGGTTGTTACTAGCCTGAAAAATCTCAAGGCTGTGGTGTTTGCTTGCTATTGCTGCCCAAAATGAGGGAATCGAGTCTGCAAACAGCTGCCCTGAGCTGCTAACTGAATATTTCCAGATGATCCCAGGAACCTACCTCCGTGCTCCAGCACTGAGCGCTACCTTGTAAACAAACGCCCTTATATAGGTCTGTGTGGGCAAAGTTAATTATCTCCAAATAGCTTCCAGAAGCCTCAAATCAATTTATGAAAACAAAAATTAACTTTCCATATAAACATAATTACAGTGAGACAACAGTATCCAGCCTGGTGCTACTGCTGTTTTTGGAAGCTGGGCAGAAAGCCAAATGAGTTCATTAGGCAGTGTAATTAATAATGGTTTTTTCCTGCTTTAGGAAGCCATTTATGGTCCTAAGAGGCAAAGGTACTGGGGAAAAAACCCACAGCTGACAAGTTTTAAAAGGTGCTTCTGCAACAACAATTTATTTTAGAGCCTCCATGAGAATATATATCATTTAATGAACAGAAAAAGAGCAGAAAAAAATAACACTGCAGCAAGATCCATTCACTCTGCTCACAAAGATGCCTTGGAAGAATTTTCTTGAGAAGGAACCACCCAGTTTCTGCTCCAGGAATGAGTATCACCCACCTTCCAACCCAGGAGGCACAAAGAATGCACCACATAACCATCTTCCCCTGTTCAGTTCCCCATGTCCACTGTGCCATGGCCCTGGAACAGCACAAGATCCTGAAAATGCGAGAGAAGTCCACAAACACCATTTCATGGCTCTGATCCCAGCAAAACACTGGGAAGTTTCTTTGGTTGCTGAACCTATGTGATTATTACTTATCAGCTCAGAACTGCACTCTCTCAGGTTACAGAGATGTGCACTCTGCAATCACAGATCACTTTGTCTCTCAGAGTGGCAGCACACAATCTGAAGTGGGGCTTGTGCACGTGTGAGAGAGCCACATCTGTTACCCTCTGTCCCACCAGGCCACAAAGGGTGTGTTGATGGTACCAAAGCAGTGCCAGCCAGTGGTGATGGGCACTGCATGGGATGGTCAAGGCAGAAGAGCACAAGAGTTGAGCCCCTTCTCACTGTGCACTCATTTCTGGGGAAGTAGAGGGTCAGAACTGTGCAAGTCACCAAACACCTACTTAAAAGGACAAATTAAAAGCAGATAAAGACAGCATCCATCTCACCATCCACATCTAAATATCTACGTGGCTCCAAGACACATAAAGGGAATATTTGGGTGTGCATGCCCCAAAGCCAAGAAAGTTGATGAGCCCTGCCTTCTAATACCCCAACTCAGCTTCTTGCTGAGATGCTTCACCTCCCCAGAGCAGAGGGTAAATCCCCCTGCCATGGATTGCCCGGTGGAATACACAAACCCTGGCTCAGCCCTGCAGCACAGCAGCATAATCTATTTATGAATGGGAGTGGAACTCCGAGATTGAATTACGAGGCAGGTATTCAATCAGGCAGGATGTGTAGCTGCTTTCTAACAGACTGGAGGATTAAGAGAGCGATAGAATACATCCTTTCCTTCCACATGACAGCATCTCCCTCTTCTCCCCTCCCCAGTCAAGAAACTAGCAGAGGCTGTAAGAGAAGAGGATTTGCAATGCTCGGGACCCACAAGAAGGATTAGAGAAAGGTTAAAGAGAACATGCATACAAAAGACAACTTTCCTGGATCATCCCCAGCAGAAGAATTATTAAACAACGCTCTGTGCAAGACAGGGCAAACAAACCTGAGCCACCAGGAGAAGAGGAGGTGCAGCTGGAGGACCTGCCAGCTGCTCCATTTGCACAGTGTCTAGGGTAAAACCACAGCATCTGTTTTTAGCAGAGCTCAAAGACAGGCTTCACAGTTTTTAAGAGGCCTGTAGAGCGTAGGGAATTGCAAGCAAGAGAGCCTACACTCATCTGGTTTGTATACTCCGCTACCACCCAGGGTTCTTTGCCTCTGACTGCACTGGGTCCTGCACAAGCAGAAGACAGGAGAAATCCCTACTCAAAAGAGCACATCACATGCAGTGTAGAGATTCCCATTTTATCCATTGCTACCATTCCCAGGGACATGGAATGTCTGTGCAAGGAAATACGGGAATTTATTGCTTAGAGCCTAGAGAAGAACCACAGTGCATGGATGTGAAAGCCACCTGATGGAAAAAGGCTGCAGTCTGGTACAAGAAGACAGAGGACAGTGTTTCACATGGCACAGGGAAGAAATTCCCTATCTGATGCAGCAGGATTACATCATGTCTGACGGCAGAGGCCCATTGTGCTCTGGCTTGTAAAGGAGGATTACTGTATATCTGATCTGCAAGAAGGATTATTGTGTTTGAAGCGGGCTCGCTATGATCAGGATGAACTGAAAAGCAGTAATATGCTGGTGGAAGGTTTCAGTGGATTTGTGGCAGGGCAGATGCAGAGCTGTGTAGCACTCTGGCACTAGCACTAATGCATTCACACATCAGAAGAGGGCTCCAGACCTCCAGGAGATGCTTTCAGCATGTGGCACAGGCCCACTTCACTGCCAGCCCCCAACTCACTTGACAAGTCACTGAACAAAACTTATGCCTTAGTCTATAGAAGAAGTCCACATAGTTCTGGGAAAAAAATGCCAAACTCTCTTAATTCTCTTGATTTCAGTCCCTTTTCAGTCCAATCTGACCCAGAACCTATGCTTAGCCCTTCCTTGATCATGATTTCCCATGCCTCAATGACCAATTCTTTTTATTTATAATTCAAACCTTAATTGGATTTGACAGTGATAAACATGCAATGTATTCTTTAATGTCTTACAATATATTAACTCTGGGACATGTACCTCTTGCATTCTCCATTATCAATACTTCAATAAACCTTCTGTTAAACCTTGTTATAAGAAAATTGAGTTTTCATCGAAATCTGCAGGACTGGCCTATTACTGCAGGAACCATATCAGGGAAGGCATCACAGCCACCCTAACACAACACAAGCCAGACAGCTCCTAACACACCGGGTGGCATTTATCAAGATATCAGCTATAAATCATTGCAAATGGAACTGCAGGAGAAGGCAAGGCCTAGGGGCCTGTTGGGATCATGCAGGCTGTGTTTTATTTTATGCTGGGTCATCCCTAGGTTTGTCTTCAATAATTTTCTTAGTTCTTTTTAAATACCATCCCAGCAGGGGAAACCCTGTGCCTCACCACCTGAGCTGAAGGTTCTGCATTAAACTCCACTTTCAGCTGAGGAGTAACAGCCATGGGGACTTGGCCAGACTTGTGCCAGATAGAAGAGAGAGCCTATAGACTGCAGATAACCCTCACAGCTCCTCATCTGAGCTAAGAGGTTCATCCTCAGGTTTGGCACAAAAAGAAACCTCTTGATTAATATTCACCCACAAACACATTTCATTCTTTCGTCCTTCTCGCCAAATCCTCCTGCTAGAATCCATCCTTCAGGGGGAAATAAAAAAAAAAAACAAACCAGTAAAACTCTTCAGCAAAGCAGGCAGACTTGCTGCACTCGTATTTGACAGAAGGGAGAACAGATTGGGACTCCATGAAGAGTGACTCATTATCAGCAAATAGTTTTAAGTGATGATTGTTTCATCACCACCCACCCAGCTCTTCCCTCTGTCTGCAGGCTAGCGCAAAAACTCACTGCGAGAGGATGACAAAAAAGAAAAATTAGGCAGACGACCTTACCTCTTGCTTCCTCTCCCAGGATCGTGAGCAGAACTGTCTAAAAAGGGATCTGTAACCTTGGGTTACAGATTGAGAGCTTAAGGGTTTTCTTTTCTTCCAACAGCAGTGTGTAATACTGTCTCCCTTCTTAACCTATCCAAGAAAACACTGAAAAAACATTTTCAGATAACTGCCCTTTTCCTGTGCAAACATATGCCGAGCCTAACCCTTAGGGACACTCACACCCTTGCAGTCATTTAGCAGATAAGCCTTTGCTGTAGGATCAAAGCTCCGTTGCAATGTGCCAATTGATGTTGCTGTAAATGAGCATTAGCACATTTGGGATCCAGCAGGACTGGTGCCTGAAGGTGAAGAATCCCATACTTGGAGTCAAACACATCAAAACTCCATCAATAGCAGGGTACAGAAGGTTACAGCAGCAAAAATGAAACCCTGGCTGTATCACGTTGCTCTCAGCAACTACTTCCAGCAGCGAGCTGCGTTTAGAGCAGCTGCAGAGCAAATGGAGAGAGAGGGAAAGAGCAGAAAATCATCACACACACTCTACCTAGAGGGGGTTTGAATTGAAATGGCCCAAGGGCAACCATATAAGAAAAACGGAGCTGTCTGGCTCCAGGCACAACAGACAAGCTTCTCCTCTCATAGCCAGGAGAAAGGGAGAAGGCAAGAGAATGGGGCAGCCCCCCACGGTGGTATTCTCCCACCCACGCAGCAGGGTCACAGACGGGGCTTTCCAGAACCGTGACCTCTCCTGTCCACCTCTCCAGACAATAAAAAGCTGCTTCAGGTTCCCAAACGTTTTCAAAAGGATCCTCTGCAGGGAAACCTGCTCACTGAAGAGCTATTCCGGCACCTTCCCAACTCTTGCCAGGCAGAGAGGCACACAGCAGTTCTGTTATCAAAAGATAATCACATCCCCGGGGCATTACCAAGCCTAAAATGCAGCTGTGCCTCTGATCCTCTGGGTGCAGTTACCTCCTCATTCACCGTGCTCCCACCTGCCCTCAAGCTGCCTTTAGTTCTATTAGGAAATTGTTTGTACCTCTACATTGCTATAAATTATTGAGCAGTATCTGAAGCCCCAGAAGGCATTATTTCACCTATCCAAAATGAGTAAATAAATAAAACCCCTTTCCATCAGAACATCCACTTAGACCTGAATATTCCAAAACCAAACAAAATTTACACAAAGCCTTAAAAAATTCCTTGTGATATTAAACACAAACCCACACCATAAGAAACGGCTCACAACTCCTATCATTTCAATATCCAGAGATGCTTGCAGGCATTTTGCATCTCAGCTCCCAGCGTGGGTTGTATTTTGCAGGCTTCACATTGCTACCAAAGCTGGAGACAGCCGTCATTGACTTGTTTGCCAAGCAGCGATACAAACTTAAAATACTCTTCAATTGCTTTTTTTGTACTGAGGGCTATCAGCCTCATCTCGATTCTAACCAGTGAGATCTATATCTTTTGATTTCTTCTGAGACTCTGAGGAATATAAAACCAGGTACAGTGGAAAGGAAGAATCAAGCACAGTTTCTCCTCCAGAATTTAGTGATAGGAAGGATCCAAGGCCAGATGAGTTTGAGATGATGCCAGCTATCTGTTGTCAGGGAGGGGCAGAGCAGGTGGTTACCTCTCCACCCTGCCATGACCTTCTTCAGGATTTGACCAGAAAAAAAACACACTGCCATGCTGGCAGCTGCCACCGCTTTGGCCAAAGGGACTTTAGAGGAGAACTGAAGTTTTAATGACTTTCTGTTCTTAGCTCTCTGCCACTATCCCTTAAAACATCTCTACCACATGGAGGTAGGAAGTGAGGAGAGAGAAAAACTGCAGTCAAAGTGACACAGCTGACCTCCCTGCCTGACAGAGGTAGTCTGAAAGTCTCCATTATCCAACAACTCAATCCCTGCAGGGTCATGCAAGTCACCCCACAGGCCAAGGTCACCCTTAATCTCCATTAGCATCAGCCCTTGTTTATTTTCCAACCTTTACTCCCAGGAAGCTGAAAGCCCAAAGCAGGGCAAGAAATACAATTCCTTTCCCTGGACACTTACTGCATTATTAAACATGGATTTAAACAAGGTTTTCTATCTGTATGCTAAAACGCCTTTTTTTTTTTTTTTAAAAGACAACTTTGCCTGAGGGAAACCACTCTTTGTTTTGGCTTAACTGAACACCCATTAATTTTATAGGAAGGGCTAGGGGGAAGGGCTTATGTCTCCACAGATTTATAGTCTTTTCATGCCAACTGGGAAGGAAATTCTCACGTGCTTGTGTAGCATCAGACTTCTCCCACAAAGCTCATATTTACAGAAGAATGCAAAGCTCCCCCAGGGAGTCTAGGAGCTGATGAGACTATGAGGATCTGTTATTTATATTATAACTGTGCCCAAGACTTTTGGACATTGCACACATTCAGGGGAAGATGCAGCCCCTCCCTGACAGGGTTCACGCTCATAGCAAATTACTCACTTGCATGGAAATCAGCATGAGTTACACGTGTTTTTCTGGAACAGAGCTATTAGTTCACACAATCGGAGGCAACCTGATGCCTACATCTCCCCACTCCAGCAAACAATGAGCCTACTCATTCGGATCATGGTCGCTGTGCCCAGACTTGCCAAACGGGATTGTGCTCGAGCAACAGAGGAGCCATCCTGTGCCAGATGCACCAACACCCCCTGGGAGCAGCTCCCCTGGAGCTGGTCACTGGTGCTGATTGTGAAAGAAATTTGTGTGCAATCGGACTGATTTGATGAACTTGTTGAATTCCTGAGAGAACGCTGAATCAACCAGCTGCCGACAGAGCTGGTGTCATCACTTCGCCTTCAAGCCACAACTGATTCATCCCCGTTAACGTAACCTGTTTTCCACTTGCATGTGCTGGGAGGCACAGGATGAAGCAGAACTGCAGCACAGTTTGCCCTAGGGCCTGAGAACCCTTTTTCTTTTCCACAAGAAAATCTTTATTGAAGGGAAACAAGTTATTTCACTGACTCGAAGGCACCCATTGAGCTCACAGAGCCTTCCAGAATGAAAAAGGCTGATACAGACATTATCTTTTCTTTAGTTCACTTTGAATTTGCCTGGAAGTGTCTGATGCAGGCACTATGAGAGCTTTCTAAAATATCTGCCCACAAGAAAAAAAAAGAGAGGGGGGAAAATAGCACAAAGACTCTTCAGGAATGGACAAGAATGGGTAGGGGAAGAATGGAAAGTCCCAGTAAGGGTCAAACACAGAGAGAATTTGCGGGCTGGAAAATCCTTTTCCTATTTGCAATGCATGTGCAGAACATAGAAGTGATGGACTTACAAATACAGAAAGGAAAATGTGGATTAGAATGAAGAAAACTCTTTCTACCAGAAGGAACAAAATTTGTGAATAAGAGATGCCGTGGCACCTCAGCTTTGGAGGTCTGCAAAGCATTGCCCAAGTGCACAGGGGCCCACACAGGCTGAGAAAAGGGGGTCCCTTCCAGTCCTACAGTCAACAGAGGACTCCTGAAAAGAAGTGGTGAAGCAATTCCAAGCATTTCCTGATGGCAGAGCTCTGGGTGAGGCACACAGGGAGCGTCACCACGACATCCCAGTCTCTGAAGCACACACCAGACAGGCTGTGTGTGAATGCCAGAGCTCCAGGAGGCAGCTGGAGCTGCTCAGGGGACCAGCAGAGCCCTCTCCTCCTGACACCAGCTTTGAGTACGTCTGTGTTGTGAACTGAGACCACAGGCAGCACAAGCAGAAACAACTGTATTTCCCAAATCTTGCCTGGGGCAGCTCTGCACACGGGATTTAGCCAGAAGTGCTCTCAATCCCAGAACAAATCTTCACACAGCTCAGGTTCTCCTGGAGGTGATCTGAGCATCCCTGCCCTCAGGGCAGCAGGCGAGTGCCTACCAACTCCCTTTCCGCATCAGTTTTTGCTTTTTCTCATTACTTTTAACTGCTGGTAGGAAGCAAAGCCCGTTGTCATACACGGGTTTGTAAGTGATGAACGTTTGTCTTTCTGCCTACGGAAAGCTGCCAAATCGTAAAGCTCCATCCTGTTTGTAAAACAAGCCCTGGGGTATTATTTTTCCTAAAGTCAATGATGTCACAGAAATACTACTTGAAAACAGAATCTAAAATTACACTCTTGAGTGCAGCGCATTCTGGAGTTTTCATTGGCACTGCTAAAATTGTTCTGTTGTGTTTTTCTGGCACAGTCCATAGTCAGATAATTGCTTGGGGCTAATCTTGAGAAGGCAAAATATACACAACCAGCACAATTCCACTTCTGCTCCATCTTCTATTAAGAAACAAATATTCTCCACAGCATGAAGTCAGGTTATCTTTGCCAACAAACTCTTCTAAATGGAGCAGAGTGAATTTGGGGGAGGCAGGGAGTGGAGTGTACAATTTTGGCAAGGCAAAAAGCTTTTGTGAATTATTGCATAGCCAAACTGTTAGCTTTTTTTTTAAAGGGGAGAAGAAAGGCTATAACAAGGGGTCAAAGAGTTTTGTTTAGTCTGAAAGATTTCTGAATTAATTTCCCCTCCAGAAATACATGTGAATGAGGGAGAAAAAGGGACACCTAGGCTATTTAGCCCGCTCTGACTCCAAGCAGAATTTCATGACTGTTCCAGACAAGTTCAATCAGCCATTTAAAGACCTTTCCACCTCCTATATTTACTGTGCTATAAAAGCTTTGCTGTGCAGCATTATTCCACCCTATTTCCAGCAGCAGTGCCAAGTGCCGGAGCACACCAAGTCATGTTGGTGAGGTGGTAACAAGCAGTGCCAAGTCCAGCTTTCAAGAATATACTTGCAACACCACCAGCATGATTGAGCCAGATATTGTGTCATTCAAGCAGATATTCATTTTTCCATGGCTGGCAGAAACACCCATCACTCCCAGATGGTGTTTTCACCTCAGCTTTGCTGTTGGGTGACTTACAGAGACTTGCTGCAACTCCTGCAAGCCCCCATTCCTTCACATGAGTATCTCTGTGTGGGTGAGCAGCCTTCCTTAAGCAAAGCAACACATGCAATTTGATTTAATACACTCCTTTCAAAGGTCTTGCAGAAGTTAATATACCTTTAAAAGCTGCGTAGTTGGCATCCACCTGTGAGGAGATATTGTATGGGAAGAATAAAAAAATACAGATGACCACCAAATTAAGATATTGGTCATTGAATTTGAGGACCAGAGCACCTTGCTTGCATCTCAAAAAGGCATTTGTAGTATTTAATCTGTCAAAATAATACAAGCTGAGACTTCTATAAGAAAGATCAACCTCTTGGACTTGGAGTGAGGAAACTAAAGAGTCTGGTAAGACCCAGCAACTCACACTGAACCAGTATTTCTGGTTGTACATGGCAAAGTTCACATTCCTTTTTGAACAGAAAAGCAAAAGCCTGCAGAGGAGAAAAGCTGGAGAGAAATACAGGGGATGTCACCTCCCTTTCATATCCCATATCACCAGGTATTCCTGAATCAGTGTATTTAATACCAAGTCATTTCAAACATGGGATGCTACCTTGCTCCAGCTTCTGTGAGAACGCTGAGCAAGGCTGAGCCCCAAAGCCAAGCAGCCCCCAGCAGGTATCAGACTGCAGCATAACCCAGCTTCCCACCTCTGCAGCTGGGGCAAGGCACTCCATTCCTCCATCCCCTATAGATTAGCATGAGAACTAAAAACATTCTATAGGGGGAAAACAGCAGGATGTCAAATCTGCTTATTTAGGTGCACTGCCAATGCTTCCAGTGAAACCATCCCATCTTCCAGCCAGCTAAGAGTTCTAATTAGAATATGAGGAAATTCAGCTTCAGCTGACAGTGAAATACTTGAATTAGCCACAAGCCATGGTAATTTGGGATCCTGGTTTCTGTCATCCCCTGCAAATCTGACACTACAGTGTGCAATTCCTGCAAAGGAGAACAGTCAAGTTTGTTCAAGATAAGGCCCTGACACAGTTTATTTATTTATTTGCAATCTTTAGGGAGTGCTTAGCAAGCTCTAGAAACAGGCCAAATCGAGAGTAATACGATGATTTTCATTTATTTAGTCCATCAAGCAGACTTTTCACACAAACCCACCTTCCCAAAACAGCACTCTTCAGGTAACACGAGTCCAGGCACAGCCAGGGCGGCTAAGGGGAAGTCTGCTTACAGCCCAGGAAAAAGGGAGTGGAAAAGCTGAGAGCTCTTTTTAACTCTAAACACTGCACTACAACCAACCAAAGTGAGCTTCCTACCCATCAAGGACTGCTGTTATAACTTAATTCAGAGGAATGTAGCATAATTTCAGAGAAATTATGGCATTTTTTGTTGGCAGACATTCTAGTGGTGCAGTGATGCATGTTTCTCAAATGCCAATAACTCTCATTTAGGCTTCTCCTGAGTAACATCCCTGTGAGCTGGCACCTTCCTTGGGAGCCACAATGGGAGACATCTCTTTCCAAGCAGAAGGACTCCGTGGTTATTTCATTGTCTCTCCAGAGAAAAGAACAAGGGCGGGGAAAAAGTCTTACTGTGTGCCTTCCTCAGCAATTTATCTAAGAGGCCAAATGCCTCCAAGACAGAGATTAATATTTCAAATAAAGTCCCTTGATTATCCTCACAAAGCTTCCCAGAGGGGCTGGAAGGAAAAAGATGCTCTGTGCTGATCTGGACGCTGGATTCCCTCAAGGCAGATTGTTACACAGTGACACAAGAAAACACTCCAGCTAACAACAGGCCCTCTTACTTTCTTATTTTCTTTGTGAGGCTTGGAAAATCCCAACCCCAGCCACTCCTGCTTTATTTTGGCACCTTTGCTATTGATCCCGGCTGAAGCCAGATACCACAGAGCTGCAGAAACATTAAAGAGAAATGCACCACACTTCATCAAAACTCGAACACCAAATCCTCACAGTTTGGGCAAGCACACAAGTCAGGTTCATTTCATCTGGAGGTTGATCCTAATTAGAACAAGCAGATATGTAAAGAAAAATATATGCACAGCCCAAATGTGCAGCTACTCAGGGAACACAGAGGTCAGGCATCAATCATACTTCAGCCACTGAGACCTTGTGATTTCAGGTTGGGATTGGAAAACAATGCTGAAAATAAAAGCAAATACCTGGAGATCAGGCTCAGCACAGGAGCAGAAGTTTTAGAGCCCCCCAGGAAAGCCAGCACTCACACGCTTTAGATTCCCATCCTCCAGGTTCAGATCAGCCTCTGCATTTGGTGCTAAACCAAAGCAGAATCCCAGGGTTCTGGGATTAGGTCAAACCTAGCTTATTACGCTGTAGTCATACATGTAGTCTCTGAGGAGTTGCTCTGGTGGAATTCAGTCAATAGTACTCACACCTGACATTATTTTGATTACACCAGGAGTAGTAAAGAGCCTCAAACCAAAGGAAAAAAGCACCTGAGCATGGAGCATGAATCTCCTTCCAGCCTGTTAAAGGGTCCAACCAGCTCTTGGTGTAGCATGTGTCACTTAAAGCCAGGGCTAAGGACTCTACTGAGTGCTGAGAACATATTTCTACAGCAGCACAAACTGGCAAATCCCAGGGTGCTGCAGGTCTCAATTCCCTGCTGAGCCCCACGCTCCCACATACTGTACAAGGAAGGCTCCCAAACAGGAGGCTGCAGATCTCAAGTGGCCACACATCCCTTTTACCATGGGGAATATGCCTTCTATAAGAGGAGTACACAGCAGTTTCATGGCTGGGAAGCACCCTGGATGCCCACCTAATATTCAATAAAACTGAGAAAGAGAGCAGGGTGTTGCCGCACCAAAAGCTCACTAACACCTCAAATGCACAATGAGTGCCAAAAGTTGCCTCCTGAACTCCCTCGAGCCAAATAAAAGTCCAAAAGTGCCTTTTGCCTGTGGGCTGTGCTGAGAAAAGAGTTGTGCCTTGCAAAGAGAACAAGCTGCCCTGAGGCTGAGAGGTGCAGGGAACAAGGCAGCTCAGGGTCATCCCGAGGGGGCTGGAGGACTTGGTACCTGGTGAGGGAACCACCTCAGCTAAGGGGTAGCACCTTGTTCCCAGGTGCATTTACCAGCAAAGATTGGACCAGCCAGGGCAAGACAGAGCTGCAGTCAGCGTGGGGGTCGTCTTCAGTCACACTGGAGTTTGTGTGCTTTGAAGAAGGGAAGGAGAAGCCAGGAGGAGCCCTTTAAGTGTACGAAATCTGCTTTCAGGATGAAGCTGACACCTTTGCAAGGCTGGCACACGAGTCCAACTTCAAAGCCAGGAAAGCTAGAGGCAGGAATTCTGGAGGGTTTCAGCCTTTCACACGGGGAGGTCCTGTTATCTGCACATCTCTGTGCTGCAGTCTCACATTCTGTTTCCTCCAGCATCACAAAGAATTTCACTGCAGATGAGCAATGCTTTCAGGAAGACGGATGTGCAGAGAGGCTGGATAAACACCGCAGGCCCACTGGCAAACTCCGTGCTGTTCCAGGGGCACACATTAAAGTGGCTCACAACCTTTACTTGGCCCTCACCCCCACAGGTAGCCAGAAGATGACAAACAGCAGGAAAGTCAATGCCTTGTAGTCACACAAGACAAGTAATGGCAACGAGCTTCATGCCCAGCTGCAGCTGGTCAGGAAGCATGGCCACATGTTTTTTCATTGCTGTTTTATTTCGTAACAATCAAAACTTTGCAGAACAGTTTGAACAGGCTCTAGAGCTGGCAAAACTTCCCACAGGCAGCCTAAATATCACACTTCTGTCAAAACAAGGACTTGAGCCCAATTTTCCTCAATCACTGGCAATTGCTGTACCATTGTGCTCGGTATTCACAATTAAAGTTCATGAGGCTTACAGGGACATCCTTATTTTGCAGGTGAAAGCCAGCAGTTAGAAAATAGGGAGTTGTGTGAAGACCTCCAAAGGGGATGAAAACAATAACAACCTCAGCCTTCTCATAAGAAGCACCCAACCCCCTTGCCTCCACTGACTCTCAGCCACTTCCTCCAAGACGAGCACTGTGCTACAGCCACCACGCCCCAGCTGAGACAGCGAGGTGGGCATCAGTGGTCTGCAGGGCTTGCACAGCTGCAGCAGGAGGAGTAGAAGTTGCCACCTGAGGGCTGTGGCAGCAGCCACTGTGCCCTGCTGATTCAGGTGGGTTACAGTCACTTCACACAGTTTGAGTCCCGGGAGAGTTTGGTCACAGCCAAGCTCCAGCCCCAGTGACAGCACGGGCTTGCATTGCACAGGCAGGGCAGGCAGCAGAGTTTGAATCCAAGAGCTGGGCTTTAGCAGTGCCCAGGGCCCCATGTCATCAATAAGAGCCCTGTTAAGCCTCAGGCTGTGCAAGTACAACACAGACAGGTAGCTCCAAGCCCAGGACAGAGATTATTGCAGTTTAAGATGAAGCAACAGGGGAACAAAGTAAGTAGAAAATGAAAGTGGGTAGCATGAAAGGAGCAGTCCTAGGATAGCAGCGAATAGGTTTAAATCTGAACTCTCACTAGTGTCAGAAATGCTGGTCTAACTACAGCCCTTGAACAGCTCTAGGGCTTGTGCAGCCACTCACTGTGCAAAAATAAACTCGAAAAAAACACCCACTCCCTCTTCCAGCACTGAAGTAGCTGCTAGAGATGTAGAGGCATGAGAGAGAGTGGGAAAGCTTCTTGCTGTTTTTTGGTCTGAAGGTAACACTGTGGACAAGAGAGGTGGTCCTGCAGGCGTTTAATGGATGGCACACATGTGCTTGAACACAAATGGTGAAGACATTCTACTTAAATGTGGGAAACGGGCAGTGAAAGCTGCAGCTCTGACCAGCTGATCAACAATGAACAGCAGCACACTGAACGGGGCAACAAGGCAAGCAGTTTATGAAAGGACTGGAGAAAGCTGAGGCAATCAAAGTGACTACCAGCTTTTTGCAGCAACATCTGGGCACACATTTCCCGAATGCACCGGTGACTAGTGTGGAAATCCCAGGAAAATGCAAGGAACTGGAGCAAAGATGGAGCCATGACATCTAATCTGGGGTGACATCCGCCTCTGGGCTAGAGCAGCGAGATTGTTTTTGCCACTACTGGAAAGAAGATTGCTGTAGTCAGGAACAGAGCTGCTCAGGGAAGAAAAAACAGCAGTAGTGTGAAGAGAAAGCAGAATTCAGTATTATTCAGAAAGCTGAGGTAAAAACTGGACATGGTCTGTAGAACAAATAAAGAAAATGCCAGTCTGTGATCCTTGTGGGTCACACACAGCGGCTAAGGAAGGAGGGACACAGTTTGGGAGAAAAGACCAAGCATCGTCTGTGTATCATTCTGATACTTCAGCTGTGGTAAAAGCCATTTGGCACAGACACCCTCCTGAAGAGGAAGGACGCAGCTGCAAAAATGGAGACCATTTCCAATAACACAACCTGCAAGGTGTGAAATCAAGAGAGAAGCAGGATGGGCACAAGCAGAGGCACAGAATAACCAGATCAGATCAATCTGGGCTTAAAATGAAAGACACGTTAGCAAGTCAAAATGAAACGTGTCTGTTTATGGATAGATCTTTGAGACTGAGCTAAATTTAAATCAAGAACACTTGAAAATGAAACATTCTGCAGAGATGTGGTTATTTGTACAGCTTTGGTTAACACCCTTCCTGGCAGTGAAATGCGCTTTAATGTGGTAAAGGCAGTGCAAGAAGAATGTTGCTGTCTTCTTCTCGCCGTGCCTTACACATTAATCTTTGCAGATTTTTGCCCCATGTGTCTCTGCGCAGCCCCAACCCCACAATCAGAGACCCTAGAAGGTTACCCAAGTACCAGAAGGTCTAAATCATCAGCTGCCAGCACTACATTACATCCCAACCACAAATAAAGGGCATCCAGAACAGCCTGCAAAGCACAGAGCTCCCTCAGCATCACCCAAACCTGAAGAAAAGGATTCCCCTTACCATTAAATCCCAAGTCTGTCATTGCAGAGGGTCAAGACAGACTCCTCAGAGAGTCACAGGCTTCATGCTGTCACTCATATTAATGATGCAATGCTTTATTAATTGGAGTTTTCCTGAACAGCATGTGTAGTATCAGTGACACTTATAATTAAATAGGCAGGCAGCATTTTTTTTTTTAAATGAGCTGAGAGTTAATTGAATTCTGGAGTCCCTGTGATCAGCTGTGAAATTTATACCTGCAATTTGTGCAGGCAGCAAGAACTAGAGCCTTTGGGGCCTTGTTATTCATCAAAAATAGGCTGATTTATTTGTGCCAAGTATCTCTGTAGGAGGCTCTTGGGCCCGATGTACAGTCACTTTCCTCCAATTAACCTCCCTGGCCTAGAGGGAAAAGAGAATTAGACATCTGTTAAAAGCACAAACCTAGTCTTGAGAAAGTAGGCACATTTCAGTGGAAGCCAGCTCTCAGCTGAGTTAACCTCTGGCCACCACGAGCTGAGGAGTTCCCAGCATGAAATATGTCAAAAACAGCCGACACAAACTACAGAGTCAAAGCAACTCACAGCTGATAAGAAGCGGAAGGTCCCTGGCACGAGTTAGCTGGACCACTCTGCTTCACAGAGAGCAGACCCCTCTGGATTAGAGGGGGACAAGCACTACTAAACTACAGCCTATTTTTGATGAATAACAAGTGTAGGACAGCAATCCTTCTCCTCCTGTTTTCCATCCGTGCAAAATTCAGTTCCCAGAAGCCTGGGTGCTTAGCAGCTGCTTTTCATGCCACCCTCCTTTCCCTTACTGCTCAGTGTGGGTAAGTCTTTGTACAAGGACTGGAACAGGTTCATTTTTTTAGTTTCCTTAGGTTGGGGCTCAGCACAAAGCAGCTCGCCCTGGTGAAAGCAGGCGTTTCTTAATACGAAGTTTGCACAGACTTTCAGGAAGTTTTCCAGCCACAGACCACTTTGTGTCAGAATCATAAGGATCAGCCAGAAGCTGAGAAGAGATCTTGAGGACTGGATTTGTATCTCCATTCTGTTCAAATCCTTTTAGGATCTCCTCTTAGGGCCATTCATTGCCTAAGAGCACCCATGAAATGGTACAGCAGAGCCAGGAACCAATAATACTCCTTGCTCAATGGATTTTCCAGTCCAAGGCTAACTCTGCCAGCAATATGACAACATTGTTCTTCATCACTGAAGCACGGCACTGAAGCATTAGCTAATCCCTCTCAAGTGTGTGGGAAATAGTCTGGAGTTCTGCAGTTGGCTTTTATAAAACCGTCCATCAGAAATGGCTCCAAGGCACAGACAGATCTGCCATGTGGCCGTTCTGGAGAGCCCAAAACGTGACTAGTTTTGCATGGGAGAAATACAGGCCAGCATTTGTTTAATAATGTTTGCTTTCACAGAGAAAGTCTGAGATCAAAATGGCACCTGCTGCCCTCCAAAGTACACCAGAACAAGCACAGCCAAATTGTCCACAGCAGATTGCAGCATCAGGTTTTTATCTTCACCTTACTCTTTATAGCTTTGGGACTGTGACTTCTGGTTGGGATTTTGTTTGTCTCTTTTTTTCAGTGCTGGATTTCCTTTAAAAAGCTGTGGGGTTTAGTTTGCAATTTATTTTGGTTGACTTGGGTATAAAGTTTACTCTATTCACCACCTAAGAAAGCCCATATCCACGTCTGCTGGAAATCATGGGAGGCCAACATACCTCTCTTGAACAGCTCTTCTCCCCCATCCAGTATCACTGGTTGTTTTTTGTACCATCATTCAGGGGTAAAACAAATAAAACCCAAACCACAACACATACACCATATTGGCAGCCTGATTAGCTGTTAAAAAGCCTATCTTTTCTTATGAGTAAAAGCAGCCATTTAAAGTGAGCAGTCAAGACTTGATAATGACTCTTGTAAAGATCTTCAGTGATGCCCTATGACATCAACATCACAAGAATCTATGTAAAAACTGTTTATATAGAAACTGGTCTCACAGGCAAACTATTTTATAAACAGTTAGAAATTCCTTTTTGTATTTGAACTGGTATTTGTTTATGAATTAGCTCAAAGAGCAATACAACTCAACCTCCAAGCAGCTGAGGTGGTTGTTTGCAAAAAAAAGGCAATGGCAGAAACTGGTCCCAGAAGTCAGCCTGGGAACCTCTTAATAAGGACATTTCAGTCCCCCAAGACACTCCTCCCACTGCAGAAATGCAGTTGCCACACAGCAATTATAGCCTGCCGGCATTAGATGGGATCTTCAGTAGATTAAGAACCGCTCCGGTGATTCCGGACGTCTGCAGTTTCTCCCAGGAGCACTTCATCGCTGAACCACACTTTAGGGTACACTGCTTTCAGCAGGGGTCTCAGCAGGTACCTTTGCTCATTAAAGCAGACAACAACAGCCCAAGATTTCCTGCTGATCCAGGAAATTTCCCTGCTAAACACACCACCAGTCCTCAGAAGCACACAGCTTCACATCCAGTCGCTACCGATAGTGCCCGAGTTCAGTGAGCAGCAGAAATGCCACAGTGTGTTACCAGAGAAAGACATAACACAAGTACAGCTGCAGAGAAATACATGACAGGAGTCAAATGCTTAAGAGCATGAGATACACAGGTCCACAGTGAGGTAAAATAAAAGCCCACAGGAAACAACCAGGCTGCTAACCAGGGTGGTGTAACCAGTACTTACCAAATAGCTCCGGGTACTTGCAGTGTATGCAAAGCTGTATTCAAAGCTGGCTTCAGGCATTTGAGCAGGATTTGAATACCTTAAGCAACACGAGCTGTTTGCACCAGAGAACTGGGTACCAGATATCAGGCTCTGCCAGCCGGGGACAGGACAATGCCACCCCATGAATGC
Organism: Pachycephala philippinensis; assembly: GCA_013397055.1. Classification (NCBI taxonomy): domain Eukaryota; kingdom Metazoa; phylum Chordata; class Aves; order Passeriformes; genus Pachycephala; species Pachycephala philippinensis. Next base: position 587,476 of record VWZT01011586.1, on the reverse strand, counting down.
CCCTCACACCCTGAGCCAGCGCTGGCTGGGGCAGAAAGCATCACTGCTGGCACTCAGAGCTCTCCTGGATCTGTGCAGGCATCAGGCTGGAATGAGTTTGGAGCTGCCTTCCAGAAAGTCTCAGACAGTTCATGGGCAGCAGTCTGAACTCACAGCTACGTTAGCAAGAGTCACTCAGAGAAATCAGGACACAGATGCAAAAAGGGAAAGGTCTTCAAGCCAGTCATGGCACAGGATCACCACTGAGATTTTCTGTGTTGGTTTTGTTTTTTTAAAGCATATACATACACCTACATGTAAACACACTTACAACGAAATCAGAACACGTACCTTGAAGTTATTTATGCAATCTCTATAGGTTTAGTCATCACAGACAAAAACATTGCATCCATCTGTCATGCTGGATCAGATAACCGATCCCTCAAACCTAATAACTACTTCTGGAAAGCAGGCAAAAAACACACTTGCTTAATTCTGCCTCTTAAAGACACAGCCTCTCATCTCACTGTGGGCACACAGGAGCCACCAAGGTCTAAGAGGACTACAGGGCATCAAAGGTTTGTTTCAGGTCTCTTGAAAAAAACTCCATCACCAGGAAATACAGACGGGTAAAACACCAAGAGGCTCTCCTGGTGAGCCGTCCAAGGCAGCCATCAAGAAGTGACCCTAAAAAGAGGTTACCTCCGGTACAGCTCTTCTTGATCCACCATCTCAGCTGACGCAGCACCGCAGCACAAAACCTCCAGCGCTCCCCAGGGCACCGGGACTGAACAGCCCGGACCCCACAAACCTCATGGTGGGGCTCTGCAGGCTTCATCCCGATGGGACTCCTTCACAGCGGGCTCTGCAGACCTTCATCCCACCGGGCATCACACGGCGGGGATCCCACAGCGGGCTCTGCACACCTGCATCCCACCGGGGATCGCACGGCGGGCTCTGCACACCTGCATCCCAACCGGGATCATACGGCGGGCTCTGCACACCTGCATCCCACAGGAACTCCCAGTGGCGCTGTGCAGGCTTCATCACAACAGAACCCCCACAGGACAGGTTCTACACGCCTTCATCACAATGGGACCCCCTCTCCAGGGTTCCTCACGCCTTCCCGCCGTGGAACTCCCGCATGGCAGGGCTCTGTACCCCTCATCCCCACGGGACTC